>WNGS01000351.1:82489-93917 GCA_020271785.1 Procambarus virginalis
AACCAAAGCCGTCAAAGATTGAGGAAAGATGTAACGTTCGTAAGTACTTGCGTAACTGCTTCGTGCTCTAGTCCCCGGACCTCGCAGCACTTCGGGCTCGTAAAGTGTTTACTCCACTCACATCAGCCACAACTCCGTCCGGGGAAAGCATATATGTAATCAGCTGATCAGTTATTCAGTAGTTTACATTCATTAACAAGGGGGGGGGGAGGGGGCTCCAGGGGAGGACTGAATGATTAACCATCGTTTGGCCAACCCTGTGATGGGGTACCGGGGTTCACATCTGTATAAAACAAACAATTCGCAGATTTATCAAAACACACGTTAAATAACGGGTCATTTCTCTAGCCTGAATACTGGAAAAAAAACTAAAAATGAATTACTCAAATATCTGCTGCGGTGGAGTATTGCTTTCATATTACTTTTAACATTTTAAATAATAAAACTTGTTCTTGCCGTCCAACATTGTATAGAACAAGGAAGCTCAAAGGTTTGGCGTGTCAGTTCTAGTAAATTTACATCTAAATTGGTTATTTCCTTCCACTTTGAGGGCTGGGAGTCAGAGGCGAGCAACGGGTCTAAAGAGACGGGAGAGGACAGCCCCTGGCGCTTCTAGAAGCGTTCACAACAAACTTGCTCCATTTAACACTCTCGAGTTCTGTTTGGCTTATTTCTGTATGGCTTATTTCTGTATAGTATATTTCTGTATAGCTTATTTCTGTATGGCTATTTCTGTATAGTATATTTCTGTATAGCTTATTTCTGTATGGCATATTTCTGTATAGCTTATTTCTGTATGGCTTATTTCTGTATGTTTTTTTTCTGTATTATTTCATCTGGCATATTTTCAGGTTTGATGATCTGCATTATAATATTGAACAATTTAAACAAAGATTTTAGGGTTTTGTGTATAATTATAGATACGGGCACGCACACACCCCCCTTCCCCCTAATATACAGACACACACACAAAAACACACACACCACACACACACACACACACACACACACACACACCACCCACACAACACACCCACACACACACACACACACACACACAGGAATATGATAGACAGGATGAATATGACAGGAAAATGCTAGAAACAACATGGCCACCATTAACATAATAGAGAGAGCAGCTTCTGTTGCTAGCAGGAATGGATCTGGACTACTAATCATGGGAAGACTTCAACCATGGGAAGATAGACTGGGAGAACGGAGACCCGCATGGGGGACCAGAAACATGGAGAGTAAGCTGCTGGACGTGGCAACAAAAACTTTCTAAGCCAACACATCAGGAACCAACAAGATGAGAGAAGATGAACCAGCAACGCTTGATCTGATATTTACCCTAAATGAGTGGGATATAAGGGAAGTTAAGATGGAAGCGCCCTTGGGAATGAGTGATCACAGTGTACAGAACTTTGAGTACCTGGTTGAGCTAGGAATTATCTCCCCCCAAAAGAACTAGGAAACAAAAGACTGGCATACCGAAAGGGGAATTATGAGGAGATGAGAAGATTCCTAAGTGAAATACCTTGGGACACAGACCTCAGTGATAAGTCTGTACAAGAGATGATGGACTATGTCACCCAAAAGTGTCAGAAGGCAGTAAGCAGATCATCCCGGCCCTAAAGGAAAAATCCGAGAAACAAAAGAAGATTCCATGGTATAATATTGCATGTGTGAAGCAAAGAAAATGAACAAAAAGGGCGTGGAGGAACTTCCGGAATAACAGAACACCAGAAAGCAGAGAGAGATACCAGAGAACCAGGAATGAGTATATCAGGGTGAGAAGGGAAGCAGAGAAAAGCTATGAAAATTATGTAGCAAACAAAGCCAAGACCGAACCAAAGCTACTCTACAGTCACATCAGAAGGAAAACAACAGTGAAAGAACAGGTATTTAAACTTAGAACAGGCGAGGACAAGTATACAGAGAATGACAAAGAGATGAGTGAGAAACTCAACAAGAGGTTCCAGGAGGTCTGCACAATAGAACTAGGTAAGGTCACTGTGCTAGGACGAAGGGAGGTAACCAGGCGGCCTTGGTAGAGTTCGAAATTACGAGAGAGGAGGTCAAGAGACATGCTGGATCTGGATGTTAGAAAGGCTGTTGGTCCAGACGGGATCTCACCAGGGGTACTGAAAGAGTGTGCGAGGCACTTTGCTTGCCACTCTCCATAGTATAGTAAGTAAGTCACTGGAGACGGGAACCTACCAGAAATATAGAAGACGGGCGAATGTGGTCCCAATATACAAAAAGAGCGACAGGCAAGAGGCACTGAACTACAGGCCAGTGTCCTTGACTTGTATACCATGCAAGGTGATGGAGAAGATCGTGAGAGAAAAACCTGGTAACACATCTGGAGAGAAGGGACTTCGTGGCAAATCGCCAACATGGATTCAGGGACGGTAAATCTTGCTTGACTGGCTTAATAGAATTCTACGACCAGGTTGACAAAGATTAAGCAAGAAAGAGAGGGCTGGGCGACTGCATTTTCTTGATTGTCGGAAAGCCTTTGACACAGTACTGCATAAGAGGCTGGTACATAAGCTGGTGGACAGGCAGGTGAGCTGGGAAGGTGCTCCAGTGGATAAGGGAGTACCTAAGCAATAGGAAGCAGAGATTAACGGTGAGGGTGAGACTCAGATTGGCGTGAAGTCTCCAGTAGAGTCCCACAGGGCTCTGTACTCGGTCCTATCTTTGTTTCTGATATACTGTAAATGATCTCCGGAGGATATAGATTCATTTCACTCAATGTTTGCTGAAGATGCCAAAATTATGAGAAGGATAAGACAGAGGAGGACTGTTTGAGGCTTCAAGAAGACCTGGACAAGCTGAAGGAATGGTCGAACAAATGGTTGTTAGAGTTTAACTCAAGCAATGTAATGTAATGAAGATAGGCGTAGGGAGCAGGAAGCCAGATACAAGGTATCATCTGGGAGATGAAATTCTTCCAGAGTCAGAGAGAGAAAAAGACCTGGGGGTTGATATCACGCCAGACCTGTCCCCTGCAACCCATATCAAGAGGATAACATCAGCGGCATATGCCAGGTTGGCCAACATAAGAACGGCATTCAGAAACTTGTGTAAGGAATCACTCAGAACATTGTATACCATATATGTCAGACCAATCCTGAAGTATGCAGCCCCAGCATGGAGTCCATATCTAGTCAAGCATAAGACTAAACTGTAAAAGGTTCAAAGGTTTCCCACCAGACTAGTACCCGAGCTGGAGAGGTATGAGCTACGAGGAGAGACTACGGGAATTAAACCTCACTTCGTTGGAAGACAGAAGTGTTAGGGGGGACATGATCACCACATTCAAAATTCTCAAGGGAATTGATAGGGTAGATAACGACAGTCTATTTAACACAAGGGGCACACGCACTAGGGGACACAGGTGGAAACTGAGTGCCCAAATGAGCCACAGAGATATTAGAAAGAACTTTTTTAGTGTCAGAGTGGTTGGTTGACAAATGGAATGCATTCAGGAAGCGATGTGGTGGAGGCTGACTCCATACACAGTTTCAAGTGTAACTATGATAAGCCCATTAGGCTCAGGAACCTGTACACCTGTGATTGACGGTTGAGAGGCGGGACCAAAGAGCCAGAGCTCAACCCCTGCAAACACAACTAGGTGAGTACAACTAGGTGAGTACACACACCCACGGGCACATAAACCAGCACATAAACAAGGCGCTGAGTCAGTAGAAATGTTGCGTAGGAGAAGTTTCGTGCATCACAGAGGTCTTCCTGGGATTGTGCACTGAGGCTGGCCAGGTCCATCCAGGGTCCATCCAGGCCAGGCCGGGTCCAGGCCGGGTCCAGGCCGGGTCCATCCAGGCCAGGCCGGGTCCAGGCCGGGTCCAGGCCGGGTCCATCCAGGACAGGCCGGGTCCAGGCCGGGTCCAGGCCGAGTCCAGGCCGGGTCCATCCAGGACAGGCCGGGTCCAGGCCGGGTCAGCTTAGTATTCTCTTGTTAGTGGCTCAAACCCCCAGAGCTCTCTCGCATAGCGCTCATCTTCAATGGACTGTATATTTCTATATTTCTCTCTCTCTCTGTGTCTCTGTGTGTCACTCTCTTTCTCTCTCTCTTGTAAAGGGAGGGAAGGAGAAATAGCTCTCTTTTGTCCATTATCCCGTCCTCAGTTAGCTATTCTAGAATTCCTCCAAAGTTGTTACTGGAGCCTCCCTAGTTCAACACCTTGTGACCTAGGTACTTGATCACCTAGGTGTCACGACACCACAGGGCATTGTAACCTGATCAGCTTCCCGCGACTCAAGAGAACTCTACAGCATTTCACTGCCTACGAATGCATAAAATAAACAAATGGAAACAATGAATAATGAAGTAATGAGTGAGGGTTTGGGGTAAGAGAGGAGGGAGGACTAGGTGGGAGGAGGGAGGACTAGGGGGAGGAGGGAGGACTAGGTGGGAGGAGGGAGGAGGTGTCAGTGCACGTGAAAGGGGGAGTGGGAGAGAGGCGGAGGAAGAGAAGGGAGTAGGGAATGAGTAGAAGAATAGTAGAAGAAGAGGGAGAAGGGTAGATAAGTAGAAGTAGCTGCCACCATCCATTCTCTCAGTACATACAAGACAAGGAATGGCACTTGTCTCACACATTAACCAGGAGTTCATACACCAACTCTACCAGGTACTCACTAAGCCAGTAACCTCAGAGACTCTCTCGCCTCGACTCACATAGCTCGCCGGGACAAAGTTAAAGACAACTTGAACACTAAATTCATCAGTTATATTTCACATGATAAGTATCATAATTCAGCCATTTAACTGAAGGTTCACTATGTCCAGATTACTCTACAAGCTGAGTCATCACACAAGAATTTGAGAACAATACGGCTGTCTGTCCCTAGTACTCACACACCTAGTTTGAAGAAACACAAATACGTCACCTTATGTTCAACTCACAAGTGTCTAAGTGGAAGAGAGAGAGGGAGGGGGGGGGGGAGCTCGTAGACAGGCAAGAGTACCTCACCCAGCCACCACAGCCTGGGCCGCTGTGGCCTCGCTTCCACCACCACCTTCGATCCTCTGGTCTCAGTCTGATGTCTGGTATCGAATCCTCCCGAATCTACAGTTCCCTGGGTGTATATGGGAAATCTTGGAGCTACCCCCCCCCCGCCCACCAGTAAGGTAGGCTCAGGTTCTCTACCTATAACCCAGGGCAGCCGACTGTCGGAAGGACACTCCAGCCAGTCGTCTGCAATTATCGGCTTTGCCGAAGACAAGGTCACCTGACCTGACCCTTGGTAAATCTGTCGTCATTATTCTAAAAGGTGGGATCCCCTTAATTACTGCGACCGGCACACCTGGTGTTCTCAAATTCTTCTGTTTGACTGACTGTTGTTTGTGAATATCATAGAGTTCCGTCTCCCATCCCACTATACATCATCTCCCAATCCTACCTTAATAAAATTTTTGCAACACTGCTAATGCCAATAAGTTGGGTGCGAAAACTTTATACAAAAAAATTACATCCTAGCTAAACAATGTTACATCATCCTACGCTAAAATGTTATATAATGACCAGACATCTGAAATCTCTGGCTGGGAGACATCACTGGTTTGTCCTGTAAATATTCCCGTGACGCATTTTATTGAACCTAACTGCATCAGTCGCGTCTCCGTCGTCGACGTAGCCACCCTGGGGACTGTACTTCTTGCACTGCGCACAGGACCGTGTGACGGTCGACCCAGCTGATCTGTAATTGGCCCTACGTCCGTCACCATGATGGCCGTATCTTGGGCTTCTTCACAGCATATAGGGAACTACAAGTTCGAAACGTCCATATAGTTGGCACCGTAGAATCCATTCTACTCTTGGCCTCCATGTTGCTCCGCACGCCTCCTTCAGGGAGCCACTTCTGACAGCCACACCAAGTCTGCACGACACAGGAGGAATCACTCAACAGAGCGACATGCTCGTCGGAGCGGCGGCCAGTTAAGGCAAACGTTCCTGTCTTGCACATACGCTCCAGGCCATGATGCTGACCCCAGCGAGGGACACTAGACATCGTGTCTTTATCTTCTATCTTCTGTCTTCTTTCTTCTGTCTTCTTCTTTCTTCTGTCTTCTTTCTTCACTCTTCCGTTGCCCATAAGATAGTCGCGGGTCGTTGAGACGCGACCTGGGGTCCCTCCTGGGGTCCCTCCTGGGGTCCCTCCTGGGGTCCCTCCTGGGGTCCCTCCTGGGGTCCCTGCTGGGTTCCATCCTGGGATCCACCCTGTGTAGCCCAATGTTGGTAGGACGGACTGGAGTCGTTGTTGTTCCTCTTCCGTGTCCAGTGGATCGTCTGGGGTCATCTGCAGGACGACCTGGGGTCCACTGGGGTCCCGATGGCAGTGGGACATCATCCTCTGGGGTTCAGTATTGTTGCACTGGAGAAGGGCGACAGATAACCTGGGGTCCAATGTTGATCAACCGAGAGTGCTGCATCTTGGGGTCCCCGGGGTGGTGGTGGAGCCCTGACAGCCAGGTAGAGGGCTGTCCTGGTAGTGGGGGTGAGGAGCTCCCGTGAGTGTGTTGCAAGGCAGCCGCCTCCCTCTTCTGTATCTGCTCGCCTCTCCTCTCCCTCCAACCTGGGTTGCTCTTTGGTCCCGCCTCTCAACTGTCAATCAACTGGTGTACAGGTTCCTGAGCCTACTGGGCTCTATCATATCTACACTTGAAACTGTGTATGGAGTCAGCCTCCACCACATCACTGCCTAATGCATTCCACCTGTTAACTACTCTGACACTGAAAAAGTTCTTTCTTACGTCCCTGTGGCTCATGTGGGTACTCAATTTCCACCTGTGTCCCCTTGTTCGCGTCCCACCAGTGTTGAATAGTTCAGCTTTGTCTACCCTGTCAATTCCTCTGAGGATTTTGTAGGTACTGATCATGTCTCCCCTTACTCTTCTGTCTTCCAGTGTCGTAAGGTGCATTTCCCACAGCCTTTACTCATAACTCATGCCTCTTAGTTCTGGGACTAGTCTA
Source organism: Procambarus virginalis (assembly GCA_020271785.1). NCBI lineage: Eukaryota > Metazoa > Arthropoda > Malacostraca > Decapoda > Cambaridae > Procambarus > Procambarus virginalis. Next base: position 89,491 of record WNGS01000351.1, read on the forward strand.
GTGGTATACCTCTGAACTTTTTCCAGCTTCGTCTTGTGCTTGACAAGGTACGGGCTCCATTCTGGGGCCGCATAATCCAGGATTGGTCTTACATATGTGGTGTACAAGATTCTGAATGATTCCTTACACAGGATCCTGAACGCTGTTCTGATGTTAGCCAGCCTCGCATATGCCACAGACGTAATTCTTTTTATGTGGGCTTCAGGAGATATGTTTGGTGTGATATCAACTCTTACATCTTTCTCTCTGTCCGTTTCATTAAGTACTTCATCTCCTATTCTGTATCCTGTGTCGGCCTCCTGTTTCCACCACCTAGTTTCATTACTTTGCATTTACTCGGGTTGAACTTCAACAGTCCTTTGTTGGACCATTCATTCATTCTGTCTAGGTCCTCTTGTAGCCTTCTACTATCATCCTCTTTTTCAATCCTCCTCATAATGTTTGCATCGTCGGCAAACAATGAGAGAAACTATTCTATACCCTCTGGGAGATCATTTAAATATATCAGAAGCAGTATAGGTCCAAGGACTGAACCCTGCAGGACTCCACTCGTAACGTCTCGCCAGTCTGAGACCTCACCCCACACAGTGACTCGCTGTCTTCTGTTGCTTAGGTACTCCTTTATCCAATGGAGTACCTTCTCATTCACTCCTGCCTGCATCTCCAGCTTTTTCACTAGCCTCATGTGTGGTACTGTGTCAAAGGCTTTCTGGAAATCCAAAAATATGCAGACTGCCCACCCTTCCCTTTCTTGCCTGATTTTTGTTGTCTGGTCGTAGAATTCAATTAATTCTGTGAGGCAGGAATTACCATCCCTGAACCCATGTTGATGTTGTGTTACAAAGTTCCACCGCTACAGATGTTCCACAAGTTTTTTCGCACAATATTCTCCATCAGCTTGCATGGTATTCCATTTAGGGACACTGGCCTGTAGGTCAGTGCCTCCTGTCTATCCCCCTTCTTGTATATAGGGACTACATTAGCCGTCTTTCAAATTTTTGGCAGTTCCCCCTGTTACCAGGGATTTGTTATACACTATGGAGAGTGGTAGGCACAGTACTTCTGCTCCTTCCTTTAGTATCCAAGGGGAGATTCCATCCGAGCCTATAGCTTTTTTCACATCCAACTCTAGTAAACACTTCCTTACATCCCTACTGGTAATCTCAAACTCTTCTAGTGGTTCCTGGTTAACTATTCCCTCTCTTATCTTTGGAACTTCTCCGTGTTCTAATGTGAAGACCTCCTGGAATTTCCTATTCAGTTCCTCGTCCACTTCCTTGTCATTTGTAATGAACCTGTCTTCCCCTATCCTTAATTTCATAACCTGTTCCTTTACTGTTGTTTTTCTCCTGATGTGGCTATGCAACAATTTAGGCTGAGTCTTTGCCATGCTTGCGATGTCATTTTCGTATTGTCTTTCTGCCTCTCTTCTCATCCTGACATATTCATTCCTGGCATTCTGATATCTTTCTCTGCTCTCAAGTGTCCTGTTATTTTTATAGTTTCTCCATGCCCTTTTACTTTGCTGCTTAGCTAGCCTACATCTCTGATTAAACCATGGGTTTCTTATCTGCATTTCGTTTTTTCGTTCTGGACTGGGACAAACTTCCTGCTGCCTCCTTACATTTCTGCGTGATGTAGTCAATCATGTCTTGAGCCGTCTTTCCTCTGAGCTCTGTTTCCTTTGTGATATTTGTTAGGAATTTCCTTATCTTCTCATAGTTTCCCTTTCGGAATGCCAGCCATCTGTTTTCAGTTCCGCTCTTCGAGTTCTTTAACCCTTCTTCAACCAGATACTCAAACCTCAGTGTAAGGAGGATACATCCATTCACGGACCAGTTGATTGATGGTTCTACAGCTGGCCTGCAAGAAGATAGATCGACCGGGAAGACGTTTAATCGCTCGTAAAGAGAATTAATCCACAGAGATCGTTGGACATCTTTATTTATATGAGGTGTTCATTGTATCAGTATACAAGACATAGTGAATGGAGGACGTAGCAAACTCGTTTACTACGAGTTTACGAGTGTAAAAACGAGTAAACGAGTGTTTACTAGTTTTTTATAGATTTACATTATGTGTTTAGTGATGACTGTGTGGCCAGTGGCCAGCCCGACTGATGAAGATATTAACAGTAGCCAAGTGAGGCACAAGTGTACAGAGACTGTGTACAAGAGTAATAACTGTTGTAGTGATCTTAACATTGACTTGGTACTATATTCTTGAGTAGTTTTTTGTGCATTGATTAATAGAGTTATGTATGTTTCTGATGAGTAGTTATTATAACATGTCTATTATATTGATAACAAGTTTACAGTGATACGATATATATATATATATATATATATATATATATATATATATATATATATATATTATATATATATTATATATATATATATACCTCGCATCCTAGGGGTCCAGAACCCGGATTTTCCCGCACTTCGCCCTGATGGCATCACCATATACTCATGGAAGGAGGGTAGACAGTGGTGTGGGACTACACATGTGTATCCACCCTGGCTGACACCTATGTACACTTCGGAGCTGATCAAGCAGGTGGGGCGGCCAACCACAGGGAAACAGCAAAATCTCTCAAATACAGGCGACTGGCAGGCCAATACCTCTTTGTTCCCATAGCGTCTGAGACGCATGGCCCCTGGGGCAAGAGTGCCTTGGTATTTCTCAAGGAATTGGGTTCCAAGCTCATCGACGTCACCAGAGACCCAAGGGCTTGCAGTTTTTTGTTTCAGCGCCTCAGTGTGGCGATCCAGAGGGGAAATGCTTGCTGCGTCCTCGGGTCCTGTCCGGAAGCGGAGGAGCTTCAAGAGATCCATAACCTTTAGGCATTTGTCTTGTATGTTTTGTAACCTTTAAATACACAATAAAACATAAAAAAAAGGAAGGGGGGTGGTAGGAGAAAAGCACACAGAAACTGTATTGGAGGGGACCTACATTCCCTCCAATGCGTTATGTGTGATTTCCTCCGAGGCTATGGGTCCCCCTTCTTCCAGCCAGAGGTGGTACTCCCTTCCATTTAATATATATATATATATATATATATATATATATATATATATATATGTATGTATATATATATATATATATATTGTGACGGTAAAGTAGTGGAGTATGGTGGTCGGCAGTCTTCCACTGGCAGATCTTAATGCCAGGTCACACATAAGAAACAAAAGGAAAAAAAAGAATGACTGCGTGTTTGATAATCTGTGGTAAGGTAAGGGAAGAGACATAAAACCAATAATAAACAATGCTCTTAATAACACTAAAAAACAAATTGAAATATAGGAAAAATTCTTGGCTTAATGGTGCAGAACAACAAGTGGAAAAATAACTGAACATAAAACTGAATACGTTAAAGGGAGGAGAAGTGACATGAAATAACAAGTACAATAATATTAGTGCTAGGAATATATGCGCTAGCTATAAACCTCTATTTGATCACACGAGGTGAGTCAACCTAGGTGTTCACAGCAAGAGCACAAGATATATTCTGGCTGGTAGGGCTGCTAGGGACTCCAACATTGACTGGCGAGGAATGTGATTGGCGTGGAGCGGGAGTGGTGTGTTGGTGGACGGCCAATCAAAATGCAGGACGGCCACAAGTCGATAGTTTGGCTGGGAGCAGCAGTTGGCAGGTCGACCAGGTGTGCAGAAGTGGGGGAAGGAGGGAGTTGCAGGTGCGTGTGGCTGTCTTGATATATACGTTAAGCCACTATAAAACGTATCTTGCATATTGTAGAGAACGGGATGAAGGAAGGAAATAGCAGGCTAAATCTCTGGGAAGAGATTATCGTCACAACTCTCCCCGAAGCCTGCGGTTTTGGTAGAGTCACGTTCACGGGAGGTAGAGTGGGAGGTGGAGCTGCCTCTACCTCATGCACTCTGGAGAGGGCGTCAGCGATGATATTATCAGGCACCTTGATGTAGCAGATCTTTAATTGAAGCCTTGAAGATATAAAGCCCATCGCAGCAGACGTTGGTTATTAAATTGGGCTTGATGGAGGAATCTCAGAGGGCTGTGGTCCGAATAGATGGTAGTGGACCTAGCACCGTGCAGATATGGTGCAAAGTGTTGTAAGCTCAGGACGATCGAGAGGAGTTCCTTCTCTATAGTACTGTAGTTTTTCTGATGAGGCTTCAACTTGCAACTGTAGTAGCTGACAGGTAGAACCTCCTCGCCTCGCTGCTGCATTAAGACACTTCCGATGCCGGTACCACTGGCGTCGACATGGAGGATGAAAGGCTTCTTGATATCTGGTGAGACGAGAATAGGATTAGAACAGAGGAGGAATTGAGTTGTTCGAAGGCAACGGTTGCTCCCTGGTCAAATTATACCGTTACTTGGGACTGGTTAAGGTGATTAAGGGGGTGCAACAGTGCTAAAATTCTTCACAACCTACGATAAT
>WNGS01000353.1:29851-37351 GCA_020271785.1 Procambarus virginalis
CCTACACCTATCTTCATTACATTACATTTGCTTGGGTTAAACTCTAACAACCATTTGTTCGACCATTCCTTCAGCTTGTCTAGGTCTTCTTGAAGCCTCAAACAGCCCTCTTCTGTTTTAATCCTTCTCATAATTTTGGCATCGTCCGCAAACATTGAGAGAAATGAATCGATACCCTCCGGGAGATCATTTACATATATCAGAAATAAAATAGGACCGAGTACAGAGCCCTGTGGGACTCCACTGGTGACTTCACGCCAATCAGAGGTCTCACCCCTCACCGTAACTCTCTGCTTCCTATTGCTTAGGTACTCCCTTATCCACTGGAGCACCTTACCAGCTACACCTGCCTGTTTCTCCAGCTTATGTACCAGCCTCGTATGCGGTACTGTGTCAAAGGCTTTCCGACAATCCAAGAAAATGCAATCTGCCCAGCTCTCTCTTTCTTGGTTAATCTTTGTCACCTGATCGTAGAACTCTATCTGTGTGTGTTTTCGCAATGAGGTTATTTTCAAGTTGTTCTCTGTGTTCACATTAAAGAGGGTGAGTTGGTGGTGGTAGTGACGACCTCGCCTCTTGTGGCACCCCACTCATCACCTCACCCCACTCATCACCTCACCCCACTCAGCACCCCACTCATCACCTCACCCCACTCATCACCTCACCCCACTCATCACCCCACTCATCACCCCACTCATCCCCCACTCATCACCTCACCCCACTCATCACCTCACCCCACTCATCACCTCACTCCACTCATCACCTCACCCCACTCATCACCCCACTCATCACATCACCCCACTCATCACCTCACCCCTCACCCCACTCATCACATCACCCCACTCATCACCCCACTCATCACATCACCCCACTCATCACCTCACCCCACTCATCACATCACCCCACTCATCACCCCACTCATCACATCACCCCACTCAGCACCTCACCCACTCATCACCCACTCATCACCTCACCCCACTCATCACCCCACTCATCACCCACTCATCACCCCACTCAGCACCTCACTCATCACCCCACTCATCACCCCACTCATCACCCCACTCATCACCCCACTCATCACCCCACTCATCACCCCACTCATCACCCCACTCATCACCCCACTCATCACCCACTCATCACATCACCCCACTCATCACCTCACTCATCACCCCACTCATCACCCCACTCATCACCCCACTCAGCACCTCACCCCACTCATCACCCCACTCATCACCCCACTCATCACCCCACTCATCACATCACCCTACTCATCACCTCACCCCACTCATCACCCCACTCATCACCTCACCCCACTCATCACCTCACCCCACTCATCCCCCACTCATCACCCCACTCATCACCTCACCCCACTCATCACCTCACCCCACTCATCACCCCACTCATCACCCCACTCATCACCCCACTCATCACCCCACTCATCGCCTCACCCCACTCATCACCCCACTCATCACCCCACTCATCACCTCACCCCACTCATCACCCCACTCATCACCTCACCCCACTCATCACCCCACTCATCACCTCACCCCACTCATCACCCCACTCATCCCTCACCCCACTCATCACCTCACTCATCACCCCACTCATCACCCCACTCATCACCTCACCCCACTCATCACCTCACTCATCACCCCACTCATCACCCCACTCATCACCCCACTCAGCACCTCACCCCACTCATCACCCCACTCATCACCTCACCCCACTCATCACCTCACCCCACTCATCACCTCACTCATCACCCCACTCATCACCCCACTCATCACCCCACTCATCACCTCACCCCACTCATCACCCCACTCATCACCTCACCCCACTCATCACATCACCCCACTCATCACCCCACTCATCACCTCACCCCACTCATCACCCCACTCATCACCCCACTCATCACCCCACTCATCACCCCACTCATCACCCCACTCATCACCCCACTCATCACCTCACCCCACTCATCACCTCACTCATCACCCCACTCATCACCCCACTCATCACCCCACTCATCACCCCACTCATCACCCCACTCATCACCCCACTCATCACCCCACTCATCACCCCACTCATCACCCCACTCATCACCTCACCCCACTCATCACCTCACCTCACTCATCACCTCACCCCACTCACATGTTTCTCTCCTTGGCTTCCTTCCTTAGCAGGTACTGCTTCAAGTAGCCTAGCATGCCTCCCAGTACCTAGCATGCCTCCCAGTACCTAGCAGGCTTCAAGTAGCCTAGCATGCCTCCCAGTACCTAGCAGGCTTCAAGTAGCCTAGCATGCCTCCCAGTACCTAGCAGGTTTCAAGTAGCCTAGCATGCCTCCCAGTACCTAGCAGGCTTCAAGTAGCCTAGCATGCCTCCCAGTACCTAGCAGGCTTCAAGTAGCCTAGCATGCCTCCCAGTACCTAGCAGGCTTCAAGTAGCCTAGCATGCCTCCCAGTACCTAGCAGGCTTCAAGTAGCCTAGTATGCCTCCCAGTACCTAGCAGGCTTCAAGTTGCCTAGCATGCCTCCCAGTACCTAGCAGGCTTCAAGTAGCCTAGCATGCCTCCCAGTACCTAGCAGGCTTCAAGTAGCCTAGCATGCCTCCCAGTACCTAGCAGGCTTCAAGTTGCCTAGCATGCCTCCCAGTACCTAGCAGGCTTCAAGTAGCCTAGCATGCCTCCCAGTACCTAGCAGGCTTCAAGTAGCCTAGCATGCCTCCCAGTACCTAGCAGGCTTCAAGTTGCCTAGCATGCCTCCCAGTACCTAGCAGGCTTCAAGTAGCCTAGCATGCCTCCCAGTACCTAGCAGGCTTCAAGTAGCCTAGCATGCCTCCCAGTACCTAGCAGGCTTCAAGTAGCCTAGCATGCCTCCCAGTACCTAGCAGGTTTCAAGTAGCCTAGCATGCCTCCCAGTACCTAGCAGGCTTCAAGTAGCCTAGCATGCCTCCCAGTACCTAGCAGGCTTCAAGTAGCCTAGCATGCCTCCCAGTACCTAGCAGGCTTCAAGTAGCCTAGCATGCCTCCCAGTACCTAGCAGGCTTCAAGTAGCCTAGCATGCCTCCCAGTACCTAGCAGGCTTCAAGTAGCCTAGCATGCCTCCCAGTACCTAGCAGGCTTCAAGTAGCCTAGCATGCCTCCCAGTACCTAGCAGGCTTCAAGTAGCCTAGCATGCCTCCCAGTACCTAGCAGGCTTCAAGTAGCCTAGCATGCCTCCCAGTACCTAGCAGGCTTCAAGTAGCCTAGCATGCCTCCCAGTACCTAGCAGGCTTCATGTAGCCTAGCATGCCTCCCAGTACCTAGCAGGCTTCATGTAGCCTAGCATGCCTCCCAGTACCTAGCAGGCTTCAAGTAGCCTAGTATGCCTCCCAGTACCTAGCAGGCTTCAAGTTGCCTAGCATGCCTCCCAGTACCTAGCAGGCTTCAAGTAGCCTAGCATGCCTCCCAGTACCTAGCAGGCTTCAAGTAGCCTAGCATGCCTCCCAGTACCTAGCAGGCTTCAAGTAGCCTAGCATGCCTCCCAGTACCTAGCAGGCTTCAAATAGCCTAGCATGCCTCCCAGTACCTAGCAGGCTTCAAGTAGCCTAGCATGCCTCCCAGTACCTAGCAGGCTTCAAGTAGCCTAGCATGCCTCCCAGTACCTAGCAGGCTTCAAGTAGCCTAGCATGCCTCCCAGTACCTAGCAGGCTTCAAGTAGCCTAGCATGCCTCCCAGTACCTAGCAGGCTTCAAGTAGCCTAGCATGCCTCCCAGTACCTAGCAGGCTTCTCTCCTTTAGCAAAGGCTTCACCTCTTAGCAGCAATGGCCAAAGTTTTCTGGCAGCCCAGGAAAATGCTATTTAGCCAACCTTCTCTATCTTTCCCTAGATCTTTAATCATTCCTAAGCGAGAGGAGATGAGTGGAGAAGGGAAGGAAGGAAGGAAGGAAGGAAGGAAGGAAGGAAGGAAGGAAGGAAGGAAGGAAGATAGGAGATAAGGGAAGGAGATGAAGGGAGAGAAGCAGAAACTATTTGTGAGAATCTAGAGAGAATGTTTTTTCTTAACAGATGATTTCAGAATGTTGTTTATGTCGTAAATCTTGAACGACCTTGTTCCATGGCCCTAACGAGACGGAATCTTGCTGAGATGCGTCAAGGACACCCTCGGAGGCATCCTAGCCTTCTTTAGAGTTTTAATTTAAACAAAATGTGGTCATACTGATGCCAATCTTCGACCCGCAATGTTCAGCTTCTACGATGAGGCTTGTTGCAATGTGGCAGCAGCTCGTCCGGTGATTTATAGTGTAAACATGACTCGTGTAAACATTAGACGTCTCGTCGAAACATTAGATGACTCGTGTGAACATTAGATGACTCGTGTAAACATTAGATGACTCGTGAAAACATTAGATGACTCGTATAAACATTAGATGACTCGTGTAAACATTAGATGACTCGTGTAAACATTAGATGACTCGTGAAAACATTAGATGACTCGTGTAAACATTAGATGACTCGTGTAAACATTAGATGACTCGTGTAAACATTAGATGACTCGTATAAACATTAGATGACTCGTGTAAACATTAGATGACTCGTGTAAACATTAGGTGACTCGTGTAAACATTAGATGACTCGTGTAAACATTAGACGACTCGTATAAACATTAGATGACTCGTGTAAACATTAGATGACTCGTGTAAACATTAGATGACTCGTGTAAACATTAGATGACTCGTGTAAACCTTAGATGACTCGTGTAAACATTAGATGACTCCTGTAAACATTAGGTGACTCGTGTAAACATTAGATGACTCGCATAAACATTAGACGACTCGCATAAACATTCGATGACTCGCATAAACATTAGACGACTCGCATAAACATTAGACGACTCGCATAAACATTCGATGACTCGCATAAACATTACACGACTCGCATAAACATTGCAGAGCTCAGGCGATCAACATTTCATCAACATCAGGGACGAGGTGAGTTCATCAGCATTACAAAAGGAGTTTTTTAAGACCGTTCTCTTCGGTTTTTGCTTCAGATAATTTATTTGGGCGTGGGAGTGCTGCTGCTGGGCTCCGCCTGCGTTCTTATCGTCCTGATATAATTGGTGATGGTGATGACGCCTCTGATAACGCTGACGTTGATGTGTAAACAGCTCAACGTTGCTTATCTTATAAATTATGCAGATAAGCAATGCCTTTTAGAATATGTGATTAGGAGCCGCCATTTTCTGATGTTCAGGGCTCGTCACCTCTGAAAATTTGGTGGGGATACAATTATATATTTGTTTGTTTATCTTTGATAAAATATTAGAAAAAGATACTATGGTTCGTATTCCATGTACCATGGTGTAGGATTCTATAATTTTCCGACCACCTTCGCTTGCAATGGTAGGGGTAGATCTACCTTCGCTTGCAATGGTAGGGGTAGATCTACCTTCGCTTGCAATGGTTGGGGTAGATCTACCTTCGCTTGCAATGGTAGGGGTAGACCCACCTACGCTTGCAATGGTTGGGGTAGACCCACCTACGCTTGCAATGGTTGGGGTAGACCCACCTACGCTTGCAATGGTTGGGGTAGACCCACCTACGCTTGCAATGGTTGGGGTAGACCCACCTACGCTTGCAATGGTTGGGGTAGACCCACCTACGCTTGCAATGGTTGGGCTAGACCCACCTTCGCTTGCAATGGTAGGGGTAGACCCACCTTCGCTTGCAATGGTTGGGGTAGACCCACCTACGCTTGCAATGGTTGGGGTAGACCCACCTACGCTTGCAATGATTGGGGGTAGACCCACCTACGCTTGCAATGGTTGGGTAGACCCACCTACGCTTGCAATGGTTGGGGTAGACCCACCTACGCTTGCAATGGTAGGGTATAGCTTCTAAGGTGGATCATGCAGTCAGATTTGCTCGTGAGGCTGTTAAAACTAATAGATGTGTTGTGATTGGTTTACAATCTACTGGCGAGGCACGAACGTTAGAACAACTGGAGAGAGATAACGGTGAACTTTCCGATTTTGTTTCCACCGCCAAAGGTGAGTGTCAAGCAGTCCTGATGTGTGCTTCTTTAACTGTCTGCAGCAGACTGAGATGTAGCACTTAGGCTCTGCTTCTTTCTCTTGGCACTATTTGTTTTTAGGTATTTTCTGCATATCACTTTATGAACTTCATCTTTATTTTCTTCCTCTTTCTTGTAAGGGGTCTCCATTCAGTATCACGAAACTGCCTCCTATTAACTTGCAACAGCTACTGACATCCAGCAATGTAGTGTAATAGCAAATTTTGATGTGATATCTTGAGAGTCCCTCACTGTAATGATGAAACAAATATAACATAAGATTGAGCATAAAACTAATACTGTACAGTGGCGCCTTGATTAACAAGTTTAATCCGTTCCTGCACCAAGCTCGTCATGTGGAAAACTCGTCTATCGAAACAACAACAAAACTGTCATCAGGGGTGTCCGTTAACCATTGGGAACGCTCGTTAATCGAGCGAAAGTTCGTCAGTCGAGACATTTTCTGCGAGTGGCTTGCTCGTTACTCGAAATGCTCGTAACTGGAGCTGCTTGTCACTCGAGGTTCCACTGTATTCCATATGTTATTGTTCAGTGTAGCCCAATTGCATTTTCTGTGGGGAGCCCCTACCGCTCCCTGGAGCTTATCGGGTTAATGTATGTTATGTTAGACCGGGACATTAGCTAAGGAGTTCAGACCTACCAGGGACCAGCGCCAAAACCTGGCCCCTTCAGAGAGGTTTCAGGGAGCAATGGCCCTGGAAAACCCCCCTTGTGGTTGGGGTTTTCATTATCTGCCATTGACTAGGGTTAGGCACCCCAGAAAGTTAGGCATAACAAAACAAACCCCACAAACAAAGAGCAGAGGTGCCATAGGCACAATCAGAAAACACTGTATAAACATTAGAGGTCCGCGGTTGTTCAACATCCTCCCGGCGAGCATCAGAAATATTGCCGGAACAACCGTGGACATCTTCAAGAGGAAACTAGATTTATTCCTCCAAGGAGTGCCGGACCAACCGGGCTGCGGTGGGTATGTGGGCCTGCGGGCCGCTCCAAGCAACAGCCTGGTGGACCAAACTCTCACAAGTCAAGCCTGGCCTCGGGCCGGGCTTGGGGAGTAGAAGAACTCCCAGAACCCCATCAACCAGGTATCAACCAGGTGTAGACCCACCTTCGCTTGCAATGGTAGAGGTAGACCCACCTTCGCTTGCAAAGGTAGGGGAAGATCTACCTTAGCTTGCAATGGTAGGGGTAGATCTACCTTCGCTTGCAATAATAGGGGTAGATCTACCTTCGCTTGCAATGGTAGGGGTAGATCTACCCTCGCTTGCAATGGTAGGGGTAGATGTACCTTCGCTTGCGATGGTAGGGGTAGAAATATCTTCGCTTGCAATGGTAGGAGTAGATCTACCCTCGCTGGCAATGGTAGGGGTAGATCTACCTTCGCTTGCAATGGTAGGGGTAGATCTACCTTCGCTTGCAATGGT
>WNGS01000353.1:42351-43381 GCA_020271785.1 Procambarus virginalis
CCCACATCCTCGAAGAAGAAAATAAAAGCATTCAGAGAAGACCTTGTGGATTCTCACTGAATACTTTAATCTTTTCTTCTCCTACCCACCCTATTATTTTTTTGTATGTTTTGTTTATTTTGTTTTATTTAATTGCAAGTGCTACAGTTTACAGAGAACACACACACACACACACACACACACACACACCACACACCACACACACACCACACAACACACCACACACACACACACACACAATATAACAATTAAACAATCAGCGTTCGAAGACCTCGTCCAGCTCCTCGGAGGTTATCTTATCTTGAGATGATTTGGGTTTTTTTTTTAGTGTCCCCGCGGCCCGGTCCTCGACCAGGCCTCCACCCCCCAGGAAGCAGCCCGTGACAGCTGACTAACACACCAGGTACCTATTTTACTGCTAGGTAACAGGGGCGCAGGGTGAAAGAAACTGCCCATTGTTCTCGCCGGCGCCTGGAATCGAACCCAGGATCACAAGTCCCGCGTGCTATCCGCTCGGCCAGGTTGGGTGCGTACCCAGGATACAGCACGCATTTCTCCTCTGAACTGCGACACTGAGGCGCTGGAACAGGAAACTGGCTGCTCGTGGGTCTCTAGTCTTCCCAATGAGTTCCTCGCCCACCTCCTTCAGGAACTAAGTGCACATTTACCCCAGGCGCCCAGAGACTCAGAGCCTATCGGCACGAACCTGTAACAACGTTCTAGGTCCCTGTACTTGTTAGTTTTCTGGGTCTCCCTGAAGGTGGCCGCCCCGCCTCCCTCAGCTGTGCTGTAAGGTAGATAGGTATCAGCCAATGTAGATGCACACGTGTAGTCCCACACGACCTGTTTACCTTCCCTCCATGGCTGCAGGGTGACTCCATCTGGCGTTTTTGGCTGTTGTCAGGTCTGCACAACTGGGGTCCCTTGTGCTGGACACCCAGCTGTAGCCAAACTTCTCTTGATGATGTCATTGACTGCTTCGTATATATATATATATATATATATATATATATATATATATATATATATA
>WNGS01000353.1:48203-64802 GCA_020271785.1 Procambarus virginalis
ATCTGTCCTTCTGTACGCAACTCTCTGTCTCTCTCCTCTCTACGGTTCTCACTCTGTCCATTGACGACTGTCTCAGTTGGTCTGCCGAACAGTCTTGCTGTCACCTGGGAAGGAAGGAAGGAATATCAAGGGAAAGCGCCAAGCCATTACGACTATATAGCACTGGGAAGGGGTCAGGATAACGATTTGAGATGGGACGGGGGAAGGAATGGTGCCCCAACCACTTGGGACGGTCGGATTGAACGCCGACCTGCATGAAGCGAGACCGTGCTCTACCGTTTAGCCTAAGTGGTTGGGTTGTCACCTGAGGAGCACACGTCCTTAGATCTGCCTCTGGAGGCCAATCTTGTGTCCTGTGGGTCGTCTTAACTTAGGCTCAGAGAGGGTTAAATAACCCCACCATATGCAGCCTCAGCAGTCTATGGGAATCACATCTATAATTTGACTTCAGACCATAAAAAATCCCAAGGATGGGGGGGGTGTGGTCGCTATATATCTTGGTCCAATATTTCATAAAGTATGACACTAGGGCCGACCCTGATGGCTTATGACACTCCACCAGATGACCATGGTATTCAATAATCGTTGCCCTCTCTCAAATTCCACCATGATACTTTAATCTGGGATGAATGAATCATGACGAGGCATGGAATCATGGAAAGTCAGATGAGAGTAGCCCTAAGCTTGGACCTCCAGACGCAGATAGACAAACACTGAAAAGATTTTGTAATTATGATGCAAAGAAAGCCTAAATTAACCTAACATGGGAGGCAGCGGCTGCAACGTGGGAGACAGCGGCTGTAACATGGGAGGCAGCGGCTGGAACATGGGAGACAGCGGCTGTAACATGGGAGACAGCGGCTGCAACATGGGAGACAGCGACTGCAACATGGGAGACAGCGGCTTTCAACAGGGAGGCAGCGGCCTGCAAACATGGGAGGACAGCGGTGCAACATGGGAGGACGAGCGGTGGAACATGGGAGGAGGAGCGGCTGCAACATGGGAGGCAGCGGGGACAACATGGGAGGCAGCGGTCTGAACATGGGAGAAGACGGCTTTGAACATGGGAAGGCAGCGGACTGTCAACATGGGGGACAGCGTGCTAGGCAACGTGGGAGGCAGCCGACTCAGACAACATGGGAGAGACAGCGGCTGCAAAGTGGGAGGCAGCGACTGCAACGTGGGAGGCAGCGGCTGCAACATGGGAGGCAGCGACTGCAAAGTGGGTAGTACAGCGCTGCAAATAGGAAGGCAGTCGGCTGCAACATGGGGATACAGCGACTGCAACGTGGTAGGAGGGCTGCAACATGGGAACGGCAGCGGCTGCAACATGGGAGGCAGGGCTGCAACATGGGAGCAGCGACTGCACAAAATGGGATAGGCAGCCGACTGCACATGGGGGATAGCGGCTGCAACCAATGTGGAGGCAAGCGGCTGCACCATGGGAGGCAGCGCTGCCAACGTGGGGGACAGCGGACTGCAAACCATGGGAAGGCAGCGACTGCTACATGGGGGATAGCGGCTGACATGGGAGGCAGCTGGCTCTGCAACATTGGGAGGCAGTCGGCTGCAACATGGGAGGCAGCGGCTGGAACATGGGAGCAGCGCTGCAACAGGGAGGCAGCGCTGCAACTGGGGGACAGCGGCGCAACATGGGAGGCAGCGGTGCAACATGGAGACAGCGGCTCAACAAGGGAGGCAGCGGCTGCAAATGGGAGGCAGCGACTGCAACGTGGGGACAGCGGCTGCAAATGGGAGGCAGCGGTCTGCAACATGGGAGGGCGCGGCTGCAACATGGGATGGCAGCGACTGCAACATGGGGGACATCGGCTGCAACATGGGAGGCAGCGGCTGAACATGGGAGACACGGCATGCAACATGGGAGGGCAGCGGCTGCAACAATGGGACGACAGCGAACTGCAACGTGGGAGACAGCGGCTGAACAGCGGAGGGCAGCGGCCTGCAACATGGGAGGCAGCGACTGCAACGTGGGAGAGCGGCTGCAACATGGGAGGCAGCGGCTGCAACATGGGAGACAGCGGCTGCAACATGGGAGGCAGCGGCTGCAACATGGGAGACAGCGGCTGCAACATGGGAGGCAGCGGCTGCAACGTGGGAGACAGCGGCTGTAACATGGGAGACAGCGAGCTGCAACATGGGAGACAGCGGCTGCAACATGGGAGGCAGCGAGCTGCAACATGGGAGACAGCAGCTGCAACATGGGAGACAGCAGCTGCAACATGGGAGCAGCGGCCTACGGATCAGGGATGCACAGCAGCGACTCAAAATGGGGACAGCGGCGACTGCAACAATGGGAGACAGCGGCTGCAACTGGGTAGACAGCGGCTCATTATGGACCAACATGGGAGGGCAGCGGCGCAACATGGGAGGCACGACGTGCAACATGGGAGCAGCGGGCTGCAACTGGGATGGCACGCGGCTGCAAATGGGAGACAGGCAGGTCCGTGAATATATAAACGCGACGATTGATGAGAGGAAGGCAAAATGTTTATGCGGCAAAAGGCTACATCATGAGGGGGACACTAAACACATTAGAAAACCACATACTTCCACATACTACCACATACTACTCATACTACCACATACTACCACATATTACCACATACTACACTACCCCATACTACCACATCCATCTACCATACCATACTCATATTACACAACATCAACTACCACATACTACACTACACTCATACCCCACATACTACCACATACCCACACTACCACTACTTCTCATACTACCACATACTACCACATACTACCACACTACCACGTACTACCACATACTACCACATACTTACCACATACTACCACATACTTCCACATACTACCACATACTACTCTCATACTACCACATACTACCACCATACTACCACAACTACTACACATACTACCACATACTACACATACAACCTACTACCACATACTACCACATTACTACCTACCATACTCACTTACCACTACCATACTACCAACTATTACTACTCATACTACACTACTACCTCATACTACACATACTACAGCATACTACCACATACTACCCATACTACACTCTACCTCATACACCACATACTACACATACCCACATACTACCTATACTACCCATACTACACATAACCTCATATACAACATTACTACACATACTACCAATACTACCTCATCTACCACATACTACCAAATATACCACATACTACCACCATACTTACCACATATACCTCATAACTACCACATACTGCCACTACCACCACAACTCATACTACCAAATACTACCTCATACTACCACCTACTTACCACAACCTACTCCGACATACCACCACTCCCTCTACCTTCACATACACTACCAATACTCCCTCATCCACCACTCTCTCTAACACCACATACTACCCATACTACTCTACCCAATTAATACCACCATCCACACTCTTACTACACATACTGCCACTACTAACATAATACCGCACTCACATTACTACCATTACAACCATCACCACACACTATCATCTCCACATACTACCACATATACCACATCTACAATTACTACTAATATCTACCACATATACAAATAAGACCTCTACTAACACATTTTTTTTCACATATACACATACCTACCAATCTACCCATACTCCCTCATACTACAACATACTACCTCATACTACCACATACTACAACATACTACCACATACTACCACATACTCCCTCATACTACCACATACTCCCACATACTACCACATACTAACACATACTACCACATACTACAACAACCACACACCACCATACTAACCTCATCCTACAACCTACTCCAAATGATACTATACTACACATATACCCCATACTACCTTATACTACCAATACTACCCAATACTACCACATACACCTCATACTACCACATACTACAACATAAACCTCATACTACCACATACTGCCACATACTACCACATACTACCACATACTACCAAATACTACCTCATACTACCACATCCTACCACATAAGTACTCATATACCACATACTATGCCTACTACACATACTACCACATACTACCTCATATACCACATAACTAACCATATACCACTAACCAATAATCACATACTACCACATACTCCCTCATACTACCACATACACACACACACACACACAGATAGCTGAGAGATAATGGCTGAGAAACATTATCGCTCATAATGACATTCCCAGGAACTAGCTAAGTGGGAGACGGGGGACAGACACACCTGTAGGGCCAAGCGAGGCTAGACAGACACACCTGTAGAGCCAGGCGAGGCTAGACAGACACACCTGCAGAACCAGGCGAGACAGACACACACACCTGTAGAACCAGGCGAGACAGACACACACACCTGTAGAACCAGGCGAGACAGACACACACACCTGTAGAGCCAGGCGAGGCTAGACACACACACCTGTAGAGCCAGGCGAGACAGACACACTCACCTGTAGAGCCAGGCGAGACAGACACACACACCTGTAGAGCCAGGCGAGACAGACACACACACCTGTAGAGCCAGGCGAGACAGACACACACACCTGTAGAGCCAGGCGAGACAGACACACACACCTGTAGAGCCAGGCGAGGCTAGACACACACACACACACCTGTAGAGCCAGGCGAGACAGACAGACACACCTGTAGAGCCAGGCGAGATAGACACACACACCTGTAGAGCCAGGCGAGACAGACAGACACACCTGTAGAGCCAGGCGAGATAGACACACACACCTGTAGAGCCAGGCGAGACAGACACACACACCTGTAGAGCCAGGCGAGATAGACACACACACCTGTAGAGCCAGGCGAGACAGACACACACACCTGTAGAGCCAGGCGAGGCTAGACACACACACCTGTAGAGCCAGGCGAGGCAAGACACACACACCTGTAGAGCCAGGCGAGACAGACACACACACCTGTAGAGCCAGGCGAGGCTAGACAGACACACCTGTAGAGCCAGGCGAGACATACACACACCTGTAGAGCCAGGCGAGACAGACACACACACTTGTAGAGCCTGGCGAGGCTAGACACACACACCTGTAGAGCCAGGCGAGGCTAGACACACACACCTGTAGAGCCAGGCGAGGCTAGACACACTCACACCTGTAGAGCCAGGCGAGACAGACACACACACACACACCTGTAGAGCCAGGCGAGACAGACACACACACACACCTGTAGAGCCAGGCGAGACAGACACACACACACACACACACACACACACACACACACACACACACACACACACACACACACACACACACACACACCTGTAGAGCCTGGCGAGGCTAGACACACACACACCTGTAGAGCCAGGCGAGGCGAGACACACACACACCTGTAGAGCCAGGCGAGACAGACACACACACCTGTAGAGCCAGGCGAGGCCTAGACACACACACCTGTAGAGCCAGGCGAGGCTAGACACACACACACACCTGTAGAGCCTGGCGAGGCTAGACACACACACCTGTAGAGCCAGGCGAGACAGACACACACACCTGTAGAGCCAGGCGAGACACACACACACACCTGTAGAGCCAGGCGAGGCCTAGACACACACACCTGTAGAGCCAGGCGAGGCTAGACAGCAGCAGGACGGGAGTCGCTCCCTGTAGAGCAGGTAATGCATGACACGACGACTACCACCACCGCAGATCACCTCTGATAGTATTGTTCTTCTGGCGTAACTCTTAACTGCTGCCCTCAACCACCCTCCGCCCTCCCTTCAGGCCGCTCCTATCCCTGTACCCGAGCCTCACACACGCCATCCCTCCCCACCCGCCATCCCCCAACACCACCCTACCCACCATCGTCCTTCGCTGAGGAAAGACGAGAGACAGTGTCTAGGAATGAATGTACACCGGACGGGGAGTCTTGATTACTACACAGGACCGTCCGAGGGTCAGAACGTGTACAGTCGGGTCTGGGCGGGTGAGGCGGTGCGGGTCGAGTGCCTCCACCACTGCTGTTGTTCTCCGAATATCAACATCATTTACATTTACGAGTGAACAGTCAGATGAGTAAGTTTACAGATAATTAATGTACAGTGGCCGACAGATGTGTAGGAGGATTCTTCACTGGAGGACCTGAATTGACTTTCAAAATGGAATGAAAATTGGCATAATGCTGACGATTCTTGAAGCATTTATTGTGGTTCGAACAGAGGACGTGAGCGAAGCGCATGTTCCGGAAGTGTTCGGACGCCGTCATTTGTGAGTCGTGTGTAAACCGCTTTTCAATCATAAACAGCGGGTTTGGCCGGTGCATGGAATGGAGTTTGGCTTTTGTTTATGAGGACGGGCTGGGTGATTAGTACGTGGGTGAAGCATTTACAGCATTATGGTTCAAACAAAAGTCGTCAGTCGCACTTGTTCGAGAAGTGATCGAACGTCGTCAGTTGTGAGTCGTGTGTAAACCCACACACACACACACCCAGTCCACACCAGCAAGCCTGAGTAACTTTACAAGACATTCATCGTCACTACAACCCGTTGAGGGGGTTTTAACAATGACAGTGCGCCACAAAAGCCTAAAAGTCAGGATTCGCCCCATGGACGGCCAGGCTTTCACCAAAAGCGACGTCTTGAAGATCCTAGAAGAAGGCGCTGGCATTACACCCATCGAGCTTGGTCAAGAAGGGGAGAATATTGTGCTCTGGGTCTCGTGTGTGGAGGATCTCGAAAAACTATTAAAAATACGATCGCACACTTCACAAAGTGCACCACCTCTTTCCTCTTTTCCACCCATCAGTACACCGCCGACCGAACATTCTTTATCAGCCTGACCAGCCGCTGGATCGCGGACCGAGAACAAATGGAGATTATCAATATCGAAGAAAACCCTAACCTGCGGGTATTCGATGTTACAGTCTGCAGCAACGATACCGACGACGACAAGCGCCCCACCATGAAGATATCCTTCACCACCTTAGCCGCGGCTAACCAGGCTGCCACACATGGTCTCCACTGCTTCAGCATCAAGATTCCACCCTTATAGGTGAAGGAGACACGATTCCACGAGCTCCTACAGTGCTTTCGGTGCTACGATTACTCCCACCCCACCAACACGTGTCAGCACCCCGTCCAGAAGTGCAGCTTTTGCACCCAGGATCATCATTACTCCATCTGCAAGTCAAAAACCAATTTCTGCCTGCTCTGCAATGGCGATCACCCTGCAATTTCTTGCAGACAAGAAATCATTAAGATCCAGGTCGAATCCAATAAATCCAAATCTTCTACTTCCGCCGGCAGAGCCACTGGCACCAAACCCAGTCCTACCAAACAGTGGCTCCTCCCACCAAGCCACCCGGTCTCCACACTGGGGACCTAAGGACCAACCAGCACCCTCACAGTCCCTTGCATCACGTGCAGGCATTATCCCTGGTCTTATTTGACTAGCAGAGAGGCTTGCCAGACCAGACAATGCTCAAGGAACTCAACATTCTGTACCTAGCCAACACCCTGGACCCATCATTACCCCAGACGCAAGTCTCACTGCCTCCACCACCACTCTGGAGACTACCACCAGGATGACCACGAGGTCGATCTCAACACAGACTCCAGAACCACCCAAGACCCGGGCGGCACAGAGATATTTCCCTTTCCTGCTCCCAACACTCCTACCATCACTATCTCAGCAGACGCGCTAGCAGACGCGCTGTCTACTAATACTAACAGCACCACCAACACTCCTGAAATAGCTTCTACCACTAATTCACGACAAATGAGCCTACCTCAGGCTCAGAGACCAAAGACAAACCAACTACAGATGTTACAGATTCCTCAGACGAGGAAATCTTGGTAGGAGCTCCACCGTCGCAGCACAAATACGACACCTACTCGGTACAAGACCTCCTCGTGGAGGCCACCTCACCAAACTTCACCAACAGCACGGCCATGTTAACGTGCAGCAAGTCTCAGCCAAAGAAAAAAACGGAAGACCTAGAGATGTACACTAACCCACCAGCTCCTTAACTGGTACAGCCAGCCCTCCGGGGCTGAAATCCACCTTGAAGACACCCATTCGTCCACAGGTCTCTAGTAACAGCTATTGGTAAAGGTAATGACTCAAAAGAGCCTCCACTTATGGGCTGTTCATGTCCCTGCCATCTTTAGGTGGCTTAATCTTTATCAATTAATCAATCGTATGTAAACCGTTTTTCATTCATAAACAGCGGGTTTGGCGGGTGCATGGAATGGCTTTTGGCCTTTGTTGATGGGGACGGCTGTATTCTTGTGACCAAAGCTTAATAAAACAAAACGGAGGCACAGGAGGACGCGATAAAACACCTAAATTATTGGGATCGTCTCTAAGCTCTCCAAATATACTCACTAGAAAGAAGACAAGAGAGATGCCAAATAATATACACATGGAAAATACTGGAGGGACAGGTCCCAAATCTACACAGTAAAATAACAACGTACTGGAGTGAACGATATGGAAGAAAATGCAGAATAGAACCAGTGAAGAGCAGAGGTGCCATAGGCACAATCATAAAACACTGTATAAACATCAGAGGTCCACGGTTGTGGACATATAGTTCAAGGGTTTATTGAACACTCAACCACAGAAGGTGAGTCGGTGCTTTTAAAAATGCTAAGCTAACCTACATACATAAATACATAGATACACAGATTTACGTATGCCCTACATAAAGTGTTCGATGTGTCTTTTACATAGTGTCATTAATGTACATTTACAAAGGTGAAATGTAAGTCTGATCAGCTTCCATATATACTTTATACGCATACATATACATACACACACACATATACATTCAGAAACCTGTGTAAGGAATCCTTCAGAACCTTGTATACCACATATGTAAGGCCAATCCTGGAGTATGCGGCCCCAGCATGGAGTCCGTCCGTACCTTGTCAAGCACAAGACGAAGCTGGAAAAAGTTCAGAGATATGCCACTAGGTTAGTCCCAGAACTAAGAGGCATGAGTTATGAGGACAGACTACGTGAACTGCACCTCACTTCGCTGGAAGACAGAAGAGCTAGGGGAGACATGATCTCCACATACAAAATTCTCAGGGGAATTGACAGGGTGGACAAGGATGGATTATTTAACACGGGTGGTACGCGAACAAGGGGACACAGGTGGAAGCTGAGTACCCAAATGAGCCACAGAGACATTAGAAAGAACTTTTTCAGTGTCAGAGTAGTTAGTAAATGGAATGCACTAGGAAGTGATGTAGTGGAGGCTGACTCCATACACAGTTTCAAATGTAGATATGACAGAGCCCAGTAGGCTCAGGAATCTGTACATCAGTTGATTGACGGTTGAGAGGCGGGACCAAAGAGCCAGAGCTCAACCAACCGCAAACACAACTAGGTGAGTACATATATACACACACATGCATTCACATACATTTGTCTCTTTTACTCTGACAGGTGAGATAACTGATAAGGAAACTAGTGTGCAATTAAGCACTTAATCACTGAAGGTGATTAAGGTGCTTTTACAAGCTCAGGTTATATAGTTACATCACATACATACACTGTTTAATTGATACATTACATGGTCAATCTTGGGTACAAGTCCAATATATCATCAAGTGTTCCAGTACTCATATAGTAATTACACAGTTCAGCATACCTCAGCCCAGGAGGGCGAAAGTCAGTCAATATGGGACATTCTACAATATAATGTTCAAGAGAGTGCATGTTTTCTCTTTCACAAAGTTGACACATGGTGTATTGTGACACTTTCACAAAGTTGACACCTGGTGTATTGGACACTTTCACAAAGTTGACACATGGTGTATTGGACACTTTCACAAAGTTGACACATGGTGTATTCGACACTTTCACAAAGTTGACACATGGTGTATTCGACACTTTCACAAAGTTGACACATGGGGTGTATTCGACATTTGGGTTTTGAGAAAGCTGCCAGATACGTCTATATCCCAGGCGTATTCTGGCCTCTATAACATCACATTGCCGGGTTCTTGCTCTATCAGTCCCATATGTGAATGTCTCCTCACCATATTTATCATAATGTTTAATGCTACAACTTTCAGGTCTCTGTGAACTTGTTAGGGCAGTAAGATTTTCATCAAATATTTGTTTCAGTATTGTCTTTGTCACTGGTAATGAAACACCTGCGGGAGAGAGGAGAGGCTGGTGGGAGGGAGGAAGGGAGAGAGACATGGAGAGAGGCCTGGAGGGAGGGAGAGAGGGAGGGCTGGAGGGCGCAACATTGGAGGAGGGCAGTAAATCACCGCCACCACGGAACACTTGGGCAGGCAGGAGCTGCGCAGTCTCAACTTCACTTGTCTTGGTCGCCACTTTGCTGCGAAAATAACCAGGCAATCACAGCATCGGGGCAAGGTTAGCGCCCAGTCACCACTGTGTGTGTGTGTGTGTGTGTGTGTGTGTGTGTGTGTGTGTGTACTGACCTAGTTGCGTCTGCAGGATCGAGCATTGACTCTTGGATCCCGCCTTTCAATCCATCGGTTGTTTACAGCAATGACTCCGGTCCTAATTCCCTATCATACCTATCTTGAGGTTATCTTGAGAAGATTTCGGGTCTTTAGTGTCCCCGCGGCCCGGTCCTCGACCAGGCCTCCACCCCCAGGAAGCAGCCCGTGATAGCTGAGTAACTCCTAGGTACCTATTTATTGCTAGGTAACAGAGGCATCAGGGTGAAAGAAACCCTGCCCATCGTTTCTCGCCGGCGCCTGGGATCGAACCCGTGACCACAGGATCACGAGCCCAGTGTTCTGTCCGCTCAGCCACCGGCTCCCGGTGGCTGAGCGTGTGAGTGTGTGTGTACCTAGTTTTATAATTATGAATAGTATTTGCTTCCACAACCTGCTCCTTAAGTGTATTCCATTTTCCCACTACTCTCACGCTAACAGAAAACTTGCTAACATCTCTGTGACACATCTGAGTTTCCAGCTTCCACCCATGTCCCCTCGTTCTGTTACTATTCTGTGTGAACATTTCGTCTATGTCCACTCTGTCAATCCCCCTGAGTATTTTATACGTTCCAATCATATCCCCCCCTCTCCCTTCTTTTTTTCTAGTGTCGTAAGGCACAGTTCCTTCAGGCGCTCCTCATCCCTCGTAACTCTGGGACGAGTCGCGTTGTAAACACAATACAGTACACGATGAAAGGGATACAATACAGATGTGTGTGTGTGTACTCACCTAGTTGTGCTTGCGGGGGTTGAGCTCTGGTTCTTTGGTCCCGCTTCTCAACCGTCAATCAACTGGTGTACAGGTTCCTGAGCCTACTGGGCTTTATGTTATTTTACATTTGAAACTGTGTATGGAGTCAGCCTCCACCACATCACTGCCTAATGCATTCCACCTGTTAACTACTCTGACACTGAAAAGTTCTTTCTAACGTCCCTGTGGCTTATGTGGGTACTCAGTCTCCACCTGTGTTCCCGTGTTCGCGTCCCACCCGTGTTAAACAGTTTATCTTTATCTACCCTGTCAACTCCTCTGAGAATTTTGTAGGTAGTGATCATGTTTTTCCTTACTCTTCTGTCTTCCAGTGTCGTGAAGTGCAGTTCACGCAGCCTTTCCTCTTAACTCATGCCTCTTAGTTCTGGGACTAGCCTAGTGGCATACCTCTGAACATTTTCCAGCTTCGTCCTGTGCTTGACAAGGTACGGGCTCCATGCTGGGGCCGCATACTCCAGGATTGGTCTTACATATGTGGTGTACAAGATTCTGAATGATTCCTTACACAGGTTCCCGAAGGTAGTTCTGATGTTAGCCAGCCTTGCGTATGCCGCAGATGTTATTCCGTTTATGTGGGCTTCAGGAGACAGGATTGGTGTGATATCAACTCCTTGATCTTTCTGTCCGTTTCATGGAGGACTTCACCTCCCATTCCGTATTCTATTTCTGGCCTACTGTCTCCTCTGCCTAGTTTCATTACCTTACATTTACTCAGGTTGAACTTTAGTAGCCATTTCTTGGACCATTCATTCAGTTTGTCTAGGTCATCTTGTCGCCTCATACACTATCTTCCTCCTTCTTAATCCTCCTCATAATTTTTTCATCATCAGCAGAGAATGAGAGGAATGATTCTATACCCTCTTGTTGGACGCCAGTTCACCCTCACACATAGGGTGACCTATACCCTCTTAAGCTAAACAACTTAATAAGTATCAACAACGTGGTCAGCAGATTTTAATGCAGTCTGCCCTTCCCAGCAGAGCTGAGACCAGACGCAGCCTGGGCATCGGAGCGAGCACACGCGCTCCCCTTCACACCCTAGCTAGCCCCTGGCCCGGTGTACAGATATATATAGTTTTATAATAAAACTAAGGAAAAGCAGCAGATGTTTGGTACTTCAATTCCTGCCCACAACTAATCATTCTACAACTGCCAACGGCAGATGAAACACTCTGGGAGATCATTTACATATACCAGAAACAGTATAGGTCCAAGGACTGAACCCTGCGGGGCTCCACTGGTGACGTCTCGCCAATCTGAGGCCTCACAATGACTCGCTGTCTTCTGTTGCTTAGGTACTCCCTTATCCAATGGAGTACCATCCCTTTCACTCCAACCTGCATCTCCAGCTTTTGCCCTAGTCTCATGTCTGGTATTGTGCCAAAGGCTTTCTGGCAATCCAAAAATGTGCAGTCTGCCCACCCTTCTCTTTCTTGCCTGATCATAAAATTCATTAATCCTGTGAGGCATGACTTGCCATCCCTGAACGCATGTTGGCATTGTCACAAAGTTCCTTCCCTTCAGATGTTCCACTAGCATTTTTCGCATAATCTTCTCCATCAACTTACATAGTATGCAAGTTAGGGACGCTGGCCTGTAGTTCAGTGCCTCCTGTCTATCCCCTTTCTTGTATGTCGGGACTACATTTGCTGTCTTCCAAATGTTTGGCAGTTCACCTGTTACCAGTGATTTGTTATGCACCATAGAGAGTGGCAGGCACAGTGCTTCTGCTCCTTCCTTTAGTATCCATGGTGATATTCCATCCGGGCCTATAGCCTTTGTCACGTCCAGCTCTAGCAAAAGCTTCCTTACATCCCCACTGGTAATCCTAAACTCCTCTAGTGGTGCCTGGTTAGCTATTCCTTCTCTTATCTAAGGAATTTCTCCTTGCTCTAAGGTGAAGACCTCTTGGAATTTCTTATTCAGTTCCTCACACACTTCTTGTTGTTTGTAGTGAATCCTTCTGGCCCTGTCTTCTTGAGGTTATCTTGAGATGATTTCGGGTCTTTAGTGTCCCCGCGGCCAGGTCCTCGACCAGGCCCCCACCCCTAGGAAGCAGCCCGTGACAGCTGACTAACACCCAGGTACCTATTTTACTGCTAGGTAACAGGAGCATAGAGTGAAAGAAACTCTGCCCATTGTTTCTCGCTGGCGCCTGGGATCGAACCCAGGACCACAGGATCACTAGTCCAGCGTGCTGTCCGCTCGGCCGACCGGCTCCCACCGCCCTATACTTAATATCATTACCTGTTCCTTTACTGTTGCTTTTCTCCTGATGTGGCTATGCAGCAATTTAGGCTGAGTCTTTGCCTTGCTTGCGATGTGCATTTCGTATTGTCATTCTGCCTCTCTTCTCATCCTGACATATTCATTCCTGGCATTCTGGTATCTTTCTCTGCTCTCAAGTGTCCTGTTGTTCCGATAGTTTTCTCCATGCCCTTTTACTTTGCTGCTTAGCTAGCCTACATCTCTGATTAAACCATGGGTTTCTCATCTTCATTTCACTGTTTTCCTTTTGGACTGGGACAAACTTGTTTGCTGCGTCCTTATACTTCTGCATGATGTAATCCATCATGTCTTGGGCCGTCTTTCCCCTGAGCTCTGTTTCCCATGTTATATCTGTTAGGAATTTTCTTATCTCCTCATAGTTTCCCTTTCGGAATGCCAGCCTTTTGTTTTCAGTACCCCTCCTCGAGTTTAATAACCCTTTTTCAACCAGGTACTCAAACACGAGTGCACTGTGGTCGTTCATTCCTACTGGGGCCTCAAAACCGATTTCCCTTATGTCGGAGTTGTTCAGAGTGAAGACTGGGTCGAGTCTCACTGATTCATCGTTTCCTCTCATCCTTGTGGGTTCCCTGACATGTTGGCTTAGAAAGTTTCTTGTCGCCACCTCCATTAGTTTGGCTCTCCATGTATCCTCTCCTCCATGCGGTTCCTTGTTCTCCCAGTCTATCCTTCCGTGATTGAAGTCCGCCATGATGAGCAGGTGGGATCTATTTCTTCTTCTCAATTATAGTGTTAACTGCCATGTTGTTGTTGTCATACTCTTGCCTTGGTCTTCTGTCACTTGGTGGAGGGTTATATGTCACTGCTACTACTACTATTGGTCCTCCCATTGTCATGGTGCCTGTTATGTAGTCTTTGAAGCCCTCGCAGCCTGGATGAGAGTATTGAGTCTTTGCCTTTCTTGCTATGTCATTGTTGTGTGTGTGTGTGTGTGTGTACTCACCTAGTTGTGCTTGCGGAGGTTGAGCTCTGGCTCTTTGGTCCCGCCTCTCAACTGTCAATCAACTGGTATATAGATTCCTGAGCCTACTGGGCTCTATCATATCTACATTTGAAACTGTGTATGGAGTTAGCCTCCACCACATCACTGCCTAATGCATTCCATCTGTTAACTACTCTGACACTGAAAAATTTTTATTTGTCTCTGTGGTTCATTTGGGTATTTAGTTCCCACCTGTGTTCCCTTGTTCGAGTACCACCCGTCTTAAATAATCTACCCTTATCTACCCCTGTCGATTCCCCCTGAAAATTTTATATGTGGTGATCACATCTCCTCTTGCTCTTCTCTCCTCAAGCGACGTGAGGTGAGCTTTTCCTCATAACTCATACCTCGCAATTCTGGAACTAGTCTTGTGACATACCTTTGAACATTCACTAATTTCGCTTTATGCTTGACAGCCTGCACTCCAGGCTGTAGCTGCATATTCCAGGATTGGTCTGACATATATGGTGTACAAGGTTCTAAATGATTACTTACACAAATTTCTAAAGGCAGTTGTGATGTTAGCCAGCCTCGCATACGCCGCTGATGATATTCCTTTGATATGGGCTTCAAGAGACAGGTTCGACATGATATTAACTGCATGATCCGTCCCGTTCGGTACCTTGTGTCTGGCCTCCTACTTCTTCCACCTAGCTTCATTACTTTGTATTTTCTGGAGCTAAACTCTAGTAGCCATTTGTTGGGCCATTCCTTCAGTTTGTGTAGGTAATCTTGTATCCTCTTGCTATCTTCCTCTGTCTTAATACTCCTCATCAGCAAACATTAAGAGGAACAAGTCTATTCTCTCTGGGAGATCGTTTACAAATATCAGAAACAGTATAGGTCGAAGGATTGATCCCTGTGGGACTCCACTGGTGACGCCTCGCCACTCCGAGACCTCACCCCTCACAGTGACTCGCTGTCTTCTATAGCTTAGGTACTCCCTTATCTACTGGTTTGCTTTCTCTTTTATTCCTGCCTGCATCTTCAGCTTATGCACTAGTCTCCTAAGGAGTACTGTGTTAAAGGCTCTCTGCCAATCCAACAATATGCATTCTACCACCCTTCCCTTTCTTGCCTAATTTTTTGTCACCTGGTCATAGAATTCAATTAATCCTGTTAGGCAAGATTTGCCACCCATGAACTCATGCTGGTGGTGTGTAACAAAGTTCTTTCGCTCCAGGTGTTCTGCAACTTTTTTTCGCACAATCTTCTCCATCACCTTGCATGGTATGCAAGTTAGGGACGCAGGCCAGTAGTTCAGTGACTCGTGTCTGTCCCCCTTCTTGTATATCGGGACTACATTAGCTGTCTTCCAAATTTATGGCAGTTCTCTTGTTACCAGTAATTTGTTATATACCACTGAAAGTGGAAGATGTAGTGCTTGGGCTCCCTCTTTTATGTCAGTGGTGAGATTTCGTCCGGACCTACAGGTTTTGACACATCCAAGCAAACTCACCTAATTGTGCTTGCGGGGGTTGAGCTTCGGCTCATTGGTCCCGCCTCTCAACCGTTAATCTACTGGTGGACAGATTCCTGAGCTTCTCGAGCTCTATCATGTCTACATTTGGAAATGTGTATGGAGTCTGTCTCCACCACATCACTTGTGGTGGAGACTAATTTTGTCACCTGATCGTAGAATTCTATCAAGCCTGTAAGGCAAGATTTACCCTCCCTGAACCCATGTTGATGGGTTGTCACGAAGTCTCTCTTGTGGTGTTGTGTGTATACTCACCTAGTTGTACTTACCTAGTTGTGTTGCGGGGGTTGAGCTCTGGCTCTTTGGTCCCGCCTCTTAATTTAATTTAAAATAATTTATGTTCTTAATATAATATATGTGTGTGGGTGTGTGTGTGTGTGTGTGTGTGTGTGTGTGTGTGTGGTGTGTGTGTGGTGGTGTGTGTGTGGTGTGGGGGGTGTGTGGGAGTTCCTCGTCTCTCCTCATCTCTCGCTGCTCTCCTCTCCTCCTCTCCTCTCCCTCGAGTAATATAGATATATATAATATATATATATAGATATATATATAATAATTATATATATTATATATATATATATATATATATATATATATATATATATATATATATATTATATAT
>WNGS01000354.1:0-16608 GCA_020271785.1 Procambarus virginalis
CAACACTGGTACTCTGGACTACCACACACTGGTACCTCGGACTACCACAACACTGGTACTTCTGGACTACCACACACTGGTACTTCTGGACTACCACACACTGGTACTTTGGACTACCACACACTGGTACCTCTGGACTACCACACACTGGTACCTCTGGACTAACACACCACTGGTACCTCTGGACTACAACAACACTGGTACCTCTGGACTACCACACACTGGTACCTCTGGACTACCACACACTGGTACCTCTGGACTACCACACACTGGTACCTCTGGACTACAAACAACACTGGTACCTCTGGACTACCACACACTGGTACCTCTGGACTACCACAACACTGGTATCTCTGGACTACCACACACTGGTACCTCTGGACTACCACAACACTGGTACTTCTGGACTACCACAACACTGGTACCTCTGGACTCCCACACACTGGTACCTCTGGACTACCACACCACTGGTACCTCTGGACTACCAACACACTGGTACCTCTGGACTACCACAACACTGGTACTTCTGGACTACCACAACACTGGTACCTCTGGACTACCACACACTGGTACCTCTGGACTACCACACACTGGTACCTCTGGACTACCACACACTGGTACCTCTGGACTACCACAACACTGGTACCTCTGGACTACCACAACATTGGTACCTCTGGATTACCACAACACTGGTACCTCTGGACTACCACAACACTGTACATCTGGACTACCACAACACTGGTACTCTGGACTACCACACACTGGTACCTCTGGACTACCACAACACTTGTACCTCTGGACTACCACAACACTGGTACCTCTGGACTACCACAACACTGGTACCTCTGACTACCACAACACTTGTACATCTGGACTACCACAACACTGGTACCTCTGGACTACCACAAACTGGTACTCTGGAGTACCACACCACTGGTACCTCTGGACTACCACACCACTGGTACCTCTGGAATACCACAACACTGGTACCTCTGGACTACCACAACACTTGTACCTCTGGACTCCACACCACTGGTACCTCTGGACTACCACAACACTGGTACCTCTGGACTACCACACCACTGGTACCTCTGGACTACCACAACACTGGTACTTCTGGACTACCACACATTGGTACCTCTGGATACCACAACACTGGTACCTCTGGACTACCACAACACTGGTACCTCTGGACTACCACAACACTGGTACTTTGGACTACCACAACACTGGTACCTCTGGACTACCACACCACTGGTACCTCTAGACTACCACAACACTGGTACCTCTGGACTACCACAACACTGGTACCTCTGGACTACCACACACTGGTACCTCTGGACTACCCACCCACTGGTACCTCTGGACTACCACACCACTGGTACCTCTGGACTACCCAACACTGGTACTTCTGGACTACCACAACACTGGTACCTCTGGACTACCACACACTGGTACCTCTGGACTACCACAACACTGGTACCTCTGGACTACCACACACTGGTACCTCTGGACTACCACACACTGGTACTTCTGGACTACCACAACACTGGTACCTCTGGACTACCACACAATGGTACCTCTGGACTACCACACACTGGTACCTCTGGACTACCACACACTGGTACCTCTGGACTACCACAACACTGGTACCTCTGGACTACCACAACATTTGTACCTCTGGATTACCACAACACTGGTACTCTGGACTACCACAACACTTGTACATGGACTACCACAACACTGGTACCTCTGGACTACCACACACTGGTACCTCTGGAGTACCACAACACTTGTACCTCTGGACTACAACAACACTGGTACCTCTGGACTACCACACACTGGTACCTCTGGAGTACCACACCACTGGTCCATCTGGACTACCACAATGGTACCTCTGGAGTACCACACACTGGTACCTCTGGACTACCACAACACTTGTACCTCTGGACTACCACAACACTGGTACCTCTGGACTACCACAACACTGGTACCTCTGGACTACCACAAACTTGTACATCTGGACTACCACAACACTGGTACCTCTGGACTACCACAACACTGGTACCTCTGGAGTACCACACCATGGTACCTCTGGACTACCACACCACTGGTACCTCTGGACTACCACAACACTGGTACCTCTGGACTACCACAACACTTGTACCTCTGGACTTACCACCACTGGTACCTCTGGACTACCACAACACTGTACCTCTGGACTACCACACCACTGGTACCTCTGGACTACCACAACACTGGTACTTTGGACTACCACAACATTGGTACCTCTGGATTACCACAACACTGGTACCTCTGGACTACCACAACACTGGTACCTCTGGACTACCACAACACTGGTACTTTGGACTACCACAACACTGGTACCTCTGGACTACCACAACACTGGTACCCTGGACTACCACACAGGTACCTCTGGACTACCACAACCACTGGTACCTCTGGACTACCACCACCACTGGTACCTCTGGACTACCACACCACTGGTACCTCTGGACTACCACACCACTGGTACTCTGGACTACCACCCACTGGTACCTCTGGACTACCACACCACTGGTACCTTGGACTACCACACCACTGGTACCTCTGGACTACAACAACACTGGTACCTCTAGACTACCACAACACTGGTACCTCTAGACTACCACAACACTGGTACCTCTGGATACCACACACGGTACTCTGGACTACCCACACTGGTACCTCTGGACTACCACACCACTGGTACTCTGGACTACCACAACACTGGTACCTCTGGACTACCACAACCAGGTACAGTGAAGAGTCAACAAGGGAAGCAGACAGTGAGAGTCAACAAGGGAAGCAGACAGTGAGAGTCAACAAGGGAAGCAGACAGTGTGAGTCAACAAGGGAAGCAGACAGTGAGAGTCAACAAGGGAAGCAGACAGTGAGGGTCAACAAGGGAAGCAGACAGTGAGAGACAACAAGGGAAGCAGACAGTGAGAAGTCAACAAGGGAAGCAGACAGTGAGAGTCAACAAGGGAAGCAGACAGTGTGAGTCAACAAGGGAAGCAGACAGTGAGGAGTCAACAAGGGAAGCAGACGGTGAGGAGTCAACAAGGGAAGCAGACAGTGAGGAGTCAACAAGGGAAGCAGACAGTGTAGAGTCAACAAGGAAGCAGACAGTGTGAGTCAACAAGGGAAGCAGACAGTGTGAGTCAACAAGGGAAGCAGACAGTGTGAGTCAACAAGGAAGCAGACCAGTGAGGAGTCAACAAGGGAAGCAGACAGTGAGGAGTCAACAAGGGAAGCAGACAGTGTGAGTCAACAAGGGAAGCAGACAGTGTGAGTCAACAAGGAAGCAGACAGTGAGGAGTCAACAAGGGAAGCAGACAGTGAGGAGTCAACAAGGGAAGCAGACAGTGGGAGTCAACAAGGGAAGCAGACAGTGAGGAGTCAACAAGGGAAGCAGACAGTGTGAGTCAACAAGGGAAGCAGACAGTGTGAGTCAACAAGGGAAGCAGACAGTGAGGAGTCAACAAGGGAAGCAGACAGTGAGGAGTCAACAAGGAAGCAGACAGTGTGAGTCAACAAGGGAAGCAGACAGTGTGAGTCAACAAGGGAAGCAGACAGTGTGAGTCAACAAGGGAAGCAGACAGTGGAGTCAACAAGGGAAGCAGACAGTGAGGAGTCAACAAGGGAAGCAGACAGTGGGAGTCAACAAGGGAAGCAGACAGTGTGAGTCAACAAGGGAAGCAGACAGTGTGAGTCAACAAGGGAAGCAGACAGTGAGGAGTCAACAAGGGAAGCAGACAGGAGGAGTCAACAAGGGAAGCAGACAGTGAGGAGTCAAAAAGGGAAGCAGACAGTGAGGAGTCAACAGGGAAGCAGACAGTGTGAGTCAACAAGGGAAGCAGACAGTGTGAGTCAACAAGGGAAGCAGACAGTGAGGAGTCAACAAGGGAAGCAGACAGTGAGGAGTCAACAGGGAAGCAGACAGTGAGGAGTCAACAAGGGAAGCAGACAGTGTGAGTCAACAAGGGAAGCAGACAGTGTGAGTCAACAAGGGAAGCAGACGGTGAGGAGTCAACAAGGGAAGCAGACAGTGAGGAGTCAACAAGGGAAGCAGACAGTGAGGAGTCAACAAGGGAAGCAGACAGTGAGGAGTCAACAAGGGAAGCAGACAGTGAGGAGTCAACAAGGGAAGCAGACAGTGTGAGTCAACAAGGGAAGCAGACAGTGAGGAGTCAACAAGGGAAGCAGACAGTGAGGAGTCAACAAGGGAAGCAGACAGTGTGAGTCAACAAGGGAAGCAGACAGTGAGGAGTCAACAAGGAAGCAGACAGTGAGGAGTCAACAAGGGAAGCAGACAGTGAGGAGTCAACAAGGGAAGCAGACAGTGAGGAGTCAACAAGGGAAGCAGACAGTGTGAGTCAACAAGGGAAGCAGACAGTGTGAGTCAACAAGGGAAGCAGACGTGAGGAGTCAACAAGGGAAGCAGACAGTGGAGTCAACAAGGGAAGCAGACAGTGTGAGTCAACAAGGGAAGCAGACAGTGAGTCAACAAGGAAGCAGACAGTGTGAGTCAACAAGGGAAGCAGACAGTGTGAGTCAACAAGGGAAGCAGACAGTGAGGAGTCAACAAGGGAAGCAGACAGTGAGGAGTCAACAAGGGAAGCAGACAGTGTGAGTCAACAAGGGAAGCAGACAGTGTGAGTCAACAAGGGAAGCAGACAGTGGAGTCAACAAGGGAAGCAGACAGTGTGAGTCAACAAGGGAAGCAGACAGTGAGGAGTCAACAAGGGAAGCAGACAGTGGAGTCAACAAGGGAAGCAGACAGTGAGGAGTCAACAAGGGAAGCAGACAGTGAGGAGTCAACAAGGGAAGCAGACAGTGTGAGTCAACAAGGGAAGCAGACAGTGAGGAGTCAACAAGGGAAGCAGACAGTGTGAGTCAACAAGGGAAGCAGACAGTGAGGAGTCAACAAGGGAAGCAGACAGTGTGAGTCAACAAGGGAAGCAGACAGTGAGGAGTCAACAAGGGAAGCAGACAGTGTGAGTCAACAAGGGAAGCAGACAGTGAGGAGTCAACAAGGGAAGCAGACAGTGTGAGTCAACAAGGGAAGCAGACAGTGAGGAGTCAACAAGGGAAGCAGACAGTGTGAGTCAACAAGGGAAGCAGACAGTGAGGAGTCAACAAGGGAAGCAGACAGTGTGAGTCAACAAGGGAAGCAGACAGTGAGGAGTCAACAAGGGAAGCAGACAGTGTGAGTCAACAAGGGAAGCAGACAGTGAGGAGTCAACAAGGGAAGCAGACAGTGTGAGTCAACAAGGGAAGCAGACAGTGAGGAGTCAACAAGGGAAGCAGACAGTGAGGAGTCAACAAGGGAAGCAGACAGTGAGGAGTCAACAAGGGAAGCAGACAGTGTGAGTCAACAAGGGAAGCAGACAGTGAGGAGTCAACAAGGGAAGCAGACAGTGAGGAGTCAACAAGGGAAGCAGACAGTGAGGAGTCAACAAGGGAAGCAGACAGTGTGAGTCAACAAGGGAAGCAGACAGTGAGGAGTCAACAAGGGAAGCAGACAGTGAGGAGTCAACAAGGGAAGCAGACAGTGTGAGTCAACAAGGGAAGCAGACAGTGAGGAGTCAACAAGGGAAGCAGACAGTGTGAGTCAACAAGGGAAGCAGACAGTGAGGAGTCAACAAGGGAAGCAGACAGTGAGGAGTCAACAAGGGAAGCAGACAGTGAGGAGTCAACAAGGGAAGCAGACAGTGTGAGTCAACAAGGGAAGCAGACAGTGAGGAGTCAACAAGGGAAGCAGACAGTGTGAGTCAACAAGGGAAGCAGACAGTGAGGAGTCAACAAGGGAAGCAGACAGTGAGGAGTCAACAAGGGAAGCAGACAGTGTGAGTCAACAAGGGAAGCAGACAGTGAGGAGTCAACAAGGGAAGCAGACAGTGAGGAGTCAACAAGGGAAGCAGACAGTGAGGAGTCAACAAGGGAAGCAGACAGTGAGGAGTCAACAAGGGAAGCAGACAGTGTGAGTCAACAAGGGAAGCAGACAGTGTGAGTCAACAAGGGAAGCAGACAGTGTGAGTCAACAAGGGAAGCAGACAGTGTGAGTCAACAAGGGAAGCAGACAGTGAGGAGTCAACAAGGGAAGCAGACAGTGAGGAGTCAACAAGGGAAGCAGACAGTGTGAGTCAACAAGGGAAGCAGACAGTGTGAGTCAACAAGGGAAGCAGACAGTGTGAGTCAACAAGGGAAGCAGACAGTGTGAGTCAACAAGGGAAGCAGACAGTGAGGAGTCAACAAGGGAAGCAGACAGTGAGGAGTCAACAAGGGAAGCAGACAGTGAGGAGTCAACAAGGGAAGCAGACAGTGTGAGTCAACAAGGGAAGCAGACAGTGTGAGTCAACAAGGGAAGCAGACAGTGTGAGTCAACAAGGGAAGCAGACAGTGAGGAGTCAACAAGGGAAGCAGACAGTGTGAGTCAACAAGGGAAGCAGACAGTGAGGAGTCAACAAGGGAAGCAGACAGTGTGAGTCAACAAGGGAAGCAGACAGTGAGGAGTCAACAAGGGAAGCAGACAGTGTGAGTCAACAAGGGAAGCAGACAGTGAGGAGTCAACAAGGGAAGCAGACAGTGTGAGTCAACAAGGGAAGCAGACAGTGAGGAGTCAACAAGGGAAGCAGACAGTGTGAGTCAACAAGGGAAGCAGACAGTGAGGAGTCAACAAGGGAAGCAGACAGTGTGAGTCAACAAGGGAAGCAGACAGTGAGGAGTCAACAAGGGAAGCAGACAGTGTGAGTCAACAAGGGAAGCAGACAGTGAGGAGTCAACAAGGGAAGCAGACAGTGTGAGTCAACAAGGGAAGCAGACAGTGAGGAGTCAACAAGGGAAGCAGACAGTGAGGAGTCAACAAGGGAAGCAGACAGTGAGGAGTCAACAAGGGAAGCAGACAGTGTGAGTCAACAAGGGAAGCAGACAGTGAGGAGTCAACAAGGGAAGCAGACAGTGTGAGTCAACAAGGGAAGCAGACAGTGAGGAGTCAACAAGGGAAGCAGACAGTGTGAGTCAACAAGGGAAGCAGACAGTGAGGAGTCAACAAGGGAAGCAGACAGTGAGGAGTCAACAAGGGAAGCAGACAGTGGAGTCAACAAGGGAAGCAGACAGTGAGGAGTCAACAAGGGAAGCAGACAGTGAGGAGTCAACAAGGGAAGCAGACAGTGAGGAGTCAACAAGGGAAGCAGACAGTGAGGAGTCAACAAGGGAAGCAGACAGTGTGAGTCAACAAGGGAAGCAGACAGTGTGAGTCAACAAGGGAAGCAGACAGTGAGGAGTCAACAAGGGAAGCAGACAGTGAGGAGTCAACAAGGGAAGCAGACAGAGGAGTCAACAAGGGAAGCAGACAGTGAGGAGTCAACAAGGGAAGCAGACAGTGTGAGTCAACAAGGGAAGCAGACAGTGAGGAGTCAACAAGGGAAGCAGACAGTGTGAGTCAACAAGGGAAGCAGACAGTGAGGAGTCAACAAGGGAAGCAGACAGTGAGGAGTCAACAAGGGAAGCAGACAGTGAGGAGTCAACAAGGGAAGCAGACAGTGAGGAGTCAACAAGGGAAGCAGACAGTGAGGAGTCAACAAGGGAAGCAGACAGTGTGAGTCAACAAGGGAAGCAGACAGTGAGGAGTCAACAAGGGAAGCAGACAGTGAGGAGTCAACAAGGGAAGCAGACAGTGAGGAGTCAACAAGGGAAGCAGACAGTGAGGAGTCAACAAGGGAAGCAGACAGTGAGGAGTCAACAAGGGAAGCAGACAGTGAGGAGTCAACAAGGGAAGCAGACAGTGAGGAGTCAACAAGGGAAGCAGACAGTGTGAGTCAACAAGGGAAGCAGACAGTGAGGAGTCAACAAGGGAAGCAGACAGTGAGGAGTCAACAAGGGAAGCAGACAGTGTGAGTCAACAAGGGAAGCAGACAGTGAGGAGTCAACAAGGGAAGCAGACAGTGTGAGTCAACAAGGGAAGCAGACAGTGTGAGTCAACAAGGGAAGCAGACAGTGAGGAGTCAACAAGGGAAGCAGACAGTGAGGAGTCAACAAGGGAAGCAGACAGTGAGGAGTCAACAAGGGAAGCAGACAGTGAGGAGTCAACAAGGGAAGCAGACAGTGGAGTCAACAAGGGAAGCAGACAGTGAGGAGTCAACAAGGGAAGCAGACAGTGAGGAGTCAACAAGGGAAGCAGACAGTGAGGAGTCAACAAGGGAAGCAGACAGTGAGGAGTCAACAAGGGAAGCAGACAGTGAGGAGTCAACAAGGGAAGCAGACAGTGTGAGTCAACAAGGGAAGCAGACAGTGAGGAGTCAACAAGGGAAGCAGACAGTGAGGAGTCAACAAGGGAAGCAGACAGTGAGGAGTCAACAAGGGAAGCAGACAGTGAGGAGTCAACAAGGGAAGCAGACAGTGAGGAGTCAACAAGGGAAGCAGACAGTGAGGAGTCAACAAGGGAAGCAGACAGTGAGGAGTCAACAAGGGAAGCAGACAGTGAGGAGTCAACAAGGGAAGCAGACAGTGTGAGTCAACAAGGGAAGCAGACAGTGAGGAGTCAACAAGGGAAGCAGACAGTGAGGAGTCAACAAGGGAAGCAGACAGTGAGGAGTCAACAAGGGAAGCAGACAGTGAGGAGTCAACAAGGGAAGCAGACAGTGAGGAGTCAACAAGGGAAGCAGACAGTGGAGTCAACAAGGGAAGCAGACAGTGAGGAGTCAACAAGGGAAGCAGACAGTGTGAGTCAACAAGGGAAGCAGACAGTGAGGAGTCAACAAGGGAAGCAGACAGTGTGAGTCAACAAGGGAAGCAGACAGTGTGAGTCAACAAGGGAAGCAGACAGTGTGAGTCAACAAGGGAAGCAGACAGTGTGAGTCAACAAGGGAAGCAGACAGTGTGAGTCAACAAGGGAAGCAGACAGTGTGAGTCAACAAGGGAAGCAGACAGTGTGAGTCAACAAGGGAAGCAGACAGTGTGAGTCAACAAGGGAAGCAGACAGTGTGAGTCAACAAGGGAAGCAGACAGTGTGAGTCAACAAGGGAAGCAGACAGTGAGGAGTCAACAAGGGAAGCAGACAGTGAGGAGTCAACAAGGGAAGCAGACAGTGTGAGTCAACAAGGGAAGCAGACAGTGAGGAGTCAACAAGGGAAGCAGACAGTGTGAGTCAACAAGGGAAGCAGACAGTGAGGAGTCAACAAGGGAAGCAGACAGTGTGAGTCAACAAGGGAAGCAGACAGTGAGGAGTCAACAAGGGAAGCAGACAGTGTGAGTCAACAAGGGAAGCAGACAGTGAGGAGTCAACAAGGGAAGCAGACAGTGTGAGTCAACAAGGGAAGCAGACAGTGAGGAGTCAACAAGGGAAGCAGACAGTGTGAGTCAACAAGGGAAGCAGACAGTGAGGAGTCAACAAGGGAAGCAGACAGTGTGAGTCAACAAGGGAAGCAGACAGTGAGGAGTCAACAAGGGAAGCAGACAGTGTGAGTCAACAAGGGAAGCAGACAGTGAGGAGTCAACAAGGGAAGCAGACAGTGTGAGTCAACAAGGGAAGCAGACAGTGAGGAGTCAACAAGGGAAGCAGACAGTGTGAGTCAACAAGGGAAGCAGACAGTGAGGAGTCAACAAGGGAAGCAGACAGTGAGGAGTCAACAAGGGAAGCAGACAGTGAGGAGTCAACAAGGGAAGCAGACAGTGAGGAGTCAACAAGGGAAGCAGACAGTGAGGAGTCAACAAGGGAAGCAGACAGTGAGGAGTCAACAAGGGAAGCAGACAGTGAGGAGTCAACAAGGGAAGCAGACAGTGTGAGTCAACAAGGGAAGCAGACAGTGAGGAGTCAACAAGGGAAGCAGACAGTGAGGAGTCAACAAGGGAAGCAGACAGTGTGAGTCAACAAGGGAAGCAGACAGAGGAGTCAACAAGGGAAGCAGACAGTGTGAGTCAACAAGGGAAGCAGACAGTGAGGAGTCAACAAGGGAAGCAGACAGTGAGGAGTCAACAAGGGAAGCAGACAGTGAGGAGTCAACAAGGGAAGCAGACAGTGTGAGTCAACAAGGGAAGCAGACAGTGAGGAGTCAACAAGGGAAGCAGACAGTGGAGTCAACAAGGGAAGCAGACAGTGAGGAGTCAACAAGGGAAGCAGACAGTGAGGAGTCAACAAGGGAAGCAGACAGTGTGAGTCAACAAGGGAAGCAGACAGTGAGGAGTCAACAAGGGAAGCAGACAGTGAGGAGTCAACAAGGGAAGCAGACAGTGAGGAGTCAACAAGGGAAGCAGACAGTGAGGAGTCAACAAGGGAAGCAGACAGTGAGGAGTCAACAAGGGAAGCAGACAGTGAGGAGTCAACAAGGGAAGCAGACAGTGAGGAGTCAACAAGGGAAGCAGACAGTGTGAGTCAACAAGGGAAGCAGACAGTGAGGAGTCAACAAGGGAAGCAGACAGTGAGGAGTCAACAAGGGAAGCAGACAGTGAGGAGTCAACAAGGGAAGCAGACAGTGAGGAGTCAACAAGGGAAGCAGACAGTGAGGAGTCAACAAGGGAAGCAGACAGTGAGGAGTCAACAAGGGAAGCAGACAGTGAGGAGTCAACAAGGGAAGCAGACAGTGAGGAGTCAACAAGGGAAGCAGACAGTGAGGAGTCAACAAGGGAAGCAGACAGTGTGAGTCAACAAGGGAAGCAGACAGTGTGAGTCAACAAGGGAAGCAGACAGTGAGGAGTCAACAAGGGAAGCAGACAGTGAGGAGTCAACAAGGGAAGCAGACAGTGTGAGTCAACAAGGGAAGCAGACAGTGTGAGTCAACAAGGGAAGCAGACAGTGTGAGTCAACAAGGGAAGCAGACAGTGTGAGTCAACAAGGGAAGCAGACAGTGTGAGTCAACAAGGGAAGCAGACAGTGGAGTCAACAAGGGAAGCAGACAGTGTGAGTCAACAAGGGAAGCAGACAGTGTGAGTCAACAAGGGAAGCAGACAGTGAGGAGTCAACAAGGGAAGCAGACAGTGAGGAGTCAACAAGGGAAGCAGACAGTGAGGAGTCAACAAGGGAAGCAGACAGTGAGGAGTCAACAAGGGAAGCAGACAGTGAGGAGTCAACAAGGGAAGCAGACAGTGTGAGTCAACAAGGGAAGCAGACAGTGAGGAGTCAACAAGGGAAGCAGACAGTGAGGAGTCAACAAGGGAAGCAGACAGTGAGGAGTCAACAAGGGAAGCAGACAGTGTGAGTCAACAAGGGAAGCAGACAGTGTGAGTCAACAAGGGAAGCAGACAGTGAGGAGTCAACAAGGGAAGCAGACAGTGAGGAGTCAACAAGGGAAGCAGACAGTGAGGAGTCAACAAGGGAAGCAGACAGTGAGGAGTCAACAAGGGAAGCAGACAGTGAGGAGTCAACAAGGGAAGCAGACAGTGAGGAGTCAACAAGGGAAGCAGACAGTGAGGAGTCAACAAGGGAAGCAGACAGTGAGGAGTCAACAAGGGAAGCAGACAGTGAGGAGTCAACAAGGGAAGCAGACAGTGAGGAGTCAACAAGGGAAGCAGACAGTGAGGAGTCAACAAGGGAAGCAGACAGTGAGGAGTCAACAAGGGAAGCAGACAGTGAGGAGTCAACAAGGGAAGCAGACAGTGAGGAGTCAACAAGGGAAGCAGACAGTGAGGAGTCAACAAGGGAAGCAGACAGTGAGGAGTCAACAAGGGAAGCAGACAGTGTGAGTCAACAAGGGAAGCAGACAGTGTGAGTCAACAAGGGAAGCAGACAGTGAGGAGTCAACAAGGGAAGCAGACAGTGTGAGTCAACAAGGGAAGCAGACAGTGTGAGTCAACAAGGGAAGCAGACAGTGTGAGTCAACAAGGGAAGCAGACAGTGAGGAGTCAACAAGGGAAGCAGACAGTGTGAGTCAACAAGGGAAGCAGACAGTGTGAGTCAACAAGGGAAGCAGACAGTGTGAGTCAACAAGGGAAGCAGACAGTGTGAGTCAACAAGGGAAGCAGACAGTGTGAGTCAACAAGGGAAGCAGACAGTGTGAGTCAACAAGGGAAGCAGACAGTGAGGAGTCAACAAGGGAAGCAGACAGTGAGGAGTCAACAAGGGAAGCAGACAGTGTGAGTCAACAAGGGAAGCAGACAGTGAGGAGTCAACAAGGGAAGCAGACAGTGGAGTCAACAAGGGAAGCAGACAGTGAGGAGTCAACAAGGGAAGCAGACAGTGAGGAGTCAACAAGGGAAGCAGACAGTGAGGAGTCAACAAGGGAAGCAGACAGTGAGGAGTCAACAAGGGAAGCAGACAGTGAGGAGTCAACAAGGGAAGCAGACAGTGTGGAGTCAACAAGGGAAGCAGACAGTGAGGAGTCAACAAGGGAAGCAGACAGTGAGGAGTCAACAAGGGAAGCAGACAGTGAGGAGTCAACAAGGGAAGCAGACAGTGAGGAGTCAACAAGGGAAGCAGACAGTGTGAGTCAACAAGGGAAGCAGACAGTGAGGAGTCAACAAGGGAAGCAGACAGTGAGGAGTCAACAAGGGAAGCAGACAGTGAGGAGTCAACAAGGGAAGCAGACAGTGTG
This sequence comes from Procambarus virginalis, assembly GCA_020271785.1. Lineage (NCBI taxonomy): Eukaryota > Metazoa > Arthropoda > Malacostraca > Decapoda > Cambaridae > Procambarus > Procambarus virginalis. The sequence continues at coordinate 12,570 of WNGS01000354.1, forward strand.
AGTCAACAAGGGAAGCAGACAGTGAGGAGTCAACAAGGGAAGCAGACAGTGTGAGTCAACAAGGGAAGCAGACAGTGAGGAGTCAACAAGGGAAGCAGACAGTGAGGAGTCAACAAGGGAAGCAGACAGTGAGGAGTCAACAAGGGAAGCAGACAGTGAGGAGTCAACAAGGGAAGCAGACAGTGAGGAGTCAACAAGGGAAGCAGACAGTGAGGAGTCAACAAGGGAAGCAGACAGTGAGGAGTCAACAAGGGAAGCAGACAGTGAGGAGTCAACAAGGGAAGCAGACAGTGTGAGTCAACAAGGGAAGCAGACGGTGAGGAGTCAACAAGGGAAGCAGACAGTGAGGAGTCAACAAGGGAAGCAGACAGTGAGGAGTCAACAAGGGAAGCAGACAGTGAGGAGTCAACAAGGGAAGCAGACAGTGAGGAGTCAACAAGGGAAGCAGACAGTGAGGAGTCAACAAGGGAAGCAGACAGTGAGGAGTCAACAAGGGAAGCAGACAGTGAGGAGTCAACAAGGGAAGCAGACAGTGAGGAGTCAACAAGGGAAGCAGACAGTGTGAGTCAACAAGGGAAGCAGACAGTGAGGAGTCAACAAGGGAAGCAGACAGTGAGGAGTCAACAAGGGAAGCAGACAGTGAGGAGTCAACAAGGGAAGCAGACAGTGTGAGTCAACAAGGGAAGCAGACAGTGTGAGTCAACAAGGGAAGCAGACAGTGAGGAGTCAACAAGGGAAGCAGACAGTGAGGAGTCAACAAGGGAAGCAGACAGTGTGAGTCAACAAGGGAAGCAGACAGTGTGAGTCAACAAGGGAAGCAGACAGTGTGAGTCAACAAGGGAAGCAGACAGTGAGGAGTCAACAAGGGAAGCAGACAGTGAGGAGTCAACAAGGGAAGCAGACAGTGAGAGTCAACAAGGGAAGCAGACAGTGAGGAGTCAACAAGGGAAGCAGACAGTGAGGAGTCAACAAGGGAAGCAGACAGTGAGGAGTCAACAAGGGAAGCAGACAGTGAGGAGTCAACAAGGGAAGCAGACAGTGAGGAGTCAACAAGGGAAGCAGACAGTGAGGAGTCAACAAGGGAAGCAGACAGTGTGAGTCAACAAGGGAAGCAGACAGTGTGAGTCAACAAGGGAAGCAGACAGTGGAGTCAACAAGGGAAGCAGACAGTGAGGAGTCAACAAGGGAAGCAGACGGTGGAGTCAACAGGGAAGCAGACAGTGAGGAGTCAACAAGGGAAGCAGACAGTGAGGAGTCAACAAGGGAAGCAGACAGTGTGAGTCAACAAGGGAAGCAGACAGTGAGGAGTCAACAAGGGAAGCAGACAGTTGAGTCAACAAGGGAAGCAGACGGTGAGGAGTCAACAAGGGAAGCAGACAGTGTGAGTCAACAAGGGAAGCAGACAGTGAGGAGTCAACAAGGGAAGCAGACAGTGTGAGTCAACAAGGGAAGCAGACGGTGAGGAGTCAACAAGGGAAGCAGACAGTGTGAGTCAACAAGGGAAGCAGACGGTGAGGAGTCAACAAGGGAAGCAGACAGTGTGAGTCAACAAGGGGAGCAGACGGTGAGGAGTCAACAAGGGAAGCAGACAGTGGAGTCAACAAGGGAAGCAGACAGTGAGGAGTCAACAAGGGAAGCAGACAGTGTGAGTCAACAAGGAAGCAGACAGTGAGGAGTCAACAAGGAAGCAGACAGTGTGAGTCAACAAGGGAAGCAGACGGTGAGGAGTCAACAAGGGAAGCAGACAGTGAGGAGTCAACAAGGGAAGCAGACGGTGAGGAGTCAACAAGGAAGCAGACAGTGAGGAGTCAACAAGGGAAGCAGACAGTGAGGAGTCAACAAGGGAAGCAGACAGTGTGAGTCAACAAGGGAAGCAGACGGTGAGGAGTCAACAAGGGAAGCAGACAGTGAGGAGTCAACAAGGGAAGCAGACAGTGAGGAGTCAACAAGGGAAGCAGACAGTGTGAGTCAACAAGGGAAGCAGACGGAGAGAGTCAACAAGGGAAGCAGACGGTGAGGAGTCAACAAGGGAAGCAGACAGTGTGAGTCAACAAGGGAAGCAGACGGTGAGGAGTCAACAAGGGAAGCAGACAGTGAGAGTCAACAAGGGAAGCAGACAGTGAGGAGTCAACAAGGGAAGCAGACGGTGAGGAGTCAACAAGGGAAGCAGACAGTGAGGAGTCAACAAGGGAAGCAGACAGTGAGGAGTCAACAAGGGAAGCAGACAGTGAGGAGTCAACAAGGGAAGCAGACAGTGTGAGTCAACAAGGGAAGCAGACGGTGAGGAGTCAACAAGGGAAGCAGACAGTGAGGAGTCAACAAGGGAAGCAGACAGTGAGGAGTCAACAAGGGAAGCAGACAGTGAGGAGTCAACAAGGGAAGCAGACAGTGAGGAGTCAACAACGGAAGCATACGGTGAGGAGTCAACAAGGGAAGCAGACAGTGAGGAGTCAACAAGGGAAGCAGACGGTGAGGAGTCAACAAGGGAAGCAGACAGTGAGGAGTCAACAAGGGAAGCAGACAGTGTGAGTCAACAAGGAAGCAGACAGGGTGAGTCAACAAGGGAAGCAGACAGTGAGGAGTCAACAAGGGAAGCAGACAGTGAGGAGTCAACAAGGGAAGCAGACAGTGTGAGTCAACAAGGGAAGCAGACAGTGAGGAGTCAACAAGGGAAGCAGACAGTGTGAGTCAACAAGGGAAGCAGACAGTGTGAGTCAACAGGGAAGCAGACAGTGTGAGTACAAGGGAAGCAGACAGTTGAGTCAACAAGGGAAGCAGACAGTGTGAGTCAACAAGGGAAGCAGACAGTGTGAGTCAACAAGGGAAGCAGACAGTGTGAGTCAACAAGGGAAGCAGACAGTGTGAGTCAACAAGGGAAGCAGACAGTGTGAGTCAACAAGGGAAGCAGACAGTGAGGAGTCAACAAGGGAAGCAGACAGTGAGGAGTCAACAAGGGAAGCAGACAGTGTGAGTCAAAAGGGAAGCAGACAGTGAGGAGTCAACAAGGGAAGCAGACAGTGTGAGTCAACAAGGGAAGCAGACAGTGTGAGTCAACAAGGGAAGCAGACGGAGGAGTCAACAAGGGAAGCAGACGGTGAGGAGTCAACAAGGGAAGCAGACAGTGTGAGTCAACAAGGGAAGCAGACAGTGTGAGTCAACAAGGGAAGCAGACAGTGTGAGTCAACAAGGGAAGCAGACGGTGAGGAGTCAACAAGGGAAGCAGACAGTGAGGAGTCAACAAGGGAAGCAGACAGTGAGGAGTCAAAGGGAAGCAGACAGTGAGAGTCAACAAGGGAAGCAGACAGTGAGGAGTCAACAAGGGAAGCAGACAGTGTGAGTCAACAAGGGAAGCAGACAGTAGGAGTCAACAAGGGAAGCAGACAGTGAGGAGTCAACAAGGGAAGCAGACAGTGTGAGTCAACAAGGGAAGCAGACAGTGAGGAGTCAACAAGGGAAGCAGACAGTGAGGAGTCAACAAGGGAAGCAGACAGTGAGGAGTCAACAAGGGAAGCAGACAGTGAGGAGTCAACAAGGAAGCAGACAGTGTAGGTAAACAAGGGAAGCAGACAGTGTGAGTCAACAAGGGAAGCAGACGGTGAGGAGTCAACAAGGGAAGCAGACGGTGAGGAGTCAACAAGGGAAGCAGACAGTGGAGTCAACAAGGGAAGCAGACAGTGTGAGTCAACAAGGGAAGCAGACAGTGTGAGTCAACAAGGGAAGCAGACGGTGAGGAGTCAACAGGGAAGCAGACAGTGAGGAGTCAACAAGGGAAGCAGACGTGAGGAGTCAACAAGGGAAGCAGACAGTGAGGAGTCAACAAGGGAAGCAGACAGTGAGGAGTCAACAAGGGAAGCAGACAGTGTGAGTCAACAAGGGAAGCAGAAGGGAAGAAGACAGTGTGAGTCAACAAGGAGAAGCAGACAGTGTGAGTCAACAAGGGAAGCAGACAGTGAGGAGTCAACAAGGGAAGCAGACAGAGTGAGTCAACAAGGGAAGCAGACAGTGAGGAGTCAACAAGGGAAGCAGACAGTGAGGGAGT
>WNGS01000354.1:16633-70742 GCA_020271785.1 Procambarus virginalis
CAACAAGGGAAGCAGACAGTGAGGAGTCAACAAGGAAGCAGACAGTGTGAGTCAACAAGGGAAGCAGACAGTGAGGAGTCAACAAGGGAAGCAGACAGTGAGTGAGTCAACAAGGGAAGCAGACAGTGAGGAGTCAACAAGGGAGGCAGAGAAGGCAGTGTGAGTCAACAAGGGAAGCAGACAGTGAGGAGTCAACAAGGGAAGCAGACCGGTGAGTCAACAAGGGAAGCAGACGGTGAGGAGTCAACAAGGGAAGCAGACAGTGTGGAGTCAACAAGGGAAGCAGACAGTGAGGAGTCAACAAGGGAAGCAGACAGTGTGAGTCAACAAGGGAAGCAGACAGTGAGGGTCAACAAGGGAAGCAGACAGTGAGGAGTCAACAAGGGAAGCAGACAGTGTGAGTCAACAGGGAAGCAGACAGTGAGGAGTCAACAAGGGAAGCAGACAGTGAGGAGTCAACAAGGGAAGCAGACAGTGAGGAGTCAACAAGGGAAGCAGACGGTGAGGAGTCAACAAGGGAAGCAGACAGTGAGGAGTCAACAAGGGAAGCAGACAGTGTGAGTCAACAAGGGAAGCAGACAGTGAGGAGTCAACAGGGAAGCAGACAGTGAGGAGTCAACAAGGGAAGCAGACAGTGAGGAGTCAACAAGGAAGCAGACAGTGTGGAGTCAACAAGGAAGCAGACGGTTGTAACAAGGAAGCAGACGAGGAGTCAACAAGGGAAGCAGACAGTGAGGAGTCAACAAGGGAAGCAGACAGTGGAGTCAACAAGGGAAGCAGACGGTGAGGAGTCAACAAGGGAAGCAGACAGTGAGGAGTCAACAAGGGAAGCAGACAGTGAGGAGTCAACAAGGGAAGCAGACAGTGAGGAGTCAACAAGGGAAGCAGACAGTGAGGAGTCAACAAGGGAAGCAGACAGTGGAGTCAACAAGGGAAGCAGACGGTGAGGAGTCAACAAGGGAAGCAGACAGTGTGAGTCAACAAGGGAAGCAGACGGCAGGAGGAGTCAACAAGGGAAGCAGACAGTGAGGAGTCAACAAGGGAAGCAGACAGTGTGAGTCAACAAGGGAAGCAGACAGTGAGGAGTCAACAAGGAAGCAGACAGTGAGGAGTCAACAAGGGAAGCAGACAGTGAGGAGTCAACAAGGGAAGCAGACAGTGAGGAGTCAACAAGGGAAGCAGACAGTGAGGAGTCAACAAGGGAAGCAGACAGTGTGGAGTCAACAAGGGAAGCAGACAGTGAGGAGTCAACAAGGGAAGCAGACAGTGTGAGTCAACAAGGGAAGCAGACAGTGAGGAGTCAACAAGGGAAGCAGACAGTGAGGAGTCAACAAGGGAAGCAGACAGTGAGGAGTCAACAAGGGAAGCAGACAGTGAGGAGTCAACAAGGGAAGCAGACAGTGTGAGTCAACAAGGGAAGCAGACAGTGGGAGTCAACAAGGGAAGCAGACAGTGAGGAGTCAACAAGGGAAGCAGACAGTGAGGAGTCAACAAGGGAAGCAGACAGTGTGAGTCAACAAGGGAAGCAGACAGTGTGAGTCAACAAGGGAAGCAGGACAGTGTGAGTCAACAAGGGAAGCAGACAGTGAGGAGTCAACAAGGGAAGCAGACAGTGTGAGTCAACAAGGGAAGCAGACAGTGAGTCAACAAGGGAAGCAGACAGTGTGAGTCAACAAGGGAAGCAGACAGTGTGAGTCAACAAGGGAAGCAGACAGTGTGGAGTAACAAGGGAAGCAGACAGTGAGGAGTCAACAAGGGAAGCAGACAGTGAGGAGTCAACAAGGGAAGCAGACAGTGTGAGTCAACAAGGGAAGCAGACAGTGAGGAGTCAACAAGGGAAGCAGACAGTGTGAGTCAACAAGGGAAGCAGACAGGAGGAGTCAACAAGGGAAGCAGACAGTGAGAGTCAACAAGGGAAGCAGACAGTGAGGAGTCAACAAGGGAAGCAGACAGGTGTGAGTCAACAAGGGAAGCAGACGTGAGGAGTCAACAAGGGAAGCAGACAGTGAGGAGTCAACAAGGGAAGCAGACAGTGAGGAGTCAACAAGGGAAGCAGACAGTGAGGAGTCAACAAGGGAAGCAGACAGTGAGGAGTCAACAAGGGAAGCAGACAGTGTGAGTCAACAAGGGAAGCAGACGTGAGGAGTCAACAAGGGAAGCAGACAGTGAGGAGTCAACAAGGGAAAGAGCAGACAGTGAGGAGTCAACAAGGGAAGCAGACAGTGTGAGTCAACAAGGGAAGCAGACGGTGAGAGTCAACAAGGGAAGCAGACAGTGAGGAGTCAACAAGGGAAGCAGACAGTGTGAGTCAACAAGGGAAGCAGACGGTGAGGAGTCAACAAGGGAAGCAGACAGTGTGAGTCAACAAGGAAGCAGACGGTGAGGAGTCAACAAGGGAAGCAGACAGTGAGGAGTCAACAAGGGAAGCAGACAGTGAGGAGTCAACAAGGGAAGCAGACAGTGTGAGTCAACAAGGGAAGCAGACGGTGAGGAGTCAACAAGGGAAGCAGACAGTGAGGAGTCAACAAGGGAAGCAGACAGTGAGGAGTCAACAAGGGAAGCAGACGTGAGGAGTCAACAAGGGAAGCAGACAGTGTGAGTCAACAAGGGAAGCAGACGGTGAGGAGTCAACAAGGGAAGCAGACGGTGAGGAGTCAACAAGGGAAGCAGACAGTGAGGAGTCAACAAGGGAAGCAGACAGTGAGGAGTCAACAAGGGAAGCAGACAGTGAGGAGTCAACAAGGGAAGCAGACGGGAGGAGTCAACAAGGGAAGCAGACAGTGAGGAGTCAACAAGGAAGCAGACAGTGGAGTCAACAAGGGAAGCAGACGGGAGGAGTCAACAAGGGAAGCAGACAGTGAGGAGTCAACAAGGGAAGCAGACAGTGAGGAGTCAACAAGGGAAGCAGACAGTGAGGAGTCAACAAGGGAAGCAGACAGTGAGGAGTCAACAAGGGAAGCAGACAGTGAGGAGTCAACAAGGGAAGCAGACAGTGTGGAGTCAACAAGGGAAGCAGACAGTGTGAGTCAACAAGGGAAGCAGACAGTGAGGAGTCAACAAGGGAAGCAGACAGTGAGAGTCAACAAGGGAAGCAGACAGTGAGGAGTCAAAAGGGAAGCAGACAGTGAGGAGTCAACAAGGGAAGCAGACAGTGTGAGTCAACAAGGGAAGCAGACAGTGTGAGTCAACAAGGGAAGCAGACAGTGAGGAGTCAACAAGGGAAGCAGACAGTGTGAGTCAACAAGGGAAGCAGACGGTGAGGAGTCAACAAGGGAAGCAGACGGTGAGGAGTCAACAAGGGAAGCAAGCAGGCAGGTGAGTCAACAAGGAAGCAGACGGTGAGGGAGTCAACAAGGGAAGCAGACAGTGAGGAGTCAACAAGGGAAGCAGACAGTGAGGAGTCAACAAGGGAAGCAGACAGTGAGGAGTCAACAAGGGAAGCAGACAGTGAGGAGTCAACAAGGGAAGCAGACAGTGTGAGTCAACAAGGGAAGCAGACAGTGAGGAGTCAACAAGGGAAGCAGACAGTGAGGAGTCACAAGGGAAGCAGACAGTGAGGAGTCAACAAGGGAAGCAGACAGGGAGGTCAACAAGGGAAGCAGACAGTGAGGAGTCAACAAGGGAAGCAGACAGTGTGAGTCAACAAGGGAAGCAGACAGTAGGAGTCAACAAGGGAAGCAGACAGTGAGGAGTCAACAAGGGAAGCAGACAGTGTGAGTCAACAAGGGAAGCAGACAGTGAGGAGTCAACAAGGGAAGCAGACAGTGAGGAGTCAACAAGGGAAGCAGACAGTGAGGAGTCAACAAGGGAAGCAGACAGTGAGGAGTCAACAAGGGAAGCAGACAGTGTGAGTCAACAAGGGAAGCAGACAGTGGGAGTCAACAAGGGAAGCAGACAGTGAGGAGTCAACAAGGGAAGCAGACAGTGTGAGTCAACAAGGGAAGCAGACAGTGTGAGTCAACAAGGGAAGCAGACAGTGTGAGTCAACAAGGGAAGCAGACAGTGTGAGTCAACAAGGGAAGCAGACAGTGTGGAGTCAACAAGGGAAGCAGACAGTGTGAGTCAACAAGGGAAGCAGACAGTGGAGTCAACAAGGGAAGCAGACAGTGAGGAGTCAACAAGGGAAGCAGACAGTGTGAGTCAACAAGGGAAGCAGACAGTGTGAGTCAACAAGGGAAGCAGACAGTGAGGAGTCAACAAGGGAAGCAGACAGTGTGAGTCAACAAGGGAAGCAGACACGGTGAGGAGTCAACAAGGGAAGCAGACAGTGAGGAGTCAACAAGGGAAGCAGACAGTGTGAGTCAACAAGGGAAGCAGACAGTGAGGAGTCAACAAGGGAAGCAGACAGTGTGAGTCAACAAGGGAAGCAGACGGTGAGGAGTCAACAAGGGAAGCAGACAGTGAGGAGTCAACAAGGGAAGCAGACAGTGAGGAGTCAACAAGGGAAGCAGACAGTGTGAGTCAACAAGGGAAGCAGACAGTGAGGAGTCAACAAGGGAAGCAGACAGTGTGAGTCAACAAGGGAAGCAGACGGTGAGAGTCAACAAGGGAAGCAGACAGTGTGAGTCAACAAGGGAAGCAGACGTGAGGAGTCAACAAGGAAGCAGACAGTGTGAGTCAACAAGGGAAGCAGACAGTGAGGAGTCAACAAGGGAAGCAGACAGTGTGAGTCAACAAGGGAAGCAGACAGTGAGGAGTCAACAAGGGAAGCAGACAGTGTGAGTCAACAAGGGAAGCAGACAGTGAGGAGTCAACAAGGGAAGCAGACAGTGTGAGTCAACAAGGGAAGCAGACGGCGAGGAGTCAACAAGGGAAGCAGACGGTGAGGAGTCAACAAGGGAAGCAGACAGTGAGGAGTCAACAAGGGAAGCAGACAGTGTGGAGTCAACAAGGAAGCAGACGGCGAGGAGAGTCAACAAGGGAAGCAGACAGTGAGGAGTCAACAAGGGAAGCAGACAGTGAGGAGTCAACAAGGGAAGCAGACAGTGTGAGTCAACAAGGGAAGCAGACAGTGAGGAGTCAACAAGGGAAGCAGACGGTGAGGAGTCAACAAGGGAAGCAGACAGGTGGAGTCAACAAGGGAAGCAGACGGTGAGGAGTCAACAAAGGAAGCAGACAGTGTGAGTCAACAAGGGAAGCAGACGGTGAGGAGTCAACAAGGGAAGCAGACAGTGAGGAGTCAACAAGGGAAGCAGACAGTGAGGAGTCAACAAGGGAAGCAGACAGTGTGAGTCAACAAGGGAAGCAGACAGTGTAGGAGTCAACAAGGGAAGCAGACAGTGTGGTCAACAAGGGAAGCAGACGGTGAGGAGTCAACAACAAGGGAAGCAGACGGTGAGGAGTCAACAGGGAAGCAGACAGTGTGAGTCAACAAGGGAAGCAGACGGTGAGGAGTCAACAAGGGAAGCAGACAGTGAGAGTCAACAAGGGAAGCAGACAGTGAGGAGTCAACAAGGGAAGCAGACAGTGTGAGGAGTCAACAAGGGAAGCAGACAGTGAGGAGTCAACAAGGGAAGCAGACAGTGAGGAGTCAACAAGGGAAGCAGACAGTGAGGAGAACAAGGGAAGCAGACAGTGTGAGTCAACAAGGGAAGCAGACGGTGAGGAGTCAACAAGGGAAGCAGACAGTGAGGAGTCAACAAGGGAAGCAGACAGTGAGGAGTCAACAAGGGAAGCAGACAGTGAGGAGTCAACAAGGGAAGCAGACAGTGAGGAGTCAACAAGGGAAGCAGACAGTGAGGAGTCAACAAGGAAGCAGACAGTGAGGAGTCAACAAGGGAGCAGACGGTGAGGAGTCAACAAGGGAAGCAGACAGTGAGGAGTCAACAAGGGAAGCAGACAGTGTGAGTCAACAAGGGAAGCAGACAGGTGAGGGTCAACAAGGGAAGCAGACGGTGAGGAGTCAACAAGGGAAGCAGACGTGAGGAGTCAACAAGGGAAGCAGACAGTGTGAGTCAACAAGGGAAGCAGACAGTGTGAGTCAACAAGGGAAGCAGACAGTGGAGTCAACAAGGGAAGCAGACAGTGTGAGTCAACAAGGGAAGCAGACAGTGGTGAGTCAACAAGGGAAGCAGACAGTGTGAGTCAACAAGGGAAGCAGACAGTGTGAGTCAACAAGGGAAGCAGACAGTGTGAGTCAACAAGGGAAGCAGACAGTGTGAGTCAACAAGGGAAGCAGACAGTGAGAGTCAACAAGGGAAGCAGACAGTGAGGAGTCAACAAGGGAAGCAGACAGTGTGAGTCAACAAGGGAAGCAGACAGTGAGGAGTCAACAAGGGAGCAGACAGTGTGAGTCAACAAGGGAAGCAGACAGTGTGAGTCAACAAGGGAAGCAGACGGTGAGGAGTCAACAAGGGAAGCAGACGGTGAGGAGTCAACAAGGGAAGCAGACAGTGGAGTCAACAAGGGGGAAGCAGACGGTGAGGAGTCAACAAGGGAAGCAGACAGTGAGGAGTCAACAAGGGAAGCAGACAGTGGGAGTCAACAAGGGAAGCAGACAGTGAGGAGTCAACAAGGGAAGCAGACAGTGGGAGTCAACAGGGAAGCAGACAGTGAGGAGTCAACAAGGGAAGCAGACGGTGAGAGTCAACAAGGGAAGCAGAGTGAGGAGTCAACAAGGGAAGCAGACGGTGAGGAGTCAACAAGGGAAGCAGACAGTGAGGAGTCAACAAGGGAAGCAGACAGTGTGGAGTCAACAAGGGAAGCAGACAGTGAGGAGTCAACAAGGGAAGCAGACAGTGAGGAGTCAACAAGGGAAGCAGACAGTGAGGAGTCAACAAGGGAAGCAGACAGTGAGGAGTCAACAAGGGAAGCAGACAGTGAGGAGTCAACAAGGGAAGCAGACAGTGAGGAGTCAACAAGGGAAGCAGACAGTGAGAGTCAACAAGGGAAGCAGACGGCGTGAGGAGTCAACAAGGGAAGCAGACAGTGAGGAGTCAACAAGGGAAGCAGACAGTGTGAGTCAACAAGGGAAGCAGACGGTGAGGAGTCAACAAGGGAAGCAGACAGTGAGGAGTCAACAAGGGAAGCAGACAGTGAGGAGTCAACAAGGGAAGCAGACAGTGTGAGTCAACAAGGGAAGCAGACAGTGTGAGTCAACAAGGGAAGCAGACAGTGTGAGTCAACAAGGGAAGCAGACGGTGAGAGTCAACAAGGGAAGCAGACAGTGGAGTCAACAAGGGAAGCAGACAGTGGAGTCAACAAGGGAAGCAGACAGTGTGAGTCAACAAGGGAAGCAGACAGTGGAGTCAACAAGGGAAGCAGACAGTGTGAGTCAACAAGGGAAGCAGACAGTGTGAGTCAACAAGGGAAGCAGACAGTGAGGAGTCAACAAGGGAAGCAGACAGTGAGGAGTCAACAAGGGAAGCAGACAGTGTGAGTCAACAAGGGAAGCAGACAGTGAGGAGTCAACAAGGGAAGCAGACAGTGTGAGTCAACAAGGGAAGCAGACAGGTGGAGTCAACAAGGGAAGCAGACGGTGAGGAGTCAACAAGGGAAGCAGACGGTGAGGAGTCAACAAGGGAAGCAGACAGTGAGGAGTCAACAAGGGAAGCAGACAGTGTGAGTCAACAAGGGAAGCAGACAGTGTGAGTCAACAAGGGAAGCAGACAGTGAGGAGTCAACAAGGGAAGCAGACAGTGAGAGAGTCAACAAGGGAAGCAGACAGTGAGGAGTCAACAAGGGAAGCAGACAGTGAGGAGTCAACAAGGGAAGCAGACAGTGAGGAGTCAACAAGGGAAGCAGACAGTGTGAGTCAACAAGGGAAGCAGACAGTAGGAGTCAACAAGGGAAGCAGACAGTGAGGAGTCAACAAGGAAGCAGACAGTGTAGGAGTCAACAAGGGAAGCAGACAGTGAGGAGTCAACAAGGGAAGCAGACAGTGAGGAGTCAACAAGGGGAGCAGACAGTGGGAGTCAACAAGGGAAGCAGACAGTGAGGAGTCAACAAGGGAAGCAGACAGTGGAGTCAACAAGGGAAGCAGACAGTGAGGAGTCAACAAGGGAAGCAGACGGGAGTCAACAAGGGAAGCAGACAGTGAGGAGTCAACAAGGGAAGCAGACAGTGAGGAGTCAACAAGGGAAGCAGACAGTGTGAGTCAACAAGGGAAGCAGACAGTGTGAGTCAACAAGGGAAGCAGACGGTGAGGAGTCAACAAGGAAGCAGACAGTGAGGAGTCAACAAGGGAAGCAGACAGTGAGGAGTCAACAAGGGAAGCAGACAGTGAGGAGTCAACAAGGGAAGCAGACAGTGAGGAGTCAACAAGGGAAGCAGACAGTGTGAGTCAACAAGGGAAGCAGACAGTGAGGAGTCAACAAGGGAAGCAGACAGTGAGGAGTCAACAAGGGAAGCAGACAGTGGAGTCAACAAGGGAAGCAGACAGTGAGGAGTCAACAAGGGAAGCAGACAGTGAGGAGTCAACAAGGGAAGCAGACAGTGAGGAGTCAACAAGGGAAGCAGACAGTGAGGAGTCAACAAGGGAAGCAGACAGTGAGGAGTCAACAAGGGAAGCAGACAGGAGGGTCAGTCAACAAGGGAAGCAGACAGTGTGAGTCAACAAGGGAAGCAGACAGTGTGAGTCAACAAGGGAAGCAGACAGTGTGAGTCAACAAGGGAAGCAGACAGTGGAGTCAACAAGGGAAGCAGACAGTGAGGAGTCAACAAGGGAAGCAGACAGTGTGAGTCAACAAGGGAAGCAGACAGTGTGAGTCAACAAGGGAAGCAGACAGTGTGAGATCAACAAGGGAAGNACCTTCTGGGCGAGAACTTGCCGTATGTTTTGGTTGTGCTGCTAGGGAGGGGTTGCAAAGTTCACTGGGTTGTTCTCCTTTTGAGTTAGTCCGTTTGCCCATAAAGTCCGTGGACCCTTGCAAATGTTACAGGAGAATCTGTTAGGGAACGTAACGTTAACCGAAGGTTCGGCTTTCTTTGCGCAACACCACCAGAGACTCAAGGACTGCAAGGCTGCGGCACTAAAGTATCTTGGGAAGGCCCAAGAGAATATGAAAGAACGGAACGATGCCAAGGCTAAGTTGCGGGTATTTCAGCCCGGTGACCCTGTCCTGGTACTAAAGCCTGGACTGGGGAGCACTATGTCCCACAAGTACGAGGGCCCCTACATTGTGACAGAGAAGACTGGGGATCTCACGTACAAAGTAAGACACTCTGATAAGCGTAAACAGGTAATGCTCGTACACGTGAATCGGCTGAAGAAGTTCCAGGGCCCCAGGCCCATTGCACTAACCAATGTTTCCATTTCCAGTGAGGGAGGGGATGATTGTTCTGGGGACCCAACTAATCTCATTCTCAATAATTCTAGTTCTGTGAATGCTGTGGAGGAGGGACTGTCCCATTTGCAGATGTCCCAACGTGACGAGGTGCAGTCGTTGCTTGACGAATTCTCCAGTCTGTTCGGGGAGGTCCCGACCCAGACTGATGCCATTTACCATGATGTCGAGTTGACGGACTACACCCCCATTCGCCTTCAACCCTATCGGATGAGTCCGGAAAAGAAGGCCATCGTCCGTAAGGAGGTCGACTTCTTGCTCCAGCACGGCCTCATCAGGCCGAGCCAGGGCTCTTGGTGCTCGCCCTGCCTTTTGGTCCCCAAACCAGATGGCTCCTGGCGATTATGCACCGATTATCGGCAGCTCAACAAGGTGACCATAGTGGACGCCTATCCGTTGCCACGTCTCGAGGACTGTATCGACGAAATCGGGAACGCCACGTACGTATCGAAATTCGATCTATCGAGAGGGTACTATCAAATCCCTCTCACTGAACGTGCTAAACAACTAACGGCGTTTGTGACCCCCGAGGGTGTGTTTGAGTATCAAGTGTTACCATTCGGCTTGCGTAATGCCCCTGCCACGTTCCAGAGGCTAATGAACTCTTTGCTCGCTAATGTGCCAAATTGTCGGGCGTATTTAGATGATATTGTGCTCTTTGATATTAATTGGGCTGACCACATAGCTAGGTTACGCCAGTTGTTCACAGTGTTGAAACATGCAAATCTAACTTTAAATGCTAAAAAGTGTCATTTTGGCCAAGGCACAGTGACGTACCTCGGTTATGAAGTGGGCCAAGGAAAAGTGTTACCTCGACAAGACAAAATTAGTGCTATTCTGGACTATCCAGTGCTCAGGTCTAAAAAGGACATTCAACGATTTATCGGTATGTGTGCGTACTACCGACGCTTTTGTCAAAACTTTTCCAGTGTGGCCACTCCTCTCACAGATTTGTTGCGAAAGGCCGTTAAATTTAAGTGGTCATCGGACTGTGCAGAGGCATTTAAAAACTTGAAATTGATCTTAGCTTCCGCCCCAGTGCTTGCTAGTCCAAGGTTCGACCGTCCGTTTAAAATTCAAGTTGACGCGTCTGACTCGGGTGCTGGTGCAGTGTTGTTGCAAACTGGGGATGATAAAGTGGAACACCCAGTATATTATTACTCTGTGAAATTTGACAAGGCGCAGCGCAATTATTCGGTGATAGAAAAAGAGGCGTTGGCGCTAGTGCTAACTTGCAAAAAGTTTGAAGTGTACCTCACAGGTAATGTAGTAGAAGTGTACACGGACCATAACCCATTAGTTTTCATGAATCAGATGAAGCAGAAAAATAAACGCATCCTCAGGTGGGCATTGTAAGTATATTTAAGTTGTGTTATAGTAGAGCTTTACCCTAGCTTGCTTTCAGTGTAAAACCTTGTATCCTGTCTATGTGGACCAAGGCTTTTAACGTAAGATTGTGTGGTAAAGTTAGTATTAGACTTTAATCTATCTATTATCCACCTACCGGGCCGGCTCAACGTGATAGCCGACGCTCTGTCCTGCTTGCCTGAGTAACATTCATCTGAGCCGCAGGAAGCCATACCAAATGTCATACTTTAGTTTTTTTTTTTAGGTTCTCCTGTGACATTAAATATCCCGTGTCCAATTTATTTACTTCCTTTTTTTTTTTTTTTTTGTTTGGTGTATGTTTTTCTTTCAGAGAATTCCCTTGTAATTTTTTTTTGACAGAAATTGTTGTTTGGTTGATTTTTTATTATGTCATGGATGTCCATTTTCTTCTGTATACTCTTACAAAAAAATATGACTACTATTCTAGTAGTCACATTTTTTTTTCTCAACATGGGAACAAGAGTCAACAAGGGAAGCAGACAGTGAGAGTCAACAAGGGAAGCAGACAGTGTGAGTCAACAAGGGAAGCAGACGGTGAGGAGTCAACAAGGGAAGCAGACAGTGTGAGTCAACAAGGGAAGCAGACAGTGTGAGTCAACAAGGGAAGCAGACAGTGAGAGTCAACAAGGGAAGCAGACGGTAAGAAGTCAACAAGGGAAGCAGACAGTGAGAGTCAATGTTACGACTCTGGGTTCTTTAGATGGAAACCAGAGGTCAAAATTGAGCTTATTAACGACAATATGGCAGGGCACGCATAGAGAGAGTTAGTTGTTTGTAATCATCCCTGCCAGAAATACGATTATTTGTGTGGCTCACAAAGCATGTAGACTCTTAAACTTGTTGTGGATTAAGTAACATTGTTATAAGTTTAACTACCCGTCGAATGAGGAAAGTAGCAATATGAGGCATAAGGGGAAGATGTTTTAATGTGTATAGCTGTATGATCAATTGGGCTCTTCCCGGCACCACACACGCATGCGGGAGGGCTCGACACGGAGACGCTCTTCTCTGCTGGCTGCTGTGCTGTTCGGACGCGCTCTCCTCCTTCCTCTTAATTCTTTATTTCTGTGACTTAGTTGGTTAAGTACTCCATTACTCAGTTTGTATATGTCTGGCATACCTATCGTTATATGTGTAGAGTAGTATACCTGGGGTGTAGTAAGTATATTTAAGTTTTTTGTACCTGTTATGCTAACAGGGGTCCCAGTGTACCATGTGGTCCCTACCCTAGGCTGACTCTAGTGTGTTATAGTAGAGCTTTACCCTAGCTTGCTTTCAGTGTAAAACCTTGTATCCTGTCTATGTGGACCAAGGCTTTTAACGTAAGATTGTGTGGTAAAGTTAGTATTAAACTGTTATTGGTGTGATTGTGTATGGGGGGTGTTAAGGGGTTAATAAATAAGTAAGTTTGAACAGAGTATTCCTTATTCCTGTGTGGGAGTACAATGATCATTTCCTAGACTAACCGGGTTTAGTAGCAAGCATTTAGTATTGTGGATATTTTACTTTGGGGGCCGGGCCTTTTGTTCTCCCATATCTTGATACCTCTAGTCTACTTACCCTTACCCCTTAATAGTACCAGTTTCCCCATAGGCAACCCACAAATTTTTATAACAGTCAACAAGGGAAGCAGACACTGAGAGTCAACAAGGGAAGCAGACGGTGAGGAGTCAACAAGGGAAGCAGACAGTGTGAGTCAACAAGGGAAGCAGACAGTGTGAGTCAACAAGGGAAGCAGACGGTGAGGAGTCAACAAGGAAAGCAGACAGTGAGAGTCAACAAGGGAAGCAGACGGTGAGGAATCAACACGGGAAGCAGACAGTGATAGTCAACAAGGGAAGCAGAGTGATAGTCAACAAGGGAAGCAGACAGTGTGGAGTCAACAAGGGAGCAGACAGTGTGGAGTCAACAAGGGAAGCAGTGTGGAGTCAACAAGGGAAGCAGACAGTGTGGAGTCAACAAGGGAAGCAGACAGTGAGAGTCAACAAGGGAAGCAGACGGTGAGGAGTCAACAAGGGAAGCAGACAGTGAGAGTCAACAAGGGAAGCAGACAGTGTGAGTCAACAAGGGAAGCAGACAGTGTGAGTCAACAAGGGAAGCAGACAGTGAGGAGTCAACAAGGGAAGCAGACAGTGAGAGTCAACAAGGGAAGCAGACAGTGTGAGTCAACAAGGGAAGCAGACGGTGAGGAGTCAACAAGGGAAGCAGACAGTGTGAGTCAACAAGGGAAGCAGACAGTGTGAGTCAACAAGGGAAGCAGACAGTGAGAGTCAACAAGGGAAGCAGACGGTAAGAAGTCAACAAGGGAAGCAGACAGTGAGAGTCAATGTTACGACTCTGGGTTCTTTAGATGGAAACCAGAGGTCAAAATTGAGCTTATTAACGACAATATGGCAGGGCACGCATAGAGAGAGTTAGTTGTTTGTAATCATCCCTGCCAGAAGTACGATTATTTGTGTGGCTCACAAAGCATGTAGACTCTTAAACTTGTTGTGGATTAAGTAACATTGTTATAAGTTTAACTACCCGTCGAATGAGGAAAGTATCAATATGAGGCATAAGGGGAAGATGTTTTAATGTGTATAGCTGTATGATCAATTGGGCTCTTCCCGGCACCACACACGCATGCGGGAGGGCTCGACACGGAGACGCTCTTCTCTGCTGGCTGCTGTGCTGTTCGGACGCGCTCTCCTCCTTCCTCTTAATTCTTTATTTCTGTGACTTAGTTGGTTAAGTACTCCATTACTCAGTTTGTATATGTCTGGCATACCTATCGTTATATGTGTAGAGTAGTATACCTGGGGTGTAGTAAGTATATTTAAGTTTTTTGTACCTGTTATGCTAACAGGGGTCCCAGTGTACCATGTGGTCCCCTACCCTAGGCTGACTCTAGTGTGTTATAGTAGAGCTTTACCCTAGCTTGCTTTCAGTGTAAAACCTTGTATCCTGTCTATGTGGACCAAGGCTTTTAACGTAAGATTGTGTGGTAAAGTTAGTATTAAACTGTTATTGGTGTGATTGTGTATGGGGGGTGTTAAGGGGTTAATAAATAAGTAAGTTTGAACAGAGTATCCCTTATTCCTGTGTGGGAGTACAATGATCATTTCCTAGACTAACCGGGTTTAGTAGCAAGCATTTATTATTGTGGATATTTTACTTTGGGGGCCGGGCCTTTTGTTCTCCCATATCTTGATACCTCTAGTCTACTTACCCTTACCCCTTAATAGTACCAGTTTCCCCATAGGCAACCCACAAATTTTTTATAACAGTCAACAAGGGAAGCAGACACTGAGAGTCAACAAGGGAAGCAGACGGTGAGGAGTCAACAAGGGAAGCAGACAGTGTGAGTCAACAAGGGAAGCAGACAGTGTGAGTCAACAAGGGAAGCAGACGGTGAGGAGTCAACAAGGAAAGCAGACAGTGAGAGTCAACAAGGGAAGCAGACGGTGAGGAATCAACACGGGAAGCAGACAGTGATAGTCAACAAGGGAAGCAGAGTGATAGTCAACAAGGGAAGCAGACAGTGTGGAGTCAACAAGGGAAGCAGACAGTGTGGAGTCAACAAGGGAAGCAGACAGTGTGGAGTCAACAAGGGAAGCAGACAGTGAGAGTCAACAAGGGAAGCAGACAGTGTGAGTCAACAAGGGAAGCAGACGGTGAGAGTCAACAAGGGAAGCAGACAGTGAGAGTCAACAAGGGAAGCAGACACTGAGAGTCAACAAGGGAAGCAGATGGTGAGGAGTCAACAAGGGAAGCAGACAGTGTGAGTCATCAAGGGAAGCAGACAGTGTGGATTCAACAAGGGAAGCAGACGGTGAGGAGCCAACAAGGGAAGCAGACAGTGTGGAGTCAACAAGGGAAGCAGACAGTGAGAGTCAACAAGGGAAGCAGACGGTGAGGAGTCAACAAGGGAAGCAGACAGTGTGGAGTCAACAAGGGAAGCAGACAGTGTGGAGTCAACAAGGGAAGCAGACAGTGAGAGTCAACAAGGGAAGCAGACAGTGAGAGTCAACAAGGGAAGCAGACAGTGTGAGTCAACAAGGGAAGCAGACAGTGAGAGTCAACAAGGGAAGCAGACAGTGAGAGTCAACAAGGGAAGCAGACAGTGTGAGTCAACAAGGGAAGCAGACAGTGTGAGTCAAGAAGGGAAGCAGACGTGAGAGTCATCAAGGGAAGCAGACAGTGAGGAGTCAACAAGGGAAGCAGACAGTGAGGAGTCAACAAGGGAAGCAAACAGTGTGGAGTCAACAAGGGAAGCAGACAGTGAGAGTCAACAAAGGAAGCAGACAGTGAGGAGTCAATAAGGGAAGCAGACGGTGAGAGTCAACAAGGGAAGCAGAAAGTGAGGAGTCAACAAGGGAAGCAGACAGTGAGGAGTCAACAAGGGAAGCAGACAGTGTGAGTCAACAAGGGAAGCAGACAGTGAGAGTCAACAAGGGAAGCAGACAGTGAGGAGTCAACAAGGGAAGCAGACAGTGTGGAGTCAACAAGGGAAGCAGACAGTGTGGAGTCAAAAAGGGAAGCAGACAGTGAGGAGTCAACAAGGGAAGCAGACAGTGAGAGTCAACAAGGGAAGCAGACAGTGTGGAGTCAACAAGGGAAGCAGACAGTGTGGAGTCAACAAGGGAAGCAGACGGTGAGGAGTCAACAAGGGAAGCAGACAGTGTGGAGTCAACAAGGGAAGCAGACAGTGAGAGTCAACAAGGGAAGCAGACAGTGTGGAGTCAACAAGGGAAGCAGACAGTGTGGAGTCAACAACGGAAGCAGACGGTGAGGAGTCAACAAGGGAAGCAGACAGTGTGGAGTCAACAAGGGAAGCAGACAGTGAGAGTCAACAAGGGAAGCAGACAGTGAGGAGTCAACAAGGGAAGCAGACAGTGAGGAGTCAACAAGGGAAGCAGACAGTGAGAGTCAACAAGGGAAGCAGACAGTGAGAGTCAACAAGGGAAGCAGACAGTGAGAGTCAACAAGGGAAGCAGACAGTGAGAGTCAACAAGGGAAGCAGACAGTGAGAGTCAACAAGGGAAGCAGACAGTGAGAGTCAACAAGGGAAGCAGACAGTGAGGAGTTAACAAGGGAAGCAGACAGTGAGAGTCAACAAGGGAAGCAGACAGTGAGAGTCAACAAGGGAAGCAGACAGTGAGAGTCAACAAGGGAAGCAGACAGTGTGAGTCAACAAGGGAAGCAGACAGTGAGAGTCAACAAGGGAAGCAGACAGTGAGAGTCAACAAGGGAAGCAGACAGTGAGGAGTCAACAAGGGAAGCAGACAGTGAGAGTCAACAAGGGAAGCAGACGGTGAGGAGTCAACAAGGGAAGCAGACAGTGAGGAGTCAACAAGGGAAGCAGACAGTGAGGAGTCAACAAGGGAAGCAGACAGTGAGGAGTCAACAAGGGAAGCAGACAGTGTGAGTCAACAAGGGAAGCTGACAGTGAGAGTCAACAAGGGAAGCAGACGGTGAGGAGTCAACAAGGGAAGCAGACAGTGTGAGTCAACAAGGGAAGCTGACAGTGAGAGTCAACAAGGGAAGCAGACGGTGAGGAGTCAACAAGGGAAGCAGACAGTGTGAGTCAACAAGGGAAGCAGACAGTGTGGAGTCAACAAGGGAAGCAGACAGTGAGGAGTCAACAAGGGAAGCAGACAGTGAGGAGTCAACAAGGGAAGCAGACAGTGTGAGTCAACAAGGGAAGCAGACAGTGTGGAGTCAACAAGGGAAGCAGACAGTGTGAGTCAACAAGGGAAGCAGACAGTGTGAGTCAACAAGGGAAGCAGACAGTGTGAGTCAACAAGGGAAGCAGACAGGTGGAGTCAACAAGGGAAGCAGACAGTGTGAGTCAACAAGGGAAGCAGACAGGTGAGTCAACAAGGGAAGCAGACAGTGAGGAGTCAACAAGGGAAGCAGACAGTGTGAGTCAACAAGGGAAGCAGACAGTGTGAGAGTCAACAAGGGAAGCAGACAGTGTGAGTCAACAAGGGAAGCAGACAGTGAGGAGTCAACAAGGGAAGCAGACAGTGTGAGTCAACAAGGGAAGCAGACAGTGTGAGTCAACAAGGGAAGCAGACGGTGAGGAGAGTCAACAAGGGAAGCAGACAGTGTGAGTCAACAAGGGAAGCAGACGGTGAGGAGTCAACAAGGGAAGCAGACAGTGGAGTCAACAAGGGAAGCAGACAGTGAGGAGTCAACAAGGGAAGCAGACAGTGTGAGTCAACAAGGGAAGCAGACAGTGAGGAGTCAACAAGGGAAGCAGACAGTGTGAGTCAACAAGGGAAGCAGACAGTGAGGAGTCAACAAGGGAAGCAGACAGTGGAGTCAACAAGGGAAGCAGACGGTGAGGAGTCAACAAGGGAAGCAGACAGTGTGAGTCAACAAGGGAAGCAGACGGTGAGGAGTCAACAAGGGAAGCAGACAGTGAGAGTCAACAAGGGAAGCAGACAGTGGAGTCAACAAGGGAAGCAGACAGTGAGGAGTCAACAAGGGAAGCAGACAGTGAGGAGTCAACAAGGGAAGCAGACAGTGAGGAGTCAACAAGGGAAGCAGACAGAGGAGTCAACAAGGGAAGCAGACAGTGAGGAGTCAACAAGGGAAGCAGACGGTGAGGAGTCAACAAGGGAAGCAGACAGTGAGGAGTCAACAAGGGAAGCAGACAGTGTGAGTCAACAAGGGAAGCAGACAGTGTGAGTCAACAAGGGAAGCAGACAGTGAGGAGTCAACAAGGGAAGCAGACGGTGAGGAGTCAACAAGGGAAGCAGACAGTGTGAGTCAACAAGGGAAGCAGACAGTGAGGAGTCAACAAGGGAAGCAGACAGTGTGAGTCAACAAGGGAAGCAGACAGTGGAGTCAACAAGGGAAGCAGACAGTGAGGAGTCAACAAGGGAAGCAGACAGTGAGGAGTCAACAAGGGAAGCAGACAGTGAGGAGTCAACAAGGGAAGCAGACAGTGAGGAGTCAACAAGGGAAGCAGACAGTGAGGAGTCAACAAGGGAAGCAGACAGTGTGAGTCAACAAGGGAAGCAGACAGTGAGGAGTCAACAAGGGAAGCAGACAGTGAGGAGTCAACAAGGGAAGCAGACAGTGTGAGTCAACAAGGGAAGCAGACAGTGAGGAGTCAACAAGGGAAGCAGACAGTGAGGAGTCAACAAGGGAAGCAGACAGTGTGAGTCAACAAGGGAAGCAGACAGTGAGGAGTCAACAAGGGAAGCAGACAGTGAGGAGTCAACAAGGGAAGCAGACAGTGAGAGTCAACAAGGGAAGCAGACAGTGAGGAGTCAACAAGGGAAGCAGACAGTGTGAGTCAACAAGGGAAGCAGACAGTGGGAGTCAACAAGGGAAGCAGACGTGAGAGTCAACAAGGGAAGCAGACGGTGAGGAGTCAACAAGGGAAGCAGACAGTGTGAGTCAACAAGGGAAGCAGACAGTGTGAGTCAACAAGGGAAGCAGACAGTGGAGTCAACAAGGGAAGCAGACAGTGTGAGTCAACAAGGGAAGCAGACAGTGAGGAGTCAACAAGGGAAGCAGACAGTGAGGAGTCAACAAGGGAAGCAGACGGTGAGGAGTCAACAAGGGAAGCAGACAGTGTGAGTCAACAAGGGAAGCAGACAGTGTGAGTCAACAAGGGAAGCAGACAGTGTGAGTCAACAAGGGAAGCAGACAGTGTGAGGTCAACAAGGGAAGCAGACAGTGTGAGTCAACAAGGGAAGCAGACAGTGTGAGTCAACAAGGGAAGCAGACAGTGAGGAGTCAACAAGGGAAGCAGACAGTGTGAGTCAACAAGGGAAGCAGACAGTGGAGTCAACAAGGGAAGCAGACAGTGAGGAGTCAACAAGGGAAGCAGACAGTGTGAGTCAACAAGGGAAGCAGACAGTGAGGAGTCAACAAGGGAAGCAGACAGTGTGAGTCAACAAGGGAAGCAGACAGTGAGGAGTCAACAAGGGAAGCAGACAGTGTGAGTCAACAAGGGAAGCAGACAGTGTGAGTCAACAAGGGAAGCAGACGGTGAGGAGTCAACAAGGGAAGCAGACAGTGTGAGTCAACAAGGGAAGCAGACAGTGAGGAGTCAACAAGGGAAGCAGACAGTGTGAGTCAACAAGGGAAGCAGACAGTGAGGAGTCAACAAGGGAAGCAGACAGTGTGAGTCAACAAGGGAAGCAGACAGTGAGGAGTCAACAAGGGAAGCAGACAGTGTGGAGTCAACAAGGGAAGCACAGTGAGGAGTCAACAAGGGAAGCAGACAGGTGAGTCAACAAGGGAAGCAGACAGTGAGGAGTCAACAAGGGAAGCAGACAGTGAGGAGTCAACAAGGAAGCAGACAGTGAGGAGTCAACAAGGGAAGCAGACAGTGAGGAGTCAACAAGGGAAGCAGACAGTGTGAGTCAACAAGGGAAGCAGACGGTGAGGAGTCAACAAGGGAAGCAGACGGTGAGAGTCAACAAGGGAAGCAGACAGGGTGAGTCAACAAGGGAAGCAGACAGTGAGGAGTCAACAAGGGAAGCAGACGGTGAGGAGTCAACAAGGGAAGCAGACAGTGAGGAGTCAAAAGGGAAGCAGACGGTGAGGAGTCAACAAGGGAAGCAGACAGTGAGGAGTCAACAAGGGAAGCAGACGGTGAGGAGTCAACAAGGGAAGCAGACAGTGAGGAGTCAACAAGGGAAGCAGACAGTGAGGAGTCAACAAGGGAAGCAGACAGTGTGAGTCAACAAGGGAAGCAGACGGTGAGGAGTCAACAAGGGAAGCAGACGACAGGAGGAGTCAACAAGGGAAGCAGACAGGTGAGTCAACAAGGGAAGCAGACAGTGTGAGTCAACAAGGGAAGCAGACAGTGTGAGTCAACAAGGGAAGCAGACAGTGTGAGTCAACAAGGGAAGCAGACGTGAGGAGTCAACAAGGGAAGCAGACAGTGAGGAGTCAACAAGGGAAGCAGACAGTGAGGAGTCAACAAGGGAAGCAGACAGTGAGGAGTCAACAAGGGAAGCAGACAGTGAGGAGTCAACAAGGGAAGCAGACAGTGTGAGTCAACAAGGGAAGCAGACAGTGAGGAGTCAACAAGGGAAGCAGACAGTGAGGAGTCAACAAGGGAAGCAGACAGTGAGGAGTCAACAAGGGAAGCAGACAGTGGAGTCAACAAGGGAAGCAGACAGTGAGGAGTCAACAAGGGAAGCAGACAGGAGGAGTCAACAAGGGAAGCAGACAGTGGAGTCAACAAGGGAAGCAGACAGTGAGGAGTCAACAAGGGAAGCAGACAGTGAGGAGTCAACAAGGGAAGCAGACGGTGAGGAGTCAACAAGGGAAGCAGACAGTGAGGAGTCAACAAGGGAAGCAGACAGTGTGAGTCAACAAGGGAAGCAGACAGTGGGAGTCAACAAGGGAAGCAGACGGTGAGGAGTCAACAAGGGAAGCAGACAGTGAGGAGTCAACAAGGGAAGCAGACAGTGTGAGTCAACAAGGGAAGCAGACAGTGTGAGTCAACAAGGGAAGCAGACAGTGTGAGTCAACAAGGGAAGCAGACAGTGTGAGTCAACAAGGGAAGCAGACAGTGTGAGTCAACAAGGGAAGCAGACAGTGGAGTCAACAAGGGAAGCAGACAGTGTGAGTCAAAAGGGAAGCAGACAGTGAGGAGTCAACAAGGGAAGCAGACAGTGTGAGTCAACAAGGGAAGCAGACAGTGAGGAGTCAACAAGGGAAGCAGACAGTGTGAGTCAACAAGGGAAGCAGACGGTGAGAGTCAACAAGGGAAGCAGACGGTGAGGAGTCAACAAGGGAAGCAGACAGTGAGGAGTCAACAAGGGAAGCAGACAGTGTGAGTCAACAAGGGAAGCAGACAGTGAGGAGTCAACAAGGGAAGCAGACAGTGTGAGTCAACAAGGGAAGCAGACAGTGAGGAGTCAACAAGGGAAGCAGACAGTGAGGAGTCAACAAGGGAAGCAGACAGTGAGAGTCAACAAGGGAAGCAGACAGTGAGAGTCAACAAGGGAAGCAGACAGTGAGGAGTCAACAAGGGAAGCAGACAGTGTGAGTCAACAAGGGAAGCAGACAGTGAGGAGTCAACAAGGGAAGCAGACAGTGTGAGTCAACAAGGGAAGCAGACAGTGTGAGTCAACAAGGGAAGCAGACGGTGAGGAGTCAACAAGGGAAGCAGACAGTGTGAGTCAACAAGGGAAGCAGACAGTGAGGAGTCAACAAGGGAAGCAGACAGTGTGAGTCAACAAGGGAAGCAGACAGTGAGGAGTCAACAAGGGAAGCAGACAGTGTGAGTCAACAAGGGAAGCAGACGGTGAGGAGTCAACAAGGGAAGCAGACAGTGTGAGTCAACAAGGGAAGCAGACAGTGAGGAGTCAACAAGGGAAGCAGACAGTGTGAGTCAACAAGGGAAGCAGACGGTGAGGAGTCAACAAGGGAAGCAGACAGTGAGGAGTCAACAAGGGAAGCAGACAGTGTGAGTCAACAAGGGAAGCAGACAGTGAGGAGTCAACAAGGGAAGCAGACAGTGTGAGTCAACAAGGGAAGCAGACAGTGTGAGTCAACAAGGGAAGCAGACAGTGTGAGTCAACAAGGGAAGCAGACAGTGTGAGTCAACAAGGGAAGCAGACAGTGTGAGTCAACAAGGGAAGCAGACAGTGTGAGTCAACAAGGGAAGCAGACAGTGTGAGTCAACAAGGGAAGCAGACAGTGTGAGTCAACAAGGGAAGCAGACAGTGTGAGTCAACAAGGGAAGCAGACAGTGTGAGTCAACAAGGGAAGCAGACAGTGAGGAGTCAACAAGGGAAGCAGACAGTGAGGAGTCAACAAGGGAAGCAGACAGTGTGAGTCAACAAGGGAAGCAGACAGTGTGAGTCAACAAGGGAAGCAGACAGTGAGGAGTCAACAAGGGAAGCAGACAGTGTGAGTCAACAAGGGAAGCAGACAGTGTGAGTCAACAAGGGAAGCAGACAGTGTGAGTCAACAAGGGAAGCAGACAGTGTGAGTCAACAAGGGAAGCAGACAGTGTGAGTCAACAAGGGAAGCAGACAGTGTGAGTCAACAAGGGAAGCAGACAGTGTGAGTCAACAAGGGAAGCAGACAGTGTGAGTCAACAAGGGAAGCAGACAGTGTGAGTCAACAAGGGAAGCAGACAGTGTGAGTCAACAAGGGAAGCAGACAGTGTGAGTCAACAAGGGAAGCAGACAGTGTGAGTCAACAAGGGAAGCAGACAGTGTGAGTCAACAAGGGAAGCAGACAGTGAGAGTCAACAAGGGAAGCAGACAGTGAGGAGTCAACAAGGGAAGCAGACAGTGAGGAGTCAACAAGGGAAGCAGACAGTGTGAGTCAACAAGGGAAGCAGACAGTGAGGAGTCAACAAGGGAAGCAGACAGTGTGAGTCAACAAGGGAAGCAGACAGTGAGGAGTCAACAAGGGAAGCAGACAGTGTGAGTCAACAAGGGAAGCAGACAGTGAGGAGTCAACAAGGGAAGCAGACAGTGTGAGTCAACAAGGGAAGCAGACAGTGAGGAGTCAACAAGGGAAGCAGACAGTGTGAGTCAACAAGGGAAGCAGACAGTGAGGAGTCAACAAGGGAAGCAGACAGTGTGAGTCAACAAGGGAAGCAGACAGTGAGGAGTCAACAAGGGAAGCAGACAGTGTGAGTCAACAAGGGAAGCAGACAGTGAGGAGTCAACAAGGGAAGCAGACAGTGTGAGTCAACAAGGGAAGCAGACAGTGAGGAGTCAACAAGGGAAGCAGACAGTGTGAGTCAACAAGGGAAGCAGACGGTGAGGAGTCAACAAGGGAAGCAGACAGTGTGAGTCAACAAGGGAAGCAGACGGTGAGGAGTCAACAAGGGAAGCAGACAGTGAGGAGTCAACAAGGGAAGCAGACAGTGAGGAGTCAACAAGGGAAGCAGACAGTGTGAGTCAACAAGGGAAGCAGACGGTGAGGAGTCAACAAGGGAAGCAGACAGTGTGAGTCAACAAGGGAAGCAGACAGTGAGGAGTCAACAAGGGAAGCAGACAGTGTGAGTCAACAAGGGAAGCAGACGGTGAGGAGTCAACAAGGGAAGCAGACAGTGTGAGTCAACAAGGGAAGCAGACGGTGAGGAGTCAACAAGGGAAGCAGACAGTGAGGAGTCAACAAGGGAAGCAGACAGTGAGGAGTCAACAAGGGAAGCAGACAGTGTGAGTCAACAAGGGAAGCAGACAGTGAGGAGTCAACAAGGGAAGCAGACAGTGTGAGTCAACAAGGGAAGCAGACGGTGAGGAGTCAACAAGGGAAGCAGACAGTGAGGAGTCAACAAGGGAAGCAGACAGTGTGAGTCAACAAGGGAAGCAGACAGAGGAGTCAACAAGGGAAGCAGACAGTGAGGAGTCAACAAGGGAAGCAGACAGTGAGGAGTCAACAAGGGAAGCAGACAGTGAGGAGTCAACAAGGGAAGCAGACAGTGAGGAGTCAACAAGGGAAGCAGACAGTGAGGAGTCAACAAGGGAAGCAGACAGTGAGGAGTCAACAAGGGAAGCAGACAGTGTGAGTCAACAAGGGAAGCAGACAGTGAGGAGTCAACAAGGGAAGCAGACAGTGAGGAGTCAACAAGGGAAGCAGACAGTGAGGAGTCAACAAGGGAAGCAGACAGTGAGGAGTCAACAAGGGAAGCAGACAGTGAGGAGTCAACAAGGGAAGCAGACAGTGAGGAGTCAACAAGGGAAGCAGACAGTGAGGAGTCAACAAGGGAAGCAGACGGTGAGGAGTCAACAAGGGAAGCAGACAGTGAGGAGTCAACAAGGGAAGCAGACAGTGAGGAGTCAACAAGGGAAGCAGACAGTGTGAGTCAACAAGGGAAGCAGACAGTGAGGAGTCAACAAGGGAAGCAGACGGTGAGGAGTCAACAAGGGAAGCAGACAGTGAGGAGTCAACAAGGGAAGCAGACAGTGTGAGTCAACAAGGGAAGCAGACAGTGAGGAGTCAACAAGGGAAGCAGACAGTGTGAGTCAACAAGGGAAGCAGACAGTGTGAGTCAACAAGGGAAGCAGACAGTGTGAGTCAACAAGGGAAGCAGACAGTGTGAGTCAACAAGGGAAGCAGACAGTGTGAGTCAACAAGGGAAGCAGACAGTGTGAGTCAACAAGGGAAGCAGACAGTGTGAGTCAACAAGGGAAGCAGACAGTGTGAGTCAACAAGGGAAGCAGACAGTGAGGAGTCAACAAGGGAAGCAGACAGTGAGGAGTCAACAAGGGAAGCAGACAGTGTGAGTCAACAAGGGAAGCAGACAGTGAGGAGTCAACAAGGGAAGCAGACAGTGTGAGTCAACAAGGGAAGCAGACAGTGAGGAGTCAACAAGGGAAGCAGACAGTGAGGAGTCAACAAGGGAAGCAGACAGTGAGGAGTCAACAAGGGAAGCAGACAGTGTGAGTCAACAAGGGAAGCAGACAGTGAGGAGTCAACAAGGGAAGCAGACAGTGTGAGTCAACAAGGGAAGCAGACAGTGAGGAGTCAACAAGGGAAGCAGACAGTGAGGAGTCAACAAGGGAAGCAGACAGTGAGGAGTCAACAAGGGAAGCAGACAGTGAGGAGTCAACAAGGGAAGCAGACAGTGTGAGTCAACAAGGGAAGCAGACAGTGAGGAGTCAACAAGGGAAGCAGACAGTGAGGAGTCAACAAGGGAAGCAGACAGTGTGAGTCAACAAGGGAAGCAGACAGTGAGGAGTCAACAAGGGAAGCAGACAGTGTGAGTCAACAAGGGAAGCAGACAGTGAGGAGTCAACAAGGGAAGCAGACAGTGTGAGTCAACAAGGGAAGCAGACAGTGAGGAGTCAACAAGGGAAGCAGACAGTGTGAGTCAACAAGGGAAGCAGACAGTGAGGAGTCAACAAGGGAAGCAGACAGTGAGGAGTCAACAAGGGAAGCAGACAGTGTGAGTCAACAAGGGAAGCAGACAGTGTGAGTCAACAAGGGAAGCAGACAGTGTGAGTCAACAAGGGAAGCAGACAGTGAGGAGTCAACAAGGGAAGCAGACAGTGAGGAGTCAACAAGGGAAGCAGACAGTGTGAGTCAACAAGGGAAGCAGACAGTGTGAGTCAACAAGGGAAGCAGACAGTGAGGAGTCAACAAGGGAAGCAGACAGTGTGAGTCAACAAGGGAAGCAGACAGTGTGAGTCAACAAGGGAAGCAGACAGTGTGAGTCAACAAGGGAAGCAGACAGTGTGAGTCAACAAGGGAAGCAGACAGTGTGAGTCAACAAGGGAAGCAGACAGTGTGAGTCAACAAGGGAAGCAGACAGTGAGGAGTCAACAAGGGAAGCAGACAGTGTGAGTCAACAAGGGAAGCAGACAGTGAGGAGTCAACAAGGGAAGCAGACAGTGTGAGTCAACAAGGGAAGCAGACAGTGAGGAGTCAACAAGGGAAGCAGACAGTGAGGAGTCAACAAGGGAAGCAGACAGTGAGGAGTCAACAAGGGAAGCAGACAGTGTGAGTCAACAAGGGAAGCAGACAGTGAGGAGTCAACAAGGGAAGCAGACAGTGTGAGTCAACAAGGGAAGCAGACGGTGAGGAGTCAACAAGGGAAGCAGACAGTGAGGAGTCAACAAGGGAAGCAGACAGTGAGGAGTCAACAAGGGAAGCAGACAGTGTGAGTCAACAAGGGAAGCAGACAGTGTGAGTCAACAAGGGAAGCAGACAGTGTGAGTCAACAAGGGAAGCAGACGGTGAGGAGTCAACAAGGGAAGCAGACAGTGAGGAGTCAACAAGGGAAGCAGACAGTGTGAGTCAACAAGGGAAGCAGACAGTGTGAGTCAACAAGGGAAGCAGACAGTGTGAGTCAACAAGGGAAGCAGACAGTGTGAGTCAACAAGGGAAGCAGACAGTGTGAGTCAACAAGGGAAGCAGACGGTGAGGAGTCAACAAGGGAAGCAGACAGTGTGAGTCAACAAGGGAAGCAGACAGTGTGAGTCAACAAGGGAAGCAGACGGTGAGAGTCAACAAGGGAAGCAGACAGTGAGGAGTCAACAAGGGAAGCAGACGGTGAGGAGTCAACAAGGGAAGCAGACAGGAGTCAACAAGGGAAGCAGACAGTGAGGAGTCAACAAGGGAAGCAGACAGTGGAGTCAACAAGGGAAGCAGACAGTGTGAGTCAACAAGGGAAGCAGAGGCAGTGAGGAGTCAACAAGGGAAGCAGACAGTGGAGTCAACAAGGGAAGCAGACGGTGAGGAGTCAACAAGGGAAGCAGACAGTGTGAGTCAACAAGGGAAGCAGACAGTGAGGAGTCAACAAGGGAGCAGACAGTGTGAGTCAACAAGGGAAGCAGACAGTGAGGAGTCAACAAGGGAAGCAGACAGTGTGAGTCAACAAGGGAAGCAGACAGTGAGGAGTCAACAAGGGAAGCAGACAGTGTGAGTCAACAAGGGAAGCAGACAGTGAGGAGTCAACAAGGGAAGCAGACAGTGAGGAGTCAACAAGGGAAGCAGACAGTGAGGAGTCAACAAGGGAAGCAGACAGTGAGGAGTCAACAAGGGAAGCAGACAGTGGAGTCAACAAGGGAAGCAGACAGTGAGGAGTCAACAAGGGAAGCAGACAGTGAGAGTCAACAAGGGAAGCAGACAGTGTGAGTCAACAAGGGAAGCAGACGGTGAGGAGTCAACAAGGGAAGCAGACAGTGAGGAGTCAACAAGGGAAGCAGACAGTGAGGAGTCAACAAGGGAAGCAGACAGTGAGGAGTCAACAAGGGAAGCAGACAGTGAGGAGTCAACAAGGGAAGCAGACAGTGAGGAGTCAACAAGGGAAGCAGACAGTGAGGAGTCAACAAGGGAAGCAGACAGTGTGAGTCAACAAGGGAAGCAGACAGTGTGAGTCAACAAGGGAAGCAGACGGTGAGGAGTCAACAAGGGAAGCAGACGGTGAGGAGTCAACAAGGGAAGCAGACAGTGGAGTCAACAAGGGAAGCAGACAGTGTGAGTCAACAAGGGAAGCAGACAGTGTGAGTCAACAAGGGAAGCAGACAGTGTGAGTCAACAAGGGAAGCAGACAGTGAGGAGTCAACAAGGGAAGCAGACAGTGAGGAGTCAACAAGGGAAGCAGACAGTGAGGAGTCAACAAGGGAAGCAGACAGTGAGGAGTCAACAAGGGAAGCAGACAGTGAGGAGTCAACAAGGGAAGCAGACAGTGTGAGTCAACAAGGGAAGCAGACAGTGAGGAGTCAACAAGGGAAGCAGACAGTGAGGAGTCAACAAGGGAAGCAGACAGTGTGAGTCAACAAGGGAAGCAGACAGTGAGGAGTCAACAAGGGAAGCAGACAGTGAGGAGTCAACAAGGGAAGCAGACAGTGAGGAGTCAACAAGGGAAGCAGACAGTGAGGAGTCAACAAGGGAAGCAGACAGTGGAGTCAACAAGGGAAGCAGACAGTGTGAGTCAACAAGGGAAGCAGACGGTGAGGAGTCAACAAGGGAAGCAGACGGTGAGGGAGTCAACAAGGGAAGCAGACAGTGTGAGTCAACAAGGGAAGCAGACAGTGTGAGTCAACAAGGGAAGCAGACAGTGTGAGTCAACAAGGGAAGCAGACAGTGTGAGTCAACAAGGGAAGCAGACAGTGTGAGTCAACAAGGGAAGCAGACAGTGTGAGTCAACAAGGGAAGCAGACAGTGTGAGTCAACAAGGGAAGCAGAGTGAGGAGTCAACAAGGGAAGCAGACAGTGTGAGTCAACAAGGGAAGCAGACGGTGAGGAGTCAACAAGGGAAGCAGACAGTGTGAGTCAACAAGGGAAGCAGACAGTGAGGAGTCAACAAGGGAAGCAGACAGTGAGGAGTCAACAAGGGAAGCAGACAGTGAGGAGTCAACAAGGGAAGCAGACAGTGTGAGTCAACAAGGGAAGCAGACGGTGAGGAGTCAACAAGGAAGCAGACAGTGTGAGTCAACAAGGGAAGCAGACAGTGAGGAGTCAACAAGGGAAGCAGACAGTGAGGAGTCAACAAGGGAAGCAGACAGTGAGGAGTCACAACAAGGGAAGCAGACAGTGTGAGTCAACAAGGGAAGCAGACGGTGAGGAGTCAACAAGGGAAGCAGACAGTGAGAGTCAACAAGGGAAGCAGACAGTGTGAGTCAACAAGGGAAGCAGACAGTGTGAGTCAACAAGGGAAGCAGACATGTGAGTCAACAAGGGAAGCAGACGGTGAGGAGTCAACAAGGGAAGAAGACAGTGAGGAGTCAACAAAGGAAGCAGACAGTGAGGAGTCAACAAAGGAAGCAGACAGTGAGGAGTCACAGGGAAGCGACAGTGAGGAGTCAACAAGGGAAGCAGACAGTGTGAGTCAACAAGGGAAGCAGACAGTGTGAGTCAACAAGGGAAGCAGACGGTTGAGGAGTCAACAAGGGAAGCAGACGGCGAGGAGTCAACAAGGGAAGCAGAGAGTGTGAGTCAACAATCGAAGCAGACAGTGTGAGTCAACAAGGGAAGCAGACAGGAGGAGGAGTCAACAAGGGAAGCAGACAGTGTGAGTCAACAAGGGAAGCAGACGGTGAGGAGTCAACAAGGGAAGCAGACAGTGAGGAGTCAACAGGGAAGCAGACAGTGAGGAGTCAACAAAGGAAGGACAGTGAGGAGTAACAAGGGAAGCAGACAGTGAGGAGTCAACAAGGAAGCAGACAGTGTGAGTCAACAAGGGAAGCAGACGGCGAGGAGTCAACAAGGGAAGCAGAACTGTGTGAGTCAACAAGGGAAGCAGACAGTGAGGAGTCAACAAGGGAAGCAGACAGTGTGAGTCAACAAGGGAAGCAGACAGTGAGGAGTCAACAAGGGAAGCAGACAGTGTGAGTCAACAAGGGAAGCAGACGGCGAGGAGTCAACAAGGGAAGCAGACAGTGTGAGTCAACAAGGGAAGCAGACGGCGAGGAGTCAACAAGGGAAGCAGACGGTGAGGAGTCAACAAGGAAGCAGACAGTGAGGAGTCAACAAAGGAAGCAGATGGTGAGGAGTCAACAAGGGAAGCAGACAGTGTTAGTCAACAAGGGAAGCAGACGGCGAGGAGTCAACAAGGGAAGCAGACGGTGAGAATCAACAAGGGAAGCAGACAGTGTGAGTCAACAAGGCAAGCAGACGGCGAGGAGTCAACAAGGGAAGCAGACGGTGAGGAGTCAACAAGGGAAGCAGACAGTGAGGAGTCAACACAGGGAAGCAGACGTGAGGAGTCAACAAGGGAAGCAGACAGTGAGGAGTCAACAAGGGAAGCAGACAGGTGAGGAGTCAACAAGGGAAGCAGACAGTGAGGAGTCAACAAGGGAAGCAGACAGTGTGAGTCAACAAGGGAAGCAGACAGTGTGAGTCAACAAGGGAAGCAGACGGTGAGGAGTCAACAAGGGAAGCAGACGGCGAGGAGTCAACAAGGGAAGCAGAGAGTGTGAGTCAACAAGGAAGCAGACAGTGTGAGTCAACAAGGGAAGCAGACAGTTGAGTCAACAAGGGAAGCAGACAGTGTGAGTCAACAAGGGAAGCAGACAGTGAGGAGTCAACAAGGGAAGCAGACAGTGAGGAGTCAACAAGGGAAGCAGACAGTGAGGAGTCAACAAGGAAGCAGACAGTGAGGAGTCAACAAGGGAAGCAGACAGTGAGGAGTCAACAAGGGAAGCAGACAGTGTGAGTCAACAAGGGAAGCAGACAATGAGGAGTCAACAGGGAAGCAGACAGTGAGGAGTCAACAAGGGAAGCAGACGGTGAGGAGTCAACGGGAAGCAGACAGTAAGGAGTCAACAAGGGAAGCAGACGGTGAGGAGTCAACAAGGGAAGCAGACAGTGTGAGTCAACAAGGGAAGCAGACAGTGTGAGTCAACAAGGGAAGCAGACAGTGTGAGTCAACAAGGGAAGCAGACGGTGAGGAGTCAACAAGGGAAGCAGACAGTGAGGAGTCAACAAGGGAAGCAGACGGTGAGGAGTCAACAAGGGAAGCAGACAGTGAGGAGTCAACAAGGGAAGCAGACAGTGTGAGTCAACAAGGGAAGCAGACAGTGAGGAGTCAACAAGGGAAGCAGACAGTTTGAGTCAACAAGGGAAACAGACAGTGAGGAGTCAACAAGGGAAGCAGACAGTGTGAGTCAACAAGGGAAGCAGACGGTGACAACTTCACCACTTTGCGTCACGCAACAAAGAAAGTCAAGCAGGAAACACAAAAGTTCAATTCCAATCTTTCACTTTTGGCTTAAATGTCCAGATTATCTAATGCTGATGACCCTCTACTTCCACCAGTGTTAGTGTGAGTGATGACAGTGTTAGTGTGAGTGATCACAGTGTTAGTGTGAGTGATCACAGTGTTAGTGTGAGTGATCACAGTGTTAGTGTGAGTGATGACAGTGTTAGTGTGAGTGATCACAGTGTTAGTGTGAGTGATGACAGTGTTAGTGTGAGTGATGACAGTGTTAGTGTGAGTGATCACAGTGTTAGTGTGAGTGATGACAGTGTTAGTGTGAGTGATCACAGTGTTAGTGTGAGTGATCACAGTGTTAGTGTGAGTGATCACAGTGTTACACAGTGTGTGGCCAGTATTAGTGTGAGTGATCACAGTGTTAGTGTGAGTGATCACAGTGTTACCAGTGTGAGGTCAGTGTTAGTGTGAGTGATCACAGTGTTAGTGTGAGTGATCACAGTGTTAGTGTGAGTGATCACAGTGTTACACAGTGTGTGGTCAGTGTTAGTGTGAGTGACCACAGTGTTAGTGGGAGTGATCACAGTGTTACACAGTGTGAGGTCAGTGTTAGTGTGAGTGATCACAGGTAGTGTGAGTGATCACAGTGTACACAGTGTGAGGTCAGTGTTAGTGTGAGTGATCACAGTGTTAGTGTGAGTGATCACAGTGTTACACAGTGTGTGGTCAGTGTTAGTGTGAGTGATCACAGTGTTACACAGTGTGAGGCCAGTGTTAGTGTGAGTGATCACAGTGTTACACAGTGTGGCCAGTGTTAGTGTGAGTGATCACAGTGTTACACAGTGTGGGTCAGTGTTAGTGTGAGTGATCACAGTGTTACACAGTGTGAGGCCAGTGTTAGTGTGAGTGATCACAGTGTTACAGTGTGTGGTCAGTGTTAGTGTGAGTGATCACAGTGTTACAGTGTGAGGTCAGTGTTAGTGTGAGTGATCACAGTGTTACACAGTGTGAGGCCATTGTTAGTGTGAGTGATCACAGTGTTACACAGTGTGTGGCCAGTGTTAGTGTGAGTGATCACAGTTTTACACAGTGTGTGGTCAGTGTTAGTGTGAGTGATCACAGTGTTACACAGTGTGAGGCCAGTGTTAGTGTGAGTGATCACAGTGTTACACAGTGTGTGGCCAGTGTTAGTGTGAGTGATCACAGTGTTACACAGTGTGTGGCCAGTGTTAGTGTGAGTGATCACAGTGTTACACAGTGTGTGGCCAGTGTTAGTGTGAGTGATCACAGTGTTACACAGTGTGTGGTCCAGTGTTAGTGTGAGTGATCACAGTGTTAGTGTGAGTGATCACAGTGTTACACAGTGTGTGGTCAGTGTTAGTGTGAGTGATCACAGTGTTACACAGTGTGTGGTCAGTGTTAGTGTGAGTGATCACAGTGTTACACAGTGTGTGGTCAGTGTTAGTGTGAGTGATCACAGTGTTACACAGTGTGAGGTCAGTGTTAGTGTGAGTGATCACAGTGTTACACAGTGTGAGGTCAGTGTTAGTGTGAGTGATCACAGTGTTACACAGTGTGTGACCAGTGTTAGTGTGAGTGATCACAGTGTTACAGTGTGTGGTCAGTGTTAGTGTGAGTGATCACAGTGTTACAGTGTGTGGTCAGTGTTAGTGTGAGTGATCACAGTGTTACACAGTGTGTGGCCAGTGTTAGTGTGAGTGATCACAGTGTTACACAGTGTGTGGCCAGTGTTAGTGTGAGTGATCACAGTGTTACAGTGTGTGGCCAGTGTTAGTGTGAGTGATCACAGTGTTACACAGTGTGTGGCCAGTGTTAGTGTGAGTGATCACAGTGTTACACTGTGTGGCCAGTGTTAGTGTGAGTGATCACAGTGTTACAGTGTGTGGCCAGTGTTAGTGTGAGTGATCACAGTGTTACACAGTGTGGCCAGTGTTAGTGTGAGTGATCACAGTGTTAGTGTGAGTGATCACAGTGTTACACAGTGTGAGGCCAGTGTTAGTGTGAGTGATCACAGTGTTACACAGTGTGTGGCCAGTGTTAGTGTGAGTGATCACAGTGTTACACAGTGTGAGGCCAGTGTTAGTGTGAGTGATCACAGTGTTACACAGTGTGTGGCCAGTGTTAGTGTGAGTGATCACAGTGTTACACAGTGTGTGGCCAGTGTTAGTGTGAGTGATCACAGTGTTACACAGTGTGAGGCCAGTGTTAGTGTGAGTGATCACAGTGTTACACAGTGTGAGGCCAGTGTTAGTGTGAGTGATCACAGTGTTACACAGTGTGTGGCCAGTGTTAGTGTGAGTGATCACAGTGTTACACAGTGTGAGGCCAGTGTTAGTGTGAGTGATCACAGTGTTACACAGTGTGTGGCCAGTGTTAGTGTGAGTGATCACAGTGTTACACAGTGTGAGGCCAGTGTTAGTGTGAGTGATCACAGTGTTACACAGTGTGTGGCCAGTGTTAGTGTGAGTGATCACAGTGTTACACAGTGTTGGCCAGTGTTAGTGTGAGTGATCACAGTGTTACACAGTGTGTGGCCAGTGTTAGTGTGAGTGATCACAGTGTTAGTGTGAGTGATCACAGTGTTACACAGTGTGTGGCCAGTGTTAGTGTGAGTGATCACAGTGTTAGTGTGAGTGATCACAGTGTTAGTGTGAGTGATCACAGTGTTACACAGTGTGTGGCCAGTGTTAGTGTGAGTGATCACAGTGTTACACAGTGTGTGGCCAGTGTTAGTGTGAGTGATCACAGTGTTACACAGTGTGGCCAGTGTTAGTGTGAGTGATCACAGTGTTACACAGTGTGGCCAGTGTTAGTGTGAGTGATCACAGTGTTACACAGTGTGTGGCCAGTGTTAGTGTGAGTGATCACAGTGTTACACAGTGTGTGGTCAGTGTTAGTGTGAGTGATCACAGTGTTACACAGTGTGTGGCCAGTGTTAGTGTGAGTGATCACAGTGTTACAGTGTGTGGCCAGTGTTAGTGTGAGTGATCACAGTGTTACAGTGTGTGGCCAGTGTTAGTGTGAGTGATCACAGTGTTACACAGTGTGTGGCCAGTGTTAGTGTGAGTGATCACAGTGTTACACAGTGTGAGACCAGTGTTAGTGTGAGTGATCACAGTGTTAGTGTGAGTGATCACAGTGTTAGTGTGAGTGATCACAGTGTTAGTGTGAGTGATCACAGTGTTACAGTGTGAGGCCAGTGTTAGTGTGAGTGATCACAGTGTTACAGTGTGAGGCCAGTGTTAGTGTGAGTGATCACAGTGTTACACAGTGTGAGGTCAGTGTTAGTGTGAGTGATCACAGTGTTACACAGTGTGTGGTCAGTGTTAGTGTGAGTGATCACAGTGTTACACAGTGTGTGGTCAGTGTTAGTGTGAGTGATCACAGTGTTACAGTGTGTGGCCAGTGTTAGTGTGAGTGATCACAGTGTTACACAGTGTGAGACCAATTTCAGTGCCTCATCCTAGCGTTACATGTAATGACGTTAGCTCCCATAAATGTAAAACAGAGAGACCGATACATTATTTACAAAGTAGGGATCACTACCACTTTGATATTGGTAATAAATATCAGTATTATGGCGTATTTGTGAGATGCTGCGAGGCCTGATAACAACTGGTAAATATTTACCGTCATGATATGTTTACTGATTCAGCGAGTGTCCCGCCAATGTTATTCAGTCAGTAGTGTTATTGTGGCAACGAGAATGTATTATTTGCCAATTATACATGTTACTGAAGTAACAAATGTATCAATTTGTGCATGATAACTAGTGGCTGTAGGAGTCAGTACAATGTATTAATACATCAGAAGAAATGTTCCATTCATTTCCTAAACAGTTTGTATATGGTAGCATCTTCCCATACATGTGCGTCTGTCCTAAACAGGGGTCGGATATAGGCTGGTCGGGGGTAGGCCTAACTTAAATGCTATAACATATATCAGTTTATAACGCTACCCTCACGTACTATTTTCACGAACTAAAATTAAATCGTTTAGTGAAATCTGGATTTGAAAAAACGTAGAGTTTACAGCAAACTCTACGTTAGTACAAACTTTTTTGATGAGTTCCTCGAGTTGGAAGATAATTACAGTGATAAAGACTAGATGGATACATAGCCGGACAGATAGATGGGTAGATAGATGGATAGTTGTATGGATAGATAGATGGAGAAATGTATTGATGGATAAATGTATAGATAGACAGATGGATATATAAACAGATGGGGTACATGGATGGAAAGAGGATTTGACGGATTGATAGATAAATAGATAGATGAATGGATAGATAGATGGATCGATAAAGGAATGGATTGATATATGGATTGACAAATATGAATTGATAGAATGATAGATAAATAGATAGAATGATAGATAAATAGATAGATGGATGGGCAGATAGTAGTAGGCATCCATCAGTCTCAGGAGACTATGGACTTGCGCACTGGCGTCGGCCTGGTCTGGAGTGGCCTCACCAGGGCGCAAAGGTAGGTTGAATCGGGGGAGAAGCTGTTACCCAGGCAGCAGGTCCCCCCTCTCCACGCCGTTGAAAGTCTGCAATAGAAAGACATACACCAATACGATTGGTTCCAGCGCCGTCGCAGGAACTGTAAGTTCCGGGGTTGATTTCGAAGTTGGTGAAGTTGGATCCATTTATCCCTTCGTCGATGGATAAATGGATAGATGGATGGATAAATGTATGAATGGGTAGATGGATAAATAGAATACAGACAGAGAGACCTGTGTACCCAGGATAAACCCCCATTAAACTATTTGAGAGAATGGCTGTTAGCAAGGTGATTGTCTAGGGAGTGTCAGGAGATAGTAGCGGTCGTCCCAAATAGAACTCTTATTTGAGAAGGCTCTAGGCTCTTATTTCTAATCCCAGCGACTCCCGTGACATATATAATATGGGTTTAATGATCCTAATACTTCTGAAAGGACAAACACAGCTGTTATCGACGATATATCGATTATATATATATATATATATATATATATATATATATATATATATATATATATATGTTGTACCTAGTAGCCAGAACGCAGTACTATGCAACGCAGTACTATGCAGTACTCTTAACCTACTATGCAAGGCCCGGTTTGCCTAATAAGCCAAGTTATCCAGAATTTTAATATTTTTCTAATTTTTTTTTATGAAATGATAAAGCTATTCATTTCATTTATATGAGATATTTTTTTAATTTGAGTTAAAACTAATGTAGATATATGACCGAACCTAACCAACCCTACCTAACCTAACCTATCTTAATCTAACCTAAACTAACATAACTAAATCAATAATTTATGTTCTTAATAATATAATATAATAATAATAATAATATAATAATAATAATAATATTAATAATGATAGAATAGACAAAGATACAACGTCCAATATCAGGAACATTAGAAGGAAAGAAAGTATATTGAGACTACGGAAAGAAATGTGCTTCGTTGACCTCAAGGAAAAACTTCCTCAACATTAGAGTTGTAAATAAATGCAGCAAGTTAGATGGGGAAATAGATGAAGGCATGTCAATACACATGTTTTATACCAAATACATTAGAAAAAAGCAAGAAAAGTCATTGCAATAACCGACTGCTCGAGTGCAGGGCTCTAGAGCTGAAACTCGACCCTGAGAGCGGATTCAAGAAAGCACTTAGGCAAGTATAATAAACTAGATCATGCATAAATAGTGAACGCGACTCAGGTGTTCAAAATAAGAACACACACAATTTAGACACAATTTAGAGAACACAAGCAACAAGCACACTCACTGAGGAAGACATTCAACAGCTTAAATTACATTAATATAAAGATTGAGTATAATTCTCTGCTTTAAACTGTCATGGCGTCCGTTTCCACACATAAAAGGTTTCTGCCTCTAGAACGAAATTAACATTTTACTAATTAGCAGACCTCAGGATGAAAGCCTGATTATTGCTTAAAAAAACATTTTTGACAAGTGTGGCATTCCATTAAATATTCATCAGTTATTCACATATGTTTCAGAGAAGCGTAATATCATTCCAACCAAAATAGTAATATTCTAAGTATTCATTATGAACACACACAAACGTATAAGAGAATAACAAGTATTCCCATTGACTCCAGGCATCACCGACACGCTGCACTACAGTCAATAGTGTACTATCTACTTGATAAGATGATAGTACTTATTTTAACTATTTGGTAGAAAGTACCAGTGTGGAGTGAAGAACCACCAGTAAACCTTCTTTTCGAATATTTTACCGAGTTCGTAAAAAGTAAATATAGGAGCCAAACTTAACTATTTCTAGGCTTAGTATATAGCACATATATGTACTATATTAGGCCGAGGACAGTGTGTATTAGGCCTAGGAATGATAGGAGACGTTTGGGTCAGTCAGCTTCACATAGTTATGTTGCTGATGAAAAAGAAAAAGTTTCCAGTTTGTCTAAATTAAATAATGCAAAGGTCTACTTTTTGTTGGTCCGTCGCTATATATAGGAACTATTTGGTGGAAAGTACCAATAAGTACTTTCATTTAAGGAGTCTGAGTTGCAAACATTGCCACTCAATCTTGCACAATCAATGAGATAATATATATTGAACATAACAAAGGAACATCATGATTGTCGACATCGCTCATTGTGCTTGTTGGCTTTCATGAAAGTTCAAAATTGACTTCAACTTTAAAGTCATCAACTTTCTAAGTAATGCACAGAAGAGGAAAGTTTAAATTGCTTATCAGAAAGTTGCTGAAGCATAGAAATTTGTTTTAACACTTCTCATGGCATAGTTTACTTGGCCATAACAACCTGTGTAACTTGGCTTGGCCACCAGGACCAGTGTCACTGGGCTTGGCCCCCAGGACCAGTGTCACCTGCCTTGGCCACCAGGATCAGTGTTACTTGACTTGGTCCCCAGGACCA
This sequence comes from Procambarus virginalis, assembly GCA_020271785.1. NCBI lineage: Eukaryota > Metazoa > Arthropoda > Malacostraca > Decapoda > Cambaridae > Procambarus > Procambarus virginalis. Next base: position 53,334 of record WNGS01000354.1, read on the forward strand.
GTGTCACCTGGCTTGGCCCCCAGGACCAGTGTCACTGGCTTGGCCACCAGGACCAGTGTCACCTGCCTTGGCCACCAGGATCAGTGTTACTTGACTTGGTCCCCAGGACCAGTGTCACCTGGCTTGGCCCCCAGGATCAGTGTCACCTGGCTTGGCCACCAGGACCAGTGTCACTAGGCTTGGCCACCAGGAGCAGTATCACTTGGCTTGGACACCAGGAGCAGTGTCACTTGGCTTGGTACCCAGGACCAGTGTCACTGGCTTGGCCCCCAGGATCAGTGTCACATGGCTTGGCCCCCAGGATCAGTGTCACCTGGCTTGGCCCCCATGATCAGTGTCACATGGCTTGGCCACCAGGACCAATGTCACTTAGCTTGGCCACCAGGACCAGTGTCACTTGGCTTGGCCCTCAGGACCAGTGTCACTTGGCTTGGCCCCCAGGGCCAGTGTCACTTGGCTTGGCCACCAGGGCCAGTGTCACTTGGCTTGGCCACCAGGACAGTGTCACTTGGCTTGGACCCCAGGACCAGTGTCACTTGGCTTGGCCACCAGGGCCAGTGTCACTTGGCTTGGCCACCAGGNAAGGAGTCAACAAGGGAAGCAGACAGTGAGGAGTCAACAAGGGAAGCAGACAGTGAGGAGTCAACAAGGGAAGCAGACAGTGAGGAGTCAACAAGGGAAGCAGACAGTGTGAGTCAACAAGGGAAGCAGAGTGAGGAGTCAACAAGGGAAGCAGACAGTGAGGAGTCAACAAGGGAAGCAGACGGTGAGGAGTCAACAAGGGAAGCAGACAGTGAGGAGTCAACAAGGGAAGCAGACAGTGAGGAGTCAACAAGGGAAGCAGACAGTGAGGAGTCAACAAGGGAAGCAGACAGTGTGAGTCAACAAGGGAAGCAGACGTGAGGAGTCAACAAGGGAAGCAGACAGTGAGTCAACAAGGGAAGCAGACAGGTGTGAGTCAACAAGGGAAGCAGACAGTGAGGAGTCAACAAGGGAAGCAGACGTGAGGAGTCAACAAGGAAGCAGACAGTGGAGTCAACAAGGGAAGCAGACGTGAGGAGTCAACAAGGGAAGCAGAAGCAGACAGGAGGAGTCAACAAGGGAAGCAGACAGTGAGGAGTCAACAAGGGAAGCAGACAGTGAGGAGTCAACAAGGGAAGCAGACAGTGAGGAGTCAACAAGGGAAGCAGACAGTGTGAGTCAACAAGGGAAGCAGACGGGAGGAGTCAACAAGGGAAGCAGACAGTGAGGAGTCAACAAGGGAAGCAGACGGTGAGGAGTCAACAAGGGAAGCAGACAGTGGGAGTCAACAAGGGAAGCAGACAGTGTGAGTCAACAAGGGAAGCAGACAGTGTGAGTCAACAAGGGAAGCAGACAGTGAGGAGTCAACAAGGGAAGCAGACAGTGAGGAGTCAACAAGGGAAGCAGACAGTGTGAGTCAACAAGGGAAGCAGACAGTGAGGAGTCAACAAGGGAAGCAGACAGTGTGAGTCAACAAGGGAAGCAGACAGTGTGAGTCAACAAGGGAAGCAGACAGTGTGAGTCAACAAGGGAAGCAGACAGTGAGGAGTCAACAAGGGAAGCAGACAGTGAGGAGTCAACAAGGGAAGCAGACAGTGTGAGTCAACAAGGGAAGCAGACAGTGAGGAGTCAACAAGGGAAGCAGACAGTGAGTCAACAAGGGAAGCAGACAGTGAGGAGTCAACAAGGGAAGCAGACAGTGTGAGTCAACAAGGGAAGCAGACAGTGGAGTCAACAAGGGAAGCAGACAGTGAGGAGTCAACAAGGGAAGCAGACAGTGAGGAGTCAACAAGGGAAGCAGACAGTGTGAGTCAACAAGGGAAGCAGACGGTGAGGAGTCAACAAGGGAAGCAGACAGTGTGAGTCAACAAGGGAAGCAGACGGTGAGGAGTCAACAAGGGAAGCAGACAGTGAGGAGTCAACAAGGGAAGCAGACAGTGAGGAGTCAACAAGGGAAGCAGACAGTGGAGTCAACAAGGGAAGCAGACAGTGTGAGTCAACAAGGGAAGCAGACAGTGTGAGTCAACAAGGGAAGCAGACAGTGAGGAGTCAACAAGGGAAGCAGACAGTGTGAGTCAACAAGGGAAGCAGACAGTGAGGAGTCAACAAGGGAAGCAGACGGTGAGGAGTCAACAAGGGAAGCAGACAGTGTGAGTCAACAAGGGAAGCAGACAGTGTGAGTCAACAAGGGAAGCAGACAGTGGGAGTCAACAAGGGAAGCAGACAGTGTGAGTCAACAAGGGAAGCAGACAGTGAGGAGTCAACAAGGGAAGCAGACAGTGAGGAGTCAACAAGGGAAGCAGACAGTGTGAGTCAACAAGGGAAGCAGACAGTGTGAGTCAACAAGGGAAGCAGACAGTGTGAGTCAACAAGGGAAGCAGACAGTGTGAGTCAACAAGGGAAGCAGACAGTGTGAGTCAACAAGGGAAGCAGACAGTGGAGTCAACAAGGGAAGCAGACAGTGAGGAGTCAACAAGGGAAGCAGACAGTGTGAGTCAACAAGGGAAGCAGACAGTGAGGAGTCAACAAGGGAAGCAGACAGTGTGAGTCAACAAGGGAAGCAGACAGTGTGAGTCAACAAGGGAAGCAGACGGTGAGGAGTCAACAAGGGAAGCAGACAGTGTGAGTCAACAAGGGAAGCAGACAGTGAGGAGTCAACAAGGGAAGCAGACAGTGTGAGTCAACAAGGGAAGCAGACAGTGAGGAGTCAACAAGGGAAGCAGACAGTGTGAGTCAACAAGGGAAGCAGACAGTGAGGAGTCAACAAGGGAAGCAGACAGTGTGAGTCAACAAGGGAAGCAGACAGTGAGGAGTCAACAAGGGAAGCAGACAGTGTGAGTCAACAAGGGAAGCAGACGTGAGGAGTCAACAAGGGAAGCAGACAGTGTGAGTCAACAAGGGAAGCAGACGGTGAGGAGTCAACAAGGGAAGCAGACAGTGAGGAGTCAACAAGGGAAGCAGACAGTGAGGAGTCAACAAGGGAAGCAGACGGTGAGGAGTCAACAAGGGAAGCAGACAGTGTGAGTCAACAAGGGAAGCAGACAGTGTGAGTCAACAAGGGAAGCAGACAGTGAGGAGTCAACAAGGGAAGCAGACAGTGAGGAGTCAACAAGGGAAGCAGACAGTGAGGAGTCAACAAGGGAAGCAGACAGTGAGAGTCAACAAGGGAAGCAGACAGTGTGAGTCAACAAGGGAAGCAGACAGTGAGGAGTCAACAAGGGAAGCAGACAGTGAGGAGTCAACAAGGGAAGCAGACAGTGAGAGTCAACAAGGGAAGCAGACAGTGTGAGTCAACAAGGGAAGCAGACAGTGTGAGTCAACAAGGGAAGCAGACAGTGTGAGTCAACAAGGGAAGCAGACAGTGTGAGTCAACAAGGGAAGCAGACAGTGAGGAGTCAACAAGGGAAGCAGACAGTGAGGAGTCAACAAGGGAAGCAGACAGTGAGAGTCAACAAGGGAAGCAGACAGTGGAGTCAACAAGGGAAGCAGACAGTGTGAGTCAACAAGGGAAGCAGACAGTGGAGTCAACAAGGGAAGCAGACAGTGGAGTCAACAAGGGAAGCAGACAGTGTGAGTCAACAAGGGAAGCAGACAGTGAGGAGTCAACAAGGGAAGCAGACAGTGAGAGTCAACAAGGGAAGCAGACAGTGAGGAGTCAACAAGGGAAGCAGACAGTGTGAGTCAACAAGGGAAGCAGACAGTGAGGAGTCAACAAGGGAAGCAGACAGTGAGGAGTCAACAAGGGAAGCAGACAGTGTGAGTCAACAAGGGAAGCAGACGGTGAGGAGTCAACAAGGGAAGCAGACAGTGTGAGTCAACAAGGGAAGCAGACAGGAGGAGTCAACAAGGGAAGCAGACAGTGTGAGTCAACAAGGGAAGCAGACAGTGAGGAGTCAACAAGGGAAGCAGACAGTGTGAGTCAACAAGGGAAGCAGACAGTGAGGAGTCAACAAGGGAAGCAGACAGTGAGAGTCAACAAGGGAAGCAGACAGTGAGGAGTCAACAAGGGAAGCAGACAGTGTGAGTCAACAAGGGAAGCAGACGGTGAGGAGTCAACAAGGGAAGCAGACAGTGTGAGTCAACAAGGGAAGCAGACGGTGAGGAGTCAACAAGGGAAGCAGACAGTGAGGAGTCAACAAGGGAAGCAGACAGTGAGGAGTCAACAAGGGAAGCAGACAGTGAGGAGTCAACAAGGGAAGCAGACAGTGAGGAGTCAACAAGGGAAGCAGACAGTGAGGAGTCAACAAGGGAAGCAGACAGTGAGGAGTCAACAAGGGAAGCAGACAGTGAGGAGTCAACAAGGGAAGCAGACAGTGAGGAGTCAACAAGGGAAGCAGACAGTGAGGAGTCAACAAGGGAAGCAGACAGTGAGGAGTCAACAAGGGAAGCAGACAGTGTGAGTCAACAAGGGAAGCAGACAGTGAGGAGTCAACAAGGGAAGCAGACAGTGAGGAGTCAACAAGGGAAGCAGACAGTGAGAGTCAACAAGGGAAGCAGACAGTGTGAGTCAACAAGGGAAGCAGACAGTGAGAGTCAACAAGGGAAGCAGACAGTGTGAGTCAACAAGGGAAGCAGACAGTGAGGAGTCAACAAGGGAAGCAGACAGTGAGGAGTCAACAAGGGAAGCAGACAGTGAGGAGTCAACAAGGGAAGCAGACAGTGAGGAGTCAACAAGGGAAGCAGACAGTGTGAGTCAACAAGGGAAGCAGACAGTGTGAGTCAACAAGGGAAGCAGACAGTGAGGAGTCAACAAGGGAAGCAGACAGTGAGGAGTCAACAAGGGAAGCAGACAGTGTGAGTCAACAAGGGAAGCAGACAGTGAGAGTCAACAAGGGAAGCAGACAGTGAGGAGTCAACAAGGGAAGCAGACAGTGTGAGTCAACAAGGGAAGCAGACAGTGTGAGTCAACAAGGGAAGCAGACAGTGTGAGTCAACAAGGGAAGCAGACAGTGTGAGTCAACAAGGGAAGCAGACAGTGTGAGTCAACAAGGGAAGCAGACAGTGTGAGTCAACAAGGGAAGCAGACAGTGTGAGTCAACAAGGGAAGCAGACAGTGTGAGTCAACAAGGGAAGCAGACAGTGTGAGTCAACAAGGGAAGCAGACAGTGTGAGTCAACAAGGGAAGCAGACAGTGTGAGTCAACAAGGGAAGCAGACAGTGTGAGTCAACAAGGGAAGCAGACAGTGAGTCAACAAGGGAAGCAGACAGTGTGAGTCAACAAGGGAAGCAGACAGTGAGGAGTCAACAAGGGAAGCAGACAGTGAGGAGTCAACAAGGGAAGCAGACAGTGTGAGTCAACAAGGGAAGCAGACAGTGAGGAGTCAACAAGGGAAGCAGACAGTGTGAGTCAACAAGGGAAGCAGACAGTGAGGAGTCAACAAGGGAAGCAGACAGTGTGAGTCAACAAGGGAAGCAGACAGTGAGGAGTCAACAAGGGAAGCAGACAGTGTGAGTCAACAAGGGAAGCAGACAGTGAGGAGTCAACAAGGGAAGCAGACAGTGTGAGTCAACAAGGGAAGCAGACAGTGAGAGTCAACAAGGGAAGCAGACAGTGAGGAGTCAACAAGGGAAGCAGACAGTGTGAGTCAACAAGGGAAGCAGACAGTGAGGAGTCAACAAGGGAAGCAGACAGTGTGAGTCAACAAGGGAAGCAGACAGTGAGAGTCAACAAGGGAAGCAGACAGTGAGGAGTCAACAAGGGAAGCAGACAGTGAGGAGTCAACAAGGGAAGCAGACAGTGAGGAGTCAACAAGGGAAGCAGACAGTGTGAGTCAACAAGGGAAGCAGACAGTGAGAGTCAACAAGGGAAGCAGACAGTGAGGAGTCAACAAGGGAAGCAGACAGTGGAGTCAACAAGGGAAGCAGACAGTGTGAGTCAACAAGGGAAGCAGACAGTGTGAGTCAACAAGGGAAGCAGACAGTGAGGAGTCAACAAGGGAAGCAGACAGTGGGAGTCAACAAGGGAAGCAGACAGTGTGAGTCAACAAGGGAAGCAGACAGTGTGAGTCAACAAGGGAAGCAGACAGTGAGGAGTCAACAAGGGAAGCAGACAGTGTGAGTCAACAAGGGAAGCAGACAGTGTGAGTCAACAAGGGAAGCAGACAGTGTGAGTCAACAAGGGAAGCAGACAGTGTGAGTCAACAAGGGAAGCAGACAGTGTGAGTCAACAAGGGAAGCAGACAGTGTGAGTCAACAAGGGAAGCAGACAGTGTGAGTCAACAAGGGAAGCAGACAGTGTGAGTCAACAAGGGAAGCAGACAGTGTGAGTCAACAAGGGAAGCAGACAGTGTGAGTCAACAAGGGAAGCAGACAGTGTGAGTCAACAAGGGAAGCAGACAGTGTGAGTCAACAAGGGAAGCAGACAGTGTGAGTCAACAAGGGAAGCAGACAGTGTGAGTCAACAAGGGAAGCAGACGGTGAGGAGTCAACAAGGGAAGCAGACAGTGAGGAGTCAACAAGGGAAGCAGACAGTGTGAGTCAACAAGGGAAGCAGACAGTGAGGAGTCAACAAGGGAAGCAGACAGTGTGAGTCAACAAGGGAAGCAGACAGTGAGGAGTCAACAAGGGAAGCAGACAGTGTGAGTCAACAAGGGAAGCAGACAGTGAGGAGTCAACAAGGGAAGCAGACAGTGTGAGTCAACAAGGGAAGCAGACGGTGAGGAGTCAACAAGGGAAGCAGACAGTGTGAGTCAACAAGGGAAGCAGACGGTGAGGAGTCAACAAGGGAAGCAGACAGTGTGAGTCAACAAGGGAAGCAGACAGTGAGGAGTCAACAAGGGAAGCAGACAGTGTGAGTCAACAAGGGAAGCAGACAGTGAGGAGTCAACAAGGGAAGCAGACAGTGTGAGTCAACAAGGGAAGCAGACGGTGAGGAGTCAACAAGGGAAGCAGACAGTGTGAGTCAACAAGGGAAGCAGACGGTGAGGAGTCAACAAGGGAAGCAGACAGTGAGGAGTCAACAAGGGAAGCAGACAGTGAGGAGTCAACAAGGGAAGCAGACAGTGTGAGTCAACAAGGGAAGCAGACGGTGAGGAGTCAACAAGGGAAGCAGACAGTGAGGAGTCAACAAGGGAAGCAGACAGTGAGGAGTCAACAAGGGAAGCAGACAGTGTGAGTCAACAAGGGAAGCAGACAGTGTGAGTCAACAAGGGAAGCAGACAGTGAGGAGTCAACAAGGGAAGCAGACGGTGAGGAGTCAACAAGGGAAGCAGACAGTGAGGAGTCAACAAGGGAAGCAGACAGTGAGGAGTCAACAAGGGAAGCAGACAGTGTGAGTCAACAAGGGAAGCAGACGGTGAGGAGTCAACAAGGGAAGCAGACAGTGTGAGTCAACAAGGGAAGCAGACGGTGAGGAGTCAACAAGGGAAGCAGACGGTGAGGAGTCAACAAGGGAAGCAGACAGTGTGAGTCAACAAGGGAAGCAGACGGTGAGGAGTCAACAAGGGAAGCAGACAGTGAGGAGTCAACAAGGGAAGCAGACAGTGAGGAGTCAACAAGGGAAGCAGACGGTGAGGAGTCAACAAGGGAAGCAGACAGTGAGGAGTCAACAAGGGAAGCAGACAGTGAGGAGTCAACAAGGGAAGCAGACAGTGTGAGTCAACAAGGGAAGCAGACGGTGAGGAGTCAACAAGGGAAGCAGACGGTGAGGAGTCAACAAGGGAAGCAGACAGTGAGGAGTCAACAAGGGAAGCAGACAGTGAGGAGTCAACAAGGGAAGCAGACAGTGAGGAGTCAACAAGGGAAGCAGACAGTGAGGAGTCAACAAGGGAAGCAGACAGTGAGGAGTCAACAAGGGAAGCAGACAGTGTGAGTCAACAAGGGAAGCAGACAGTGAGGAGTCAACAAGGGAAGCAGACAGTGAGAGTCAACAAGGGAAGCAGACAGTGAGGAGTCAACAAGGGAAGCAGACGGTGAGGAGTCAACAAGGGAAGCAGACAGTGAGGAGTCAACAAGGGAAGCAGACAGTGAGGAGTCAACAAGGGAAGCAGACAGTGAGGAGTCAACAAGGGAAGCAGACAGTGAGGAGTCAACAAGGGAAGCAGACAGTGAGGAGTCAACAAGGGAAGCAGACAGTGTGAGTCAACAAGGGAAGCAGACAGTGTGAGTCAACAAGGGAAGCAGACGGTGAGGAGTCAACAAGGGAAGCAGACGGTGAGGAGTCAACAAGGGAAGCAGACAGTGTGAGTCAACAAGGGAAGCAGACAGTGTGAGTCAACAAGGGAAGCAGACAGTGTGAGTCAACAAGGGAAGCAGACAGTGTGAGTCAACAAGGGAAGCAGACAGTGTGAGTCAACAAGGGAAGCAGACAGTGTGAGTCAACAAGGGAAGCAGACAGTGTGAGTCAACAAGGGAAGCAGACAGTGTGAGTCAACAAGGGAAGCAGACGGTGAGGAGTCAACAAGGGAAGCAGACAGTGAGGAGTCAACAAGGGAAGCAGACAGTGTGAGTCAACAAGGGAAGCAGACAGTGTGAGTCAACAAGGGAAGCAGACAGTGTGAGTCAACAAGGGAAGCAGACAGTGAGGAGTCAACAAGGGAAGCAGACAGTGAGGAGTCAACAAGGGAAGCAGACAGTGAGGAGTCAACAAGGGAAGCAGACAGTGAGGAGTCAACAAGGGAAGCAGACAGTGAGGAGTCAACAAGGGAAGCAGACAGTGTGAGTCAACAAGGGAAGCAGACAGTGAGAGTCAACAAGGGAAGCAGACAGTGAGGAGTCAACAAGGGAAGCAGACAGTGTGAGTCAACAAGGGAAGCAGACAGTGTGAGTCAACAAGGGAAGCAGACGGTGAGGAGTCAACAAGGGAAGCAGACAGTGTGAGTCAACAAGGGAAGCAGACAGTGTGAGTCAACAAGGGAAGCAGACAGTGTGAGTCAACAAGGGAAGCAGACAGTGTGAGTCAACAAGGGAAGCAGACAGTGTGAGTCAACAAGGGAAGCAGACAGTGTGAGTCAACAAGGGAAGCAGACAGTGTGAGTCAACAAGGGAAGCAGACAGTGTGAGTCAACAAGGGAAGCAGACAGTGTGAGTCAACAAGGGAAGCAGACAGTGAGGAGTCAACAAGGGAAGCAGACAGTGTGAGTCAACAAGGGAAGCAGACAGTGGAGTCAACAAGGGAAGCAGACAGTGTGAGTCAACAAGGGAAGCAGACGGTGAGGAGTCAACAAGGGAAGCAGACAGTGAGGAGTCAACAAGGGAAGCAGACAGTGTGAGTCAACAAGGGAAGCAGACAGTGAGGAGTCAACAAGGGAAGCAGACAGTGTGAGTCAACAAGGGAAGCAGACAGTGAGGAGTCAACAAGGGAAGCAGACAGTGTGAGTCAACAAGGGAAGCAGACAGTGAGGAGTCAACAAGGGAAGCAGACAGTGAGGAGTCAACAAGGGAAGCAGACAGTGTGAGTCAACAAGGGAAGCAGACAGTGTGAGTCAACAAGGGAAGCAGACGGTGAGGAGTCAACAAGGGAAGCAGACAGTGTGAGTCAACAAGGGAAGCAGACAGTGTGAGTCAACAAGGGAAGCAGACAGTGTGAGTCAACAAGGGAAGCAGACAGTGTGAGTCAACAAGGGAAGCAGACAGTGTGAGTCAACAAGGGAAGCAGACAGTGAGGAGTCAACAAGGGAAGCAGACAGTGTGAGTCAACAAGGGAAGCAGACAGTGTGAGTCAACAAGGGAAGCAGACAGTGTGAGTCAACAAGGGAAGCAGACAGTGTGAGTCAACAAGGGAAGCAGACAGTGAGGAGTCAACAAGGGAAGCAGACAGTGTGAGTCAACAAGGGAAGCAGACAGTGGAGTCAACAAGGGAAGCAGACAGTGTGAGTCAACAAGGGAAGCAGACAGTGAGGAGTCAACAAGGGAAGCAGACAGTGAGGAGTCAACAAGGGAAGCAGACAGTGTGAGTCAACAAGGGAAGCAGACAGTGAGGAGTCAACAAGGGAAGCAGACAGTGTGAGTCAACAAGGGAAGCAGACGGTGAGGAGTCAACAAGGGAAGCAGACAGTGTGAGTCAACAAGGGAAGCAGACAGTGAGGAGTCAACAAGGGAAGCAGACAGTGTGAGTCAACAAGGGAAGCAGACAGTGAGGAGTCAACAAGGGAAGCAGACAGTGTGAGTCAACAAGGGAAGCAGACGGTGAGGAGTCAACAAGGGAAGCAGACAGTGTGAGTCAACAAGGGAAGCAGACGGTGAGGAGTCAACAAGGGAAGCAGACAGTGTGAGTCAACAAGGGAAGCAGACAGTGAGGAGTCAACAAGGGAAGCAGACAGTGTGAGTCAACAAGGGAAGCAGACAGTGAGGAGTCAACAAGGGAAGCAGACAGTGTGAGTCAACAAGGGAAGCAGACAGTGAGGAGTCAACAAGGGAAGCAGACAGTGTGAGTCAACAAGGGAAGCAGACAGTGAGGAGTCAACAAGGGAAGCAGACGGTGAGGAGTCAACAAGGGAAGCAGACAGTGAGGAGTCAACAAGGGAAGCAGACAGTGTGAGTCAACAAGGGAAGCAGACAGTGTGAGTCAACAAGGGAAGCAGACAGTGTGAGTCAACAAGGGAAGCAGACAGTGTGAGAGTCAACAAGGGAAGCAGACAGTGTGAGTCAACAAGGGAAGCAGACAGTGTGAGTCAACAAGGGAAGCAGACAGTGGTGAGCAACAAGGGAAGCAGACAGTGTGAGTCAACAAGGGAAGCAAGACAGTGTGAGTCAACAAGGGAAGCAGACAGTGTGAGTCAACAAGGGAAGCAGACACGGTGCGAGTCAACAAGGGAAGCAGACGGTGAGGAGTCAACAAGGAAGCAGACAGTGTGAGTCAACAAGGGAAGCAGACAGTGTGAGTCAACAAGGGAAGCAGACAGTGTGAGTCAACAAGGGAAGCAGACAGTGAGGAGTCAACAAGGAAGCAGACAGTGAGGGAGTCAACAAGGGAAGCAGACAGTGAGGAGTCAACAAGGGAAGCAGACAGTGAGGAGTCAACAAGGGAAGNGGTCAACAAGGGAAGCAGACAGTGAGGAGTCAACAAGGGAAGCAGACAGTGAGGAGTCAACAAGGGAAGCAGACAGTGAGAGTCAACAAGGGAAGCAGACAGGAGTGAGTCAACAAGGGAAGCAGACAGTGAGGAGTCAACAAGGGAAGCAGACAGTGTGAGTCAACAAGGGAAGCAGACAGTGAGGAGTCAACAAGGGAAGCAGACAGTGAGGAGTCAACAAGGGAAGCAGACAGTGTGAGTCAACAAGGGAAGCAGACAGTGAGGAGTCAACAAGGGAAGCAGACAGTGTGAGTCAACAAGGGAAGCAGACAGTGAGGAGTCAACAAGGGAAGCAGACAGTGTGAGTCAACAAGGGAAGCAGACAGTGAGGAGTCAACAAGGGAAGCAGACAGTGTGAGTCAACAAGGGAAGCAGACAGTGAGGAGTCAACAAGGAAGCAGACAGTGTGAGTCAACAAGGGAAGCAGACAGTGAGGAGTCAACAAGGGAAGCAGACAGTGTGAGTCAACAAGGGAAGCAGACAGTGAGGAGTCAACAAGGGAAGCAGACAGTGAGGAGTCAACAAGGGAAGCAGACAGTGTGAGTCAACAAGGGAAGCAGACAGTGTGGAGTCAACAAGGGAAGCAGACAGTGAGGAGTCAACAAGGGAAGCAGACAGTGAGGAGTCAACAAGGGAAGCAGACAGTGTGAGTCAACAAGGGAAGCAGACAGTGTGAGTCAACAAGGGAAGCAGACGGTGAGGAGGAGTCAACAAGGGAAGCAGACAGTGTGAGTCAACAAGGGAAGCAGACAGTGAGGAGTCAACAAGGGAAGCAGACAGTGTGAGTCAACAAGGGAAGCAGACAGTGTGAGTCAACAAGGGAAGCAGACAGTGGAGTCAACAAGGGAAGCAGACAGTGTGAGTCAACAAGGGAAGCAGACAGTGTGAGTCAACAAGGGAAGCAGACAGTGAGGAGTCAACAAGGGAAGCAGACAGTGGGAGTCAACAAGGGAAGCAGACATGTGAGGTCAACAAGGGAAGCAGACAGTGTGAGTCAACAAGGGAAGCAGACAGTGTGAGTCAACAAGGGAAGGCAGTGTGAGTCAACAAGGGAAGCAGACAGTGTGAGTCAACAAGGGAAGCAGACAGTGAGGAGTCAACAAGGGAAGCAGACAGTGAGGAGTCAACAAGGGAAGCAGACAGTGAGGAGTCAACAAGGGAAGCAGACAGTGAGGAGTCAACAAGGGAAGCAGACAGTGTGAGTCAACAAGGGAAGCAGACGGTGAGGAGTCAACAAGGGAAGCAGACAGTGTGAGTCAACAAGGGAAGCAGACAGTGAGGAGGTCAACAAGGGAAGCAGACAGGGTGGAGTCAACAAGGGAAGCAGACAGTGAGGAGTCAACAAGGGAAGCAGACAGTGTGAGGGTCAACAAGGGAAGCAGACGGTGAGGAGTCAACAAGGGAAGCAGACGGTGAGGAGTCAACAAGGGAAGCAGACAGTGAGGAGTCAACAAGGGAAGCAGACAGTGGAGTCAACAAGGGAAGCAGACGGTGAGAGTCAACAAGGGAAGCAGACAGAGGAGTCAACAAGGGAAGCAGACAGTGAGAGAGTCAACAAGGGAAGCAGACAGTGAGGAGTCAACAAGGGAAGCAGACAGTGTGAGTCAACAAGGGAAGCAGACAGTGAGGAGTCAACAAGGGAAGCAGACAGTGAGGAGTCAACAAGGGAAGCAGACAGTGTGAGTCAACAAGGGAAGCAGACAGTGTGAGTCAACAAGGGAAGCAGACAGTGTGAGTCAACAAGGGAAGCAGACGGTGAGGAGTCAACAAGGGAAGCAGACAGTGAGGAGTCAACAAGGGAAGCAGACAGGTGAGTCAACAAGGGAAGCAGACAGTGTGGAGTCAACAAGGGAAGCAGACAGTGAGGAGTCAACAAGGGAAGCAGACAGTGTGAGTCAACAAGGGAAGCAGACAGTGAGGAGTCAACAAGGGAAGCAGACAGTGTGAGTCAACAAGGGAAGCAGACAGTGTGAGTCAACAAGGGAAGCAGACAGTGGAGTCAACAAGGGAAGCAGACAGTGTGAGTCAACAAGGGAAGCAGACAGGTTGAGTCAACAAGGGAAGCAGACAGTGTGAGTCAACAAGGGAAGCAGACAGTGTGAGTCAACAAGGGAAGCAGACAGTGTGAGTCAACAAGGGAAGCAGACAGTGAGGAGTCAACAAGGGAAGCAGACAGTGTGAGTCAACAAGGGAAGCAGACAGTGTGAGTCAACAAGGGAAGCAGACAGTGTGAGTCAACAAGGGAAGCAGACAGTGAGGAGTCAACAAGGGAAGCAGACAGTGAGAGTCAACAAGGGAAGCAGACAGTGTGAGTCAACAAGGGAAGCAGACAGTGAGGAGTCAACAAGGGAAGCAGACAGTGAGGAGTCAACAAGGGAAGCAGACAGTGAGGAGTCAACAAGGGAAGCAGACAGTGTGAGTCAACAAGGGAAGCAGACAGTGAGGAGTCAACAAGGGAAGCAGACAGTGTGAGTCAACAAGGGAAGCAGACGGTGAGGAGTCAACAAGGGAAGCAGACAGTGTGAGTCAACAAGGGAAGCAGACGGTGAGGAGTCAACAAGGGAAGCAGACAGTGTGAGTCAACAAGGGAAGCAGACAGTGAGGAGTCAACAAGGGAAGCAGACAGTGTGAGTCAACAAGGGAAGCAGACAGTGAGGAGTCAACAAGGGAGCAGCAGGACAGTGGGAGTCAACAAGGGAAGCAGACGGTGAGGAGTCAACAAGGGAAGCAGACAGTGTGAGTCAACAAGGGAAGCAGACGGTGAGGAGTCAACAAGGGAAGCAGACAGTGAGGAGTCAACAAGGGAAGCAGACAGTGAGGAGTCAACAAGGGAAGCAGACAGTGTGAGTCAACAAGGGAAGCAGACGGTGAGGAGTCAACAAGGGAAGCAGACAGTGAGGAGTCAACAAGGGAAGCAGACAGTGAGGAGTCAACAAGGGAAGCAGACGGTGAGTCAACAAGGGAAGCAGACAGTGTGAGTCAACAAGGGAAGCAGACAGTGAGGAGTCAACAAGGGAAGCAGACGGTGAGGAGTCAACAAGGGAAGCAGACAGTGAGGAGTCAACAAGGGAAGCAGACAGTGAGGAGTCAACAAGGGAAGCAGACAGTGTGTGAGTCAACAAGGGAAGCAGACGGTGAGGAGTCAACAAGGGAAGCAGACAGTGTGAGTCAACAAGGGAAGCAGACGGTGAGGAGTCAACAAGGGAAGCAGACAGTGAGGAGTCAACAAGGGAAGCAGACAGTGAGGAGTCAACAAGGGAAGCAGACGGTGAGGAGTCAACAAGGGAAGCAGACAGTGAGGAGTCAACAAGGGAAGCAGACAGTGAGGAGTCAACAAGGGAAGCAGACAGTGAGGAGTCAACAAGGGAAGCAGACAGTGAGGAGTCAACAAGGGAAGCAGACAGTGAGGAGTCAACAAGGGAAGCAGACAGTGTGAGTCAACAAGGGAAGCAGACGGTGAGGAGTCAACAAGGGAAGCAGACGGTGAGAGTCAACAAGGGAAGCAGACAGTGAGGAGTCAACAAGGAAAGCAGACAGTGAGGAGTCAACAAGGGAAGCAGACAGGAGGAGTCAACAAGGGAAGCAGACGGTGAGGAGTCAACAAGGGAAGCAGACAGTGAGGAGTCAACAAGGGAAGCAGACAGTGTGAGTCAACAAGGGAAGCAGACGGTGAGGAGTCAACAAGGGAAGCAGACAGTGAGGAGTCAACAAGGGAAGCAGACAGTGAGGAGTCAACAAGGGAAGCAGACAGTGAGGAGTCAACAAGGGAAGCAGACAGTGAGGAGTCAACAAGGGAAGCAGACAGTGAGGAGTCAACAAGGGAAGCAGACAGTGAGGAGTCAACAAGGGAAGCAGACCGTGAGGAGTCAACAAGGGAAGCAGACAGTGAGGAGTCAACAAGGGAAGCAGACAGTGTGAGTCAACAAGGGAAGCAGACAGTGTGAGTCAACAAGGGAAGCAGACAGTGAGGAGTCAACAAGGGAAGCAGACGGTGAGGAGTCAACAAGGGAAGCAGACAGTGGGAGTCAACAAGGGAAGCAGACAGTGTGAGTCAACAAGGGAAGCAGACAGTGAGGAGTCAACAAGGGAAGCAGACAGTGTGAGTCAACAAGGGAAGCAGACAGTGTGAGTCAACAAGGGAAGCAGACAGTGTGAGTCAACAAGGGAAGCAGACAGTGTGAGTCAACAAGGGAAGCAGACAGTGTGAGTCAACAAGGGAAGCAGACAGTGTGAGTCAACAAGGGAAGCAGACGGGAGGAGTCAACAAGGGAAGCAGACAGTGTGAGTCAACAAGGGAAGCAGACAGTGTGAGTCAACAAGGGAAGCAGACAGTGTGAGTCAACAAGGGAAGCAGACAGTGAGGAGTCAACAAGGGAAGCAGACAGTGAGGAGTCAACAAGGGAAGCAGACAGTGAGGAGTCAACAAGGGAAGCAGACAGTGAGGAGTCAACAAGGGAAGCAGACAGTGAGGAGTCAACAAGGGAAGCAGACAGTGGAGTCAACAAGGGAAGCAGACAGTTGAGGAGTCAACAAGGGAAGCAGACAGTGAGGAGTCAACAAGGGAAGCAGACAGTGTGAGTCAACAAGGGAAGCAGACAGTGTGAGTCAACAAGGGAAGCAGACAGTGAGGAGTCAACAAGGGAAGCAGACAGTGAGGGTCAACAAGGGAAGCAGACAGTGTGAGTCAACAAGGGAAGCAGACAGTGTGAGTCAACAAGGGAAGCAGACAGTGTGAGTCAACAAGGGAAGCAGACAGTGTGAGTCAACAAGGGAAGCAGACAGTGTGAGTCAACAAGGGAAGCAGACAGTGTGAGTCAACAAGGGAAGCAGACAGTGGAGTCAACAAGGGAAGCAGACAGTGTGAGTCAACAAGGGAAAGCAGACAGTGAGTCAACAAGGGAAGCAGACAGTGGAGTCAACAAGGGAAGCAGCAGACAGTGTGAGTCAACAAGGGAAGCAGACAGTGTGAGTCAACAAGGGAAGCAGACGGTGAGGAGTCAACAAGGGAAGCAGACAGTGAGGAGTCAACAAGGGAAGCAGACAGTGTGAGTCAACAAGGGAAGCAGACAGTGAGGAGTCAACAAGGGAAGCAGACAGTGTGAGTCAACAAGGGAAGCAGACAGTGAGGAGTCAACAAGGGAAGCAGACAGGTGAGTCAACAAGGGAAGCAGACAGTGAGGAGTCAACAAGGGAAGCAGACAGTGAGGAGTCAACAAGGGAAGCAGACAGTGAGGAGTCAACAAGGGAAGCAGACAGTGTGAGTCAACAAGGGAAGCAGACGGTGAGGAGTCAACAAGGGAAGCAGACAGTGTGAGTCAACAAGGGAAGCAGACAGTGTGAGGTCAACAAGGGAAGCAGACAGTGGAGTCAACAAGGGAAGCAGACAGTGTGAGTCAACAAGGGAAGCAGACAGTGAGTCAACAAGGGAAGCAGACAGTGAGGAGTCAACAAGGGAAGCAGACAGGTGGAGTCAACAAGGGAAGCAGACAGTGTGAGTCAACAAGGGAAGCAGACAGTGTGAGTCAACAAGGGAAGCAGACAGTGTGAGTCAACAAGGGAAGCAGACAGTGTGAGTCAACAAGGGAAGCAGACAGTGTGAGTCAACAAGGGAAGCAGACAGTGAGGAGTCAACAAGGGAAGCAGACAGTGTGAGTCAACAAGGGAAGCAGACAGTGAGGAGTCAACAAGGGAAGCAGACAGTGAGGAGTCAACAAGGGAAGCAGACAGTGTGAGTCAACAAGGGAAGCAGACAGTGAGGGTCAACAAGGGAAGCAGACAGTGTGAGTCAACAAGGGAAGACGGTGAGGAGTCAACAAGGGAAGCAGACAGTGTGAGTCAACAAGGGAAGCAGACAGTGAGGAGTCAACAAGGGAAGCAGACAGTGTGAGTCAACAAGGGAAGCAGACAGTGAGGAGTCAACAAGGGAAGCAGACAGTGTGAGTCAACAAGGGAAGCAGACAGTGAGGAGTCAACAAGGGAAGCAGACAGTGTGAGTCAACAAGGGAAGCAGACGTGAGGAGTCAACAGGGAAGCAGACAGTGGAGTCAACAAGGGAAGCAGACAGTGAGGAGTCAACAAGGGAAGCAGACAGTGTGAGTCAACGGAAGCAGACAGTGAGGAGTCAACAAGGGAAGCAGACAGTGTGAGTCAACAAGGGAAGCAGACGGTGAGGAGTCAACAAGGGAAGCAGACAGTGGAGTCAACAAGGGAAGCAGACAGTGAGGAGTCAACAAGGGAAGCAGACAGTGAGGAGTCAACAAGGGAGCAGACAGTGAGGAGTCAACAACGGAAGCAGACAGTGTGAGTCAACAAGGGAAGCAGACAGTGTGAGTCAACAAGGAAGCAGACAGTGGAGTCAACAAGGGAAGCAGACAGTG
>WNGS01000354.1:79183-104437 GCA_020271785.1 Procambarus virginalis
CATGAGAAGTGAGGTACCTGTGTACCTCAGTGGTACCATGAGAATTCTTCCGTCTTGATCTGTAACACATCGAAGATCGTCGTGGATACAAGGTCGGGATCAGCATGACAACTAAACTGAGTCCTATGGACTCCTTCCCCTTTAGTGGAGGTGTGTAGGAGCCCATGATGGCACATATACCACCCCCAGCGTGACGCTATCCGCCCATCCGGCAACACGCCGGCCACCAGCGACGACAAACACATCCACCCACCAGACGCCAGTAGCAGAAAGAATCAAAACACGTCTGATCACCACCACGTCCACGACGAGACTCCCTTATCTTCCTAATGCTATGACACTTCCTGTTGTTGGTTATGCAGACGATACAACTATTTTGTGTCGACAGAAGACTCGGTGGTGAATGTTCAGAATGAGTTAGATTACTGATAGTGAGGTCCAGTTCGGGGCGTTCCAACATGGCGACGGCTGGAAGTGCACACAGCGTCTCTCCAACAAACATTCCCGATACCTTTAAGGGTTGTGGGAAACCACTGTCACATGGCACACATATAGGTCATGATTGTCACCCGGTCTTAGAGGAGAATCCAGAGGGAGTTCCAGAACAGTAAACATCACAGTAAGGCGAACAGATTAGAGGCGCAACGTCGCCATCATAGAGTGGTAAACAGAGACGACTCTGGCCCACGCCGCCTCAGTATCAACATCCATCCTCAGGTGTAAGTGTTGGAATTATATACTATGAATGGTACTTGTGTACCATGAATGGTACTTGTGTACCATGAACACAAGGCATACGCTAAGGTATTCTCACTGAGGACGACACAGTCTTCTGGTTGAGGAACACTCACTGAGTATACCTCAGTCTTCTGGCTGAGGTATACTCACTGACAACGATCCAGCCTGCAGGCTCACAGTATACTCACGGACACAAGAATGAATCGTCTGTCTCAGGAATACTGACTTTGGTCAGATTCCCTGAACGGTTTACTGACAACTTTGACAACGAAAAACAACATTTAGACACAGCAGTCAGTGGGTGGAGATGCTGTGTAAACTTTTCGCTTTACCCGGCTCAAAGCAGCCCAGAAACGCCGCGATCTTTGATCTCAAAGAAAATCACCTCCACAATTCTGACAGAACTACAAGAAAGTTTTAAATAACGAAAACAAAAATATTAAATGAATAGACTCCCAAAAAGCACACGTGAGGAGACGAGAGACATGGATAGCTCTATATCAGGTTGGGATAGAGATTGGGATGTTATGGGATGGAAGAGGAGTATATGGTCGCAGAACATCCCAAGCAAAACAAAGCAAAATGATGGAAACATAACAGAGGGGGATTCGAACGAGGGGATTCAATCTGACACCACCAAGCCAGTCTCTTATACCTCGTAACTGAACGGACCATTGTCAAGATGTCTCATATACCAGTGATCCTACTACTACACTACACCTCTGGACTACCACACACTGGTGGAGTCAACACGGGAAGCAGACAGTGTGAGTCAACACGGGAAGCAGACAGTGTGAGTCAACACGGGAAGCAGACAGTGTGAGTCAACACGGGAAGCAGACAGTGTGAGTCAACAAGGGAAGCAGACAGTGTGAGTCAACACGGGAAGCAGACAGTGTGAGTCAACAAGGGAAGCAGACAGTGTGAGTCAACAAGGGAAGCAGACAGTGTGAGTCAACACGGGAAGCAGACGGTGAGGAGTCAACAAGGGAAGCAGACAGTGAGGAGTCAACAAGGGAAGCAGACAGTGTGAGTCAACAAGGGAAGCAGACAGTGTGAGTCAACAAGGGAAGCAGACAGTGAGGAGTCAACAAGGGAAGCAGACAGTGAGGAGTCAACAAGGGAAGCAGACGGTGAGGAGTCAACAAGGGAAGCAGACAGTGAGAGTCAACAAGGGAAGCAGACGGTGAGGAGTCAACAAGGGAAGCAGACAGTGAGGAGTCAACAAGGGAAGCAGACAGTGTGAGTCAACAAGGGAAGCAGACGGTGAGGAGTCAACAAGGGAAGCAGACAGTGAGGAGTCAACAAGGGAAGCAGACAGTGTGGAGTCAACAAGGGAAGCAGACAGTGTGAGTCAACAAGGGAAGCAGACAGTGTGGAGTCAACAAGGGAAGCAGACAGTGAGGAGTCAACAAGGGAAGCAGACAGTGTGAGTCAACAAGGGAAGCAGACAGTGAGGAGTCAACAAGGGAAGCAGACAGTGTGAGTCAACAAGGGAAGCAGACAGTGAGGAGTCAACAAGGGAAGCAGACGGTGAGGAGTCAACAAGGGAAGCAGACAGTGAGAGTCAACAAGGGAAGCAGACGGTGAGGAGTCAACAAGGGAAGCAGACAGTGAGGAGTCAACAAGGGAAGCAGACAGTGAGGAGTCAACAAGGGAAGCAGACAGTGTGAGTCAACAAGGGAAGCAGACAGTGTGAGTCAACAAGGGAAGCAGACAGTGTGAGTCAACAAGGGAAGCAGACAGTGTGAGTCAACAAGGGAAGCAGACAGTGTGAGTCAACAAGGGAAGCAGACAGTGAGGAGTCAACAAGGGAAGCAGACAGTGTGAGTCAACAAGGGAAGCAGACAGTGTGAGTCAACAAGGGAAGCAGACAGTGAGGAGTCAACAAGGGAAGCAGACAGTGTGTAGTCAACAAGGGAAGCAGACAGTGTGAGTCAACAAGGGAAGCAGACAGTGAGGAGTCAACAAGGGAAGCAGACAGTGTGTAGTCAACAAGGGAAGCAGACAGTGTGAGTCAACAAGGGAAGCAGACAGTGAGGAGTCAACAAGGGAAGCAGACAGTGTGAGTCAACAAGGGAAGCAGACAGTGAGGAGTCAACAAGGGAAGCAGACAGTGTGAGTCAACAAGGGAAGCAGACAGTGAGGAGTCAACAAGGGAAGCAGACAGTGAGGAGTCAACAAGGGAAGCAGACAGTGAGGAGTCAACAAGGGAAGCAGACGGTGAGGAGTCAACAAGGGAAGCAGACAGTGTGAGTCAACAAGGGAAGCAGACAGTGAGGAGTCAACAAGGGAAGCAGACAGTGAGGAGTCAACAAGGGAAGCAGACAGTGAGGAGTCAACAAGGGAAGCAGACAGTGAGAGTCAACAAGGGAAGCAGACAGTGAGGAGTCAACAAGGGAAGCAGACAGTGAGGAGTCAACAAGGGAAGCAGACAGTGAGGAGTCAACAAGGGAAGCAGACAGTGAGGAGTCAACAAGGGAAGCAGACAGTGAGGAGTCAACAAGGGAAGCAGACAGTGAGGAGTCAACAAGGGAAGCAGACGTGAGGAGTCAACAAGGGAAGCAGACAGTGAGAGTCAACAAGGGAAGCAGACGGTGAGGAGTCAACAAGGGAAGCAGACAGTGAGGAGTCAACAAGGGAAGCAGACAGTGTGAGTCAACAAGGGAAGCAGACAGTGAGGAGTCAACAAGGGAAGCAGACAGTGAGGAGTCAACAAGGGAAGCAGACAGTGTGGAGTCAACAAGGGAAGCAGACAGTGTGAGTCAACAAGGGAAGCAGACAGTGTGGAGTCAACAAGGGAAGCAGACAGTGAGGAGTCAACAAGGGAAGCAGACTGTGAGTCAACAAGGGAAGCAGACAGTGAGGAGTCAACAAGGGAAGCAGACAGTGTGAGTCAACAAGGGAAGCAGACAGTGAGGAGTCAACAAGGGAAGCAGACGGTGAGGAGTCAACAAGGGAAGCAGACAGTGAGAGTCAACAAGGGAAGCAGACAGTGAGGAGTCAACAAGGGAAGCAGACAGTGAGGAGTCAACAAGGGAAGCAGACAGTGAGGAGTCAACAAGGGAAGCAGACAGTGTGAGTCAACAAGGGAAGCAGACAGTGTGAGTCAACAAGGGAAGCAGACAGTGTGAGTCAACAAGGGAAGCAGACAGTGTGAGTCAACAAGGGAAGCAGACAGTGTGAGTCAACAAGGGAAGCAGACAGTGAGGAGTCAACAAGGGAAGCAGACAGTGTGAGTCAACAAGGGAAGCAGACAGTGTGAGTCAACAAGGGAAGCAGACAGTGAGGAGTCAACAAGGGAAGCAGACAGTGTGAGTCAACAAGGGAAGCAGACAGTGTGAGTCAACAAGGGAAGCAGACAGTGAGGAGTCAACAAGGGAAGCAGACAGTGTGAGTCAACAAGGGAAGCAGACAGTGTGAGTCAACAAGGGAAGCAGACAGTGAGGAGTCAACAAGGGAAGCAGACAGTGTGAGTCAACAAGGGAAGCAGACAGTGAGGAGTCAACAAGGGAAGCAGACAGTGTGAGTCAACAAGGGAAGCAGACAGTGTGGAGTCAACAAGGGAAGCAGACAGTGTGGAGTCAACAAGGGAAGCAGACAGTGGAGTCAACAAGGGAAGCAGACAGTGTGAGTCAACAAGGGAAGCAGACAGTGTGAGTCAACAAGGGAAGCAGACAGTGAGGAGTCAACAAGGGAAGCAGACAGTGAGGAGTCAACAAGGGAAGCAGACAGTGAGGAGTCAACAAGGGAAGCAGACAGTGAGGAGTCAACAAGGGAAGCAGACAGTGGGAGTCAACAAGGGAAGCAGACAGTGTGAGTCAACAAGGGAAGCAGACAGTGTGAGTCAACAAGGGAAGCAGACAGTGTGAGTCAACAAGGGAAGCAGACGGTGTGAGTCAACAAGGGAAGCAGACAGTGTGAGTCAACAAGGGAAGCAGACAGTGAGGAGTCAACAAGGGAAGCAGACAGTGTGAGTCAACAAGGGAAGCAGACAGTGAGGAGTCAACAAGGGAAGCAGACAGTGAGGAGTCAACAAGGGAAGCAGACAGTGAGGAGTCAAGAAGGAAGCAGACGGTGAGGAGTCAACAAGGGAAGCAGACAGTGTGAGTCAACAAGGGAAGCAGACAGTGAGGAGTCAACAAGGGAAGCAGACAGTGAGGAGTCAACAAGGGAAGCAGACAGTGAGGAGTCAACAAGGGAAGCAGACAGTGAGAGTCAACAAGGGAAGCAGACAGTGAGGAGTCAACAAGGGAAGCAGACAGTGAGGAGTCAACAAGGGAAGCAGACAGTGAGGAGTCAACAAGGGAAGCAGACAGTGAGGAGTCAACAAGGGAAGCAGACAGTGAGGAGTCAACAAGGGAAGCAGACAGTGAGGAGTCAAAAGGGAAGCAGACAGTGAGGAGTCAACAAGGGAAGCAGACAGTGAGGAGTCAACAAGGGAAGCAGACAGTGTGAGTCAACAAGGGAAGCAGACAGTGAGGAGTCAACAAGGGAAGCAGACAGTGTGGAGTCAACAAGGGAAGCAGACAGTGAGGAGTCAACAAGGGAAGCAGACAGTGTGGAGTCAACAAGGGAAGCAGACAGTGTGGAGTCAACAAGGGAAGCAGACAGTGAGGAGTCAACAAGGGAAGCAGACGGTGAGGAGTCAACAAGGGAAGCAGACAGTGTGGAGTCAACAAGGGAAGCAGACAGTGAGAGTCAACAAGGGAAGCAGACAGTGAGGAGTCAACAAGGGAAGCAGACAGTGAGGAGTCAACAAGGGAAGCAGACGGTGAGGAGTCAACAAGGGAAGCAGACAGTGAGGAGTCAACAAGGGAAGCAGACAGTGTGTAGTCAACAAGGGAAGCAGACAGTGTGAGTCAACAAGGGAAGCAGACAGTGTGAGTCAACAAGGGAAGCAGACAGTGTAGTCAACAAGGGAAGCAGACAGTGTGCAGTCAACAAGGGAAGCAGACAGTGTGCAGTCAACAAGGGAAGCAGACGGTGACAACCTCACCACTTTGTGTCACGCAACAAAGAAAGTCAAGCAGGAAACAATCACACAAAAGTCAATTCCAATCTTTCACTTTTGGTTTAAATGTTCAGATTATCTGATGCTGATGACCCTCTACTTCCACCAGTGTTAGTGTGAGTGATGACAGTGTTAGTGTGAGTGATCACAGTGTTACACAGTGTGGTCAGTGTTAGTGTGAGTGATCACAGTGTTACAGTGTGAGGCCAGTGTTAGTGTGAGTGATGACAGTGCTACACAGTGTGAGACCAGTGTTAGTGTGAGTGATCACAGTGTACACAGTGTGAGACCAGTGTTAGTGTGAGTGTTCACAGTGTTACACAGTGTGAGGCCAGTGTTAGTGTGAGTGATCACAGTGTTACACAGTGTGAGGCCAGTGTTAGTGTGAGTGATCACAGTGTTAGTGTGAGTGATCACAGTGTTACAGTGTGAGGCCAGTGTTAGTGTGAGTGATCACAGTGTTACACAGTGTGAGGCAGTGGTAGTGTGAGTGATCACAGTGTTACACAGTGTGTGGCCAGTGTTAGTGTGAGTGATCACAGTGTTAGTGTGAGTGATCACAGTGTTACACAGTGTGTGGCCAGTGTAGTGTGAGTGATCACAGTGGTACACAGTGTGAGGTCAGTGTTAGTGTGAGTGATCACAGTGTTACACAGTGTGAGGCCAGTGTTAGTGTGAGTGATCACAGGTTACACAGTGTGTGGACAGTGTTAGTGTGAGTGATCACAGTGTTACACAGTGTGTGGCCAGTGTTAGTGTGAGTGATCACAGTGTTAGTGTGAGTGATCACAGTGTTACACAGTGTGTCGCCAGTGTTAGTGTGAGTGATCACAGTGTTACACAGTGTGAGGTCAGTGTTAGTGTGAGTGATCACAGTGTTACACAGTATGTGCCAGTGTTAGTGTGAGTGATCACAGTGTTACACAGTGTGAGGCCAGTGTTAGTGTGAGTGTTCACAGTTACACAGTGTGAGGGCAGTGTTAGTGTGAGTGATCACAGTGTTACACAGTGTGTGGCCAGTGTTAGTGTGAGTGNAAACTATGAATGTATATCACAATCCACCGCCAGTCAGTGGTGGTACAGTGGTCATGTATGTGGCTGGCAATGACGAGGTCGCGGGTTCGTGTCGCCTCACAACCCTGTTGTGGATGTTCGCATCTATACTAATGGTAAAGTCTATGGGTTCAGGTCAGAACATTTCACATCTACAGACTGTGTGAAGGATGGGCCCGTGTTCTCCATCACAGGGAGCCCTAGCCTCCGTTGGCTCCTTTATGACACCATAAAATTCATTAATCCTGTGAAGTTTAATGAAGCTAACGTCAAACACCTGACTTCCAACCTTGGAGAATCAAATAAACAGACAAACTAACTAAAAAACTGTAGATAGATGCATCAATAAATATAACCAGAAACAGTAGATTCAAAGTGATTTAACTTAAGTTCATAAAAGGCCTGGGAAACTTTGGGTTTATAAATAGTGTTATTTTTTAAACAAATTACCATGACGAGATATGTATATGACGATATGAGATATGATGAGGTGAGTATAAGAGAAGAGATAGTTTTATTGTTTCAAGTCAAGGATAGAATGAGTAAGATCAGTCTCACATCAACTTATAAGACTTTTCCCAAAAATTCTGCCTCCAATAGCACGCACATTTTCATTGTAGTCTATAACACCTTGTGTCTGGTGTGTAAACCTCAGCAGAGCATTAAGCTTGAAGCACAGTAAGGTCACCATATCTTGTACAATGTCAGTATTTAGTGTTTACTGTGATCACCGTTACTCATCTCCTCACAACCAGCCAGCTGAGTCAACTCCACCCTCGCCTCTAGTTAATCATGTCCTCACGTTCACGCTAATCTTCCACGTAGGACTTCCTCACTCTGTTGACCTCACCCACCTGGGAATGGCAGCTTTTTCTTCACTAATGCATCGACCATTATCAGCAGTCTTCTCCCTTCGTCATCAACTGCTATAAATAATCCTACCCTTCTTTTTCTTCCATTATCTATAGCCATCCATTATCTGTCATCTACCGTTATCTTGAGCCCTTGTCTGTTCCCATTCATGCCGTTGTAATGTTGTTTACAAGGTCATACTGGCACCTCTGTCTCTGTCTCTGTCTCTCTCTCTCTCTCTCTTTCTCTCTGTTGATGAACTTGTAATTCATGTACTGTTGATTCCCTGCTCCCATTGACTTTTTCTGTCTGATACTTTCCTCTGCCTAATGGTTCCCCTGGTCCTTGTTTCCCTTGGTCATTTTTGTCGTCGCTGGTGGCCGGCGTGTTGCCGGATGGGCGGATAGCGTCACACTGGGGGTGTGACGCTATCCCCCTTGGTGGTCATGTACCTCTGACTGTAGTTCCATCTAACCGTAGTTCCCCCCTGACCGCTGTACCTCCAGAGTCACGTCCTCAGAGCCAACATTGTCCAGAAAATCCAGGTCAACAAGATAGAGTGGGAGGCCGCCGTGTAATCTGGCCATGTAAACATGGCCGGCGCAGGAGCGACCGGGATGATTCCTCCACAACTTAATCATGTCCGCATTTTATGTAGCGTTGGACAATCTTGTATTTCTGTATCACAATGTCAATTTTCCATATTTGAAGCATTTAAATATCCCTGAATAGAACAAAAAGTATCTGAGGTTGATTGATCAATTAATATCTTGTTATTCGCATTTCCAACGCCCATTTTGTTTACATTTATATAGCTATCTTATATGAGATTTATTTTCTGTTTACAATTTAATGATTATTTAAGCCCTGATCATTACATCTACGTGCCAGCTTAGTCAGATTATTGTGGTGGGGATGCTGTGTACCCCAGTGGTACACTGAGTAGTGGGGTACCTGTGTACCTTAGTAGTACACTGAGTGGTGGGGTACCTGTGGACCTTAGTAGTACACTGAGTGGTGGGGTGCCTGTGTACCTTAGAGGTACGCTGAGTGGAGAGGTACCTGTGTACCTTAATGGTACCATGAGAAGTGAGGTACCTGTGTACCTCAGTGGTACCATGAGAATTCTTCCGTCTTGATCTGTAACACATCGAAGATCGTCGTGGATACAAGGTCGGGATCAGCATGACAACTAAACTTGAGTCCTATGGACTCCTTCCCCTTTAGTGGAGGTGTGTAGGAGCCCATGATGGCACATATACCACCCCCAGCGTGACGCTATCCGCCCATCCGGCAACACGCCGGCCACCAGCGACGACAAACACATCCACCCACCAGACGCCAGTAGCAGAAAGAATCAAAACACGTCTGATCACCACCACGTCCACGACGAGACTCCCTTATCTTCCTAATGCTATGACACTTCCTGTTGTTGGTTATGCAGACGATACAACTATTTTTGTGTCGACAGAAGACTCGGTGGTGAATGTTCAGAATGACTTAGATTACTGGTAGTGAGGTCCAGTTCGGGGGCGTTCCAACATGGCGACGGCTGGAAGTGCACACAGCGTCTCTCCAACAAACATTCCCGATACCTTTAAGGGTTGTGGGAAACCACTGTCACATGGCACACATATAGGTCATGATTGTCACCCGGTCTTAGAGGAGGATCCAGAGGGAGTTCCAGAACAGTAAACATCACAGTAAGGCGAACAGATTAGAGGCGCAACGCCGCCATCATAGAGTGGTAAACAGAGACGACTCTGGCCCACGCGGCCTCAGTATCAACATCCATCCTCAGGTGTAAGTGTTGGAATTATATACTATGAATGGTACTTGTGTACCATGAACACAAGGCATACGCTAAGGTATTCTCACTGAGGACGACACAGTCTTCTGGTTGAGGAACACTCACTGAGTATACCTCAGTCTTCTGGCTGAGGTATACTCACTGACAACGATCCAGCCTGCAGGCTCACAGTATACTCACGGACACAAGAATGAATCGTCTGTCTCAGGAATATTGACTTTGGTCAGATTCCCAGAACGGTTTACTGACAACTTTGGCAACGAAAACAAACATTTAGAAACAGCAGTCAGTGGGTGGAGATGCAGTGTAAACTTTTCGCTTTACCCGGCTCAAAGCAGCCGAGAAACGCCGCGATCTTTTTCTTTTTATAACATCCACTACGGGCTCACCATAGCCCGTGCTACTCAGAACTTCTTGTTCCAGATAGCGAATCTTTAACAACAAACAACAACGCGATCTTTGATCTCAAGGAAAATCACCTCCACAATTCTGACAGAATTACAAGAAAGTTTTAAATAACGAAAACAAAATATTAAATGAATTGACTCCCAAAAAGCACACGTGAGGAGACGAGAGACATGGATAGCTCTATATCAGGTTGGGATAGAGATTGGGATGTTATGGGATGGAAGAGGAGTATATGGTCGCAGAACATCCCAAGCAAAACAAAGCAAAATGATGGAAACATAACAGAGGGGGATTCGAACGAGGGGACTCACTCTGACACCACCAAGCCAGTCTCTTATACCTGGTAACTGAACGGACCATTGTCAAGATGTCTCATATACCAGTGATCCTACTACTACACTACACCTCTGGACTACCACACACTGGTGGAGTCAACACGGGAAGCAGACAGTGTGAGTCAACACGGGAAGCAGACAGTGTGAGTCAACAAGGGAAGCAGACAGTGTGAGTCAACAAGGGAAGCAGACAGTGTGAGTCAACAAGGGAAGCAGACAGTGTGAGTCAACAAGGGAAGCAGACAGTGTGAGTCAACAAGGGAAGCAGACAGTGAGGAGTCAACAAGGGAAGCAGACAGTGTGAGTCAACAAGGGAAGCAGACAGTGAGGAGTCAACAAGGGAAGCAGACAGTGAGGAGTCAACAAGGGAAGCAGACAGTGAGGAGTCAACAAGGGAAGCAGACAGTGTGAGTCAACAAGGGAAGCAGACAGTGAGGAGTCAACAAGGGAAGCAGACAGTGAGGAGTCAACAAGGGAAGCAGACAGTGAGGAGTCAACAAGGGAAGCAGACAGTGAGGAGTCAACAAGGGAAGCAGACAGTGAGGAGTCAACAAGGGAAGCAGACAGTGAGGAGTCAACAAGGGAAGCAGACAGTGAGGAGTCAACAAGGGAAGCAGACAGTGAGGAGTCAACAAGGGAAGCAGACAGTGAGGAGTCAACAAGGGAAGCAGACAGTGAGGAGTCAACAAGGGAAGCAGACAGTGAGGAGTCAACAAGGGAAGCAGACAGTGAGAGTCAACAAGGGAAGCAGACAGTGAGGAGTCAACAAGGGAAGCAGACAGTGAGGAGTCAACAAGGGAAGCAGACAGTGTGAGTCAACAAGGGAAGCAGACAGTGAGGAGTCAACAAGGGAAGCAGACAGTGAGGAGTCAACAAGGGAAGCAGACAGTGAGGAGTCAACAAGGGAAGCAGACAGTGAGGAGTCAACAAGGGAAGCAGACAGTGAGGAGTCAACAAGGGAAGCAGACAGTGAGGAGTCAACAAGGGAAGCAGACAGTGAGGAGTCAACAAGGGAAGCAGACAGTGAGGAGTCAACAAGGGAAGCAGACAGTGAGGAGTCAACAAGGGAAGCAGACAGTGAGGAGTCAACAAGGGAAGCAGACAGTGAGAGTCAACAAGGGAAGCAGACAGTGAGGAGTCAACAAGGGAAGCAGACAGTGAGGAGTCAACAAGGGAAGCAGACAGTGTGAGTCAACAAGGGAAGCAGACAGTGAGGAGTCAACAAGGGAAGCAGACAGTGAGGAGTCAACAAGGGAAGCAGACAGTGAGGAGTCAACAAGGGAAGCAGACAGTGAGGAGTCAACAAGGGAAGCAGACAGTGAGGAGTCAACAAGGGAAGCAGACAGTGAGAGTCAACAAGGGAAGCAGACAGTGAGGAGTCAACAAGGGAAGCAGACAGTGAGGAGTCAACAAGGGAAGCAGACAGTGAGGAGTCAACAAGGGAAGCAGACAGTGAGGAGTCAACAAGGGAAGCAGACAGTGAGGAGTCAACAAGGGAAGCAGACAGTGAGGAGTCAACAAGGGAAGCAGACAGTGAGGAGTCAACAAGGGAAGCAGACAGTGAGGAGTCAACAAGGGAAGCAGACAGTGAGGAGTCAACAAGGGAAGCAGACAGTGAGGAGTCAACAAGGGAAGCAGACAGTGAGGAGTCAACAAGGGAAGCAGACAGTGAGGAGTCAACAAGGGAAGCAGACAGTGAGGAGTCAACAAGGGAAGCAGACAGTGAGGAGTCAACAAGGGAAGCAGACAGTGAGGAGTCAACAAGGGAAGCAGACAGTGAGGAGTCAACAAGGGAAGCAGACAGTGAGGAGTCAACAAGGGAAGCAGACAGTGAGGAGTCAACAAGGGAAGCAGACAGTGAGGAGTCAACAAGGGAAGCAGACAGTGAGGAGTCAACAAGGGAAGCAGACAGTGAGGAGTCAACAAGGGAAGCAGACAGTGAGGAGTCAACAAGGGAAGCAGACAGTGAGGAGTCAACAAGGGAAGCAGACAGTGAGGAGTCAACAAGGGAAGCAGACAGTGAGGAGTCAACAAGGGAAGCAGACAGTGAGGAGTCAACAAGGGAAGCAGACAGTGAGGAGTCAACAAGGGAAGCAGACAGTGAGGAGTCAACAAGGGAAGCAGACAGTGAGGAGTCAACAAGGGAAGCAGACAGTGAGGAGTCAACAAGGGAAGCAGACAGTGAGGAGTCAACAAGGGAAGCAGACAGTGAGGAGTCAACAAGGGAAGCAGACAGTGAGGAGTCAACAAGGGAAGCAGACAGTGAGAGTCAACAAGGGAAGCAGACAGTGAGGAGTCAACAAGGGAAGCAGACAGTGAGGAGTCAACAAGGGAAGCAGACAGTGAGGAGTCAACAAGGGAAGCAGACAGTGAGGAGTCAACAAGGGAAGCAGACAGTGAGGAGTCAACAAGGGAAGCAGACAGTGAGGAGTCAACAAGGGAAGCAGACAGTGAGAGTCAACAAGGGAAGCAGACAGTGAGGAGTCAACAAGGGAAGCAGACAGTGAGGAGTCAACAAGGGAAGCAGACAGTGAGGAGTCAACAAGGGAAGCAGACAGTGAGGAGTCAACAAGGGAAGCAGACAGTGAGGAGTCAACAAGGGAAGCAGACAGTGAGGAGTCAACAAGGGAAGCAGACAGTGAGGAGTCAACAAGGGAAGCAGACAGTGAGGAGTCAACAAGGGAAGCAGACAGTGAGGAGTCAACAAGGGAAGCAGACAGTGAGGAGTCAACAAGGGAAGCAGACAGTGAGGAGTCAACAAGGGAAGCAGACAGTGAGAGTCAACAAGGGAAGCAGACAGTGAGGAGTCAACAAGGGAAGCAGACAGTGAGGAGTCAACAAGGGAAGCAGACAGTGAGGAGTCAACAAGGGAAGCAGACAGTGAGGAGTCAACAAGGGAAGCAGACAGTGAGGAGTCAACAAGGGAAGCAGACAGTGAGGAGTCAACAAGGGAAGCAGACAGTGAGGAGTCAACAAGGGAAGCAGACAGTGAGGAGTCAACAAGGGAAGCAGACAGTGAGGAGTCAACAAGGGAAGCAGACAGTGAGGAGTCAACAAGGGAAGCAGACAGTGAGGAGTCAACAAGGGAAGCAGACAGTGAGGAGTCAACAAGGGAAGCAGACAGTGAGGAGTCAACAAGGGAAGCAGACAGTGAGGAGTCAACAAGGGAAGCAGACAGTGAGGAGTCAACAAGGGAAGCAGACAGTGAGGAGTCAACAAGGGAAGCAGACAGTGAGGAGTCAACAAGGGAAGCAGACAGTGAGGAGTCAACAAGGGAAGCAGACAGTGAGGAGTCAACAAGGGAAGCAGACAGTGAGGAGTCAACAAGGGAAGCAGACAGTGAGGAGTCAACAAGGGAAGCAGACAGTGAGGAGTCAACAAGGGAAGCAGACAGTGAGGAGTCAACAAGGGAAGCAGACAGTGAGGAGTCAACAAGGGAAGCAGACAGTGAGGAGTCAACAAGGGAAGCAGACAGTGAGAGTCAACAAGGGAAGCAGACAGTGAGGAGTCAACAAGGGAAGCAGACAGTGAGGAGTCAACAAGGGAAGCAGACAGTGAGGAGTCAACAAGGGAAGCAGACAGTGAGGAGTCAACAAGGGAAGCAGACAGTGAGGAGTCAACAAGGGAAGCAGACAGTGTGAGTCAACAAGGGAAGCAGACAGTGAGGAGTCAACAAGGGAAGCAGACAGTGAGAGTCAACAAGGGAAGCAGACAGTGAGGAGTCAACAAGGGAAGCAGACAGTGAGGAGTCAACAAGGGAAGCAGACAGTGAGGAGTCAACAAGGGAAGCAGACAGTGAGGAGTCAACAAGGGAAGCAGACAGTGAGAGTCAACAAGGGAAGCAGACAGTGAGGAGTCAACAAGGGAAGCAGACAGTGAGGAGTCAACAAGGGAAGCAGACAGTGAGGAGTCAACAAGGGAAGCAGACAGTGAGGAGTCAACAAGGGAAGCAGACAGTGAGGAGTCAACAAGGGAAGCAGACAGTGAGGAGTCAACAAGGGAAGCAGACAGTGAGGAGTCAACAAGGGAAGCAGACAGTGAGGAGTCAACAAGGGAAGCAGACAGTGAGAGTCAACAAGGGAAGCAGACAGTGAGGAGTCAACAAGGGAAGCAGACAGTGAGGAGTCAACAAGGGAAGCAGACAGTGAGGAGTCAACAAGGGAAGCAGACAGTGAGGAGTCAACAAGGGAAGCAGACAGTGAGGAGTCAACAAGGGAAGCAGACAGTGAGGAGTCAACAAGGGAAGCAGACAGTGAGGAGTCAACAAGGGAAGCAGACAGTGAGGAGTCAACAAGGGAAGCAGACAGTGAGGAGTCAACAAGGGAAGCAGACAGTGAGGAGTCAACAAGGGAAGCAGACAGTGAGAGTCAACAAGGGAAGCAGACAGTGAGGAGTCAACAAGGGAAGCAGACAGTGAGGAGTCAACAAGGGAAGCAGACAGTGAGGAGTCAACAAGGGAAGCAGACAGTGAGGAGTCAACAAGGGAAGCAGACAGTGAGGAGTCAACAAGGGAAGCAGACAGTGAGGAGTCAACAAGGGAAGCAGACAGTGAGGAGTCAACAAGGGAAGCAGACAGTGAGGAGTCAACAAGGGAAGCAGACAGTGAGGAGTCAACAAGGGAAGCAGACAGTGAGGAGTCAACAAGGGAAGCAGACAGTGAGGAGTCAACAAGGGAAGCAGACAGTGAGGAGTCAACAAGGGAAGCAGACAGTGAGGAGTCAACAAGGGAAGCAGACAGTGAGGAGTCAACAAGGGAAGCAGACAGTGAGGAGTCAACAAGGGAAGCAGACAGTGAGGAGTCAACAAGGGAAGCAGACAGTGAGAGTCAACAAGGGAAGCAGACAGTGTGAGTCAACAAGGGAAGCAGACAGTGAGGAGTCAACAAGGGAAGCAGACAGTGAGGAGTCAACAAGGGAAGCAGACAGTGTGAGTCAACAAGGGAAGCAGACAGTGTGAGTCAACAAGGGAAGCAGACAGTGAGGAGTCAACAAGGGAAGCAGACAGTGAGGAGTCAACAAGGGAAGCAGACAGTGAGGAGTCAACAAGGGAAGCAGACAGTGAGGAGTCAACAAGGGAAGCAGACAGTGAGGAGTCAACAAGGGAAGCAGACAGTGTGAGTCAACAAGGGAAGCAGACAGTGAGGAGTCAACAAGGGAAGCAGACAGTGAGAGTCAACAAGGGAAGCAGACAGTGAGGAGTCAACAAGGGAAGCAGACAGTGTGAGTCAACAAGGGAAGCAGACGGTGACAACTTCACCACTTTGCGTCACGCAACAAAGAAAGTCAAGCAGGAAACACAAAAGTTCAATTCCAATCTTTCACTTTTGGCTTAAATGTCCAGATTATCTAATGCTGATGACCCTCTACTTCCACCAGTGTTAGTGTGAGTGATGACAGTGTTACACAGTGTTAGTGTGAGTGATCACAGTGTTAGTGTGAGTGATCACAGTGTAGTGTGAGTGATCACAGTGTTTGTGAGTGATCACAGTGTTAGTGTGAGTGATCACAGTGTTAGTGTGAGTGATCACAGTGTTAGTGTGAGTGATCACAGTGTTAGTGTGAGTGATCACAGTGTTAGTGTGAGTGATCACAGTGTTAGTGTGAGTGATCACAGTGTTAGTGTGAGTGATCACAGTGTTAGTGTGAGTGATCACAGTGTTAGTGTCAGTGATCACAGTGTTAGTGTGAGTGATCACAGTGTTACACAGTGTGTGGCCAGTATTAGTGTGAGTGATCACAGTGTTAGTGTGAGTGATCACAGTGTTACACAGTGTGAGGTCAGTGTTAGTGTGAGTGATCACAGTGTTAGTGTGAGTGATCACAGTGTTACACAGTGTGTGGTCAGTGTTAGTGTGAGTGACCACAGTGTTAGTGGGAGTGATCACAGTGTTACACAGTGTGAGGTCAGTGTTAGTGTGAGTGATCACAGTGTTAGTGTGAGTGATCACAGTGTTACACAGTGTGAGGTCAGTGTTAGTGTGAGTGATCACAGTGTTAGTGTGAGTGATCACAGTGTTACACAGTGTGTGGTCAGTGTTAGTGTGAGTGATCACAGTGTTACACAGTGTGAGGCCAGTGTTAGTGTGAGTGATCACAGTGTTACACAGTGTGGCCAGTGTTAGTGTGAGTGATCACAGTGTTACACAGTGTGAGGTCAGTGTTAGTGTGAGTGATCACAGTGTTACACAGTGTGAGGCCAGTGTTAGTGTGAGTGATCACAGTGTTACAGTGTGTGGTCAGTGTTAGTGTGAGTGATCACAGTGTTACAGTGTGAGGTCAGTGTTAGTGTGGGTGATCACAGTGTTACACAGTGTGAGGCCAGTGTTAGTGTGAGTGATCATAGTGTTACACAGTGTGTGGCCAGTGTTAGTGTGAGTGATCACAGTGTTACACAGTGTGTGGGTCAGGTTAGTGTGAGTGATCACAGTGTTACACAGTGTGAGGCCAGTGTTAGTGTGAGTGATCACAGTGTTACACAGTGTGTGGCCAGTGTTAGTGTGAGTGATCACAGTGTACACAGTGTGTGGCCAGTGTTAGTGTGAGTGATCACAGTGTTACACAGTGTGTGGCCAGTGTTAGTGTGAGTGATCACAGTGTTACACAGTGTGTGGTCAGTGTTAGTGTGAGTATCACAGATGAGTGTGAGTGATCACAGTGTTACACAGTGTGTGGCCAGTGTTAGTGTGAGTGATCACAGTGTTACACAGTGTGTGGTCAGTGTTAGTGTGAGTGATCACAGTGTTACACAGTGTGAGGTCAGTGTAGTGTGAGTGATCACAGTGTTACACAGTGTGAGGTCAGTGTTAGTGTGAGTGATCACAGTGTTACACAGTGTGTGGTCAGTGTTAGTGTGAGTGATCACAGTGTTACACAGGTGTGGGCCAGTGTTAGTTGAGTGATCACAGTGTTACACAGTGTGAGGCCAGTGTTAGTGTGAGTGATCACAGTGTTACACGTGTGTGGCCAGTGTTAGTGTGAGTGATCACAGTGTTACAGTGTGTGGCCAGTTTAGTGTGAGTGATCACAGTGTTACACAGTGTGNCACTGGCAGCTGGTGGTAGCATGAGCCCTCAACACTGGCAGCTGGTGGTAGCATGAGCACCCAACACTGGTAGCTGGTGGTAGCATGAGCACCCAACACTGGCAGCTGTGGTAGCATGAGCACCCAACACTGGCAGCTGGTGGTGGCATGACCACAAACACTGGCAGCTGGTGGTAGCATGAGCCCTCAACACTGGCAGCTGGTGGTAGCATGACCACCCAACACTGGCAGCTGGTGGTATCATGAGCCCTCAACACTGGCAGCTGGTGGTAGCATGAGCCCTCAACACTGGCAGCTGGTGGTAGCATGAGCCTAACACTGGCAGCTGGTGGTAGCATGAGCACCCAACACTGGCAGCTGGTGGTAGCATGAGCCCTCAACACTGGTAGCTGGTGGTAGCATGAGCACCCAACACTGGCAGCTGGTGGTAGCATGAGCACCCAACACTGGCAGCTGGTGGTAGCATGAGCTCTCAACACTGGTAGCTGGTGGTAGCATGAGCACCCAACACTGGCAGCTGGTGGTAGCATGAGCCCTCAACGCTGGTAGCTGGTGGTAGCATGACCACCCAACACTGGTAGTTGGTGGTAGCATGAGCACCCAACACTGGCAGCTGGTGGTATCATGAGCCCTCAACACTGGCAGCTGGTGGTATCATGAGCACCCAACACTGGCAGCTGGTGGTATCATGAGCCCTCAACACTGGCAGCTGGTGGTAGCATGAGCCCTCAACACTGGCAGCTGGTGGTAGCATGAGCCCTCAACACTGGCAGCTGGTGGTAGCATGAGCACCCAACACTGGCAGCTGGTGGTAGCATGAGCCCTCAACACTGGTAGCTGGTGGT
This sequence comes from Procambarus virginalis, assembly GCA_020271785.1. Taxonomy (NCBI): domain Eukaryota; kingdom Metazoa; phylum Arthropoda; class Malacostraca; order Decapoda; family Cambaridae; genus Procambarus; species Procambarus virginalis. Next base: position 97,280 of record WNGS01000354.1, read on the forward strand.
ATCATGAGCACCCAACACTGGCAGCTGGTGGTATCATGAGCCCTCAACACTGGCAGCTGGTGGTAGCATGAGCCCTCAACACTGGCAGCTGGTGGTAGCATGAGCCCTCAACACTGGCAGCTGGTGGTAGCATGAGCACCCAACACTGGCAGCTGGTGGTAGCATGAGCCCTCAACACTGGCAGCTGGTTCTAGCATGAGCACCCAACACTGGCAGCTGGTGGTAGCATGAGCCCTCAACACTGGCAGCTGGTGGTAGCATGAGCACCCAACACTGGTAGCTGGTGGTAGCATGAGCACCCAACACTGGCAGCTGGTGGCAGCATGAGCACCCAACACTGGCAGCTGGTGGTAGCATGAGCACCCAACACTGGCAGCTGGTGGTAGCATGAGCACCCAACACTGGTAGCTGGTGGTAGCATGAGCACCCAACACTGGCAGCTGGTGGTAGCATGAGCACCCAACACTGGCAGCTGGTGGTAGCATGAGCCCTCAACACTGGCAGCTGGTGGTAGCATGAGCACCCAACACTGGTAGCTGGTGGTAGCATGAGCACCCAACACTGGCAGCTGGTGGTAGCATGAGCACCCAACACTGGCAGCTGGTGGTAGCATGAGCACCCAACACTGGCAGCTGGTGGTAGCATGAGCCCTCAACACTGGTAGCTGGTGGTAGCATTGAGCACCCAACACTGGTAGCTGTTGGTAGCATGAGCTCTCAACACTGGTAGCTGGTGGTAGCATGAGCACCCAACACTGGCAGCTGGTGGTAGCATGAGCACCCAACACTGGCAGCTGGTGGTAGCATGAGCACCCAACACTGGTAGCTGGTGGTAGCATGAGCACCCAACACTGGCAGCTGGTGGTAGCATGAGCCCTCAACACTGGCAGCTGGTGGTAGCATGAGCACCCAACACTGGTAGCTGGTGGTAGCATGAGCACCCAACACTGGCAGCTGGTGGTAGCATGAGCACCCAACACTGGCAGCTGGTGGTAGCATGAGCCCTCAACACTGGCAGCTGGTGGTAGCATGAGCACCCAACACTGGTAGCTGGTGGTAGCATGAGCACCCAACACTGGCAGCTGGTGGTAGCATGAGCACCCAACACTGGCAGCTGGTGGTAGCATGAGCACCCAACACTGGCAGCTGGTGGTAGCATGAGCACCCAACACTGGTACCTGGTGGTAGCATGAGCACCCAACACTGGCAGCTGGTGGTAGCATGAGCACCCAACACTGGCATGCTGCCTCCAATAGCACGCACATTTTCATTGTAGTCTATAACACCTTGTGTCTGGTGGTAGCATGAGCCCTCAACGCTGGTAGCTGGTGGTAGTATTGAGCACCGTAACATTGTTAGGTGGTGGTAGTATTGATCACACATTCGTTCTCTCTCTCTCTCTCTCCACACACTCGTTCTGTCTCTCTCTCTCTCCACACACTCGTTCTGTCTCTCTCACTCTCTCCACACAGTCGTTCTCTGTCTCTCTCCACACACATGCCTTCCTGTATCAACCCTCTTTGTCTCCCCTCACACTATAGCCTTCCTCCCTCACTGTACCTTAAGGTTGTGCACAGAATGGAAATCTTTCATCTGAACATATGTTTCGAAAGTTAAAATCTGAAAACACAAAATACACACAGAAAGTCACACTAACGTGATAAAAATCTATGGATGTATATCACAATCCACCGCCAGTCAGTGGTGGTACAGTGGTCATGTATGTGGCTGGCAATGGCGAGGTCGCGGGTTCGTGTCGCCTCACAACCCTGTTGTGGATGTTCGCATCTATACTAATGGTAAAGTCTATGGGTTCAGGTCAGAACATTTCACATCTACAGACTGTGTGAAGGATGGGCCCGTGTTCTCCATCACAGGGAGCCCTTAGCCTCCGTTGGCTCCTATATGACACCATAAAATATTCATTAATCCTGTGAAGTTTAATGAAGCTAACGTCAAACACCTGACTTCCAACCTTGGAGAATCAAATAAACAGACAACCTAACTAAAAAACTGTAGATAGATGCATCAATAAATGTAACCAGAAACAGTAGATTCAAAGTGATTTAACTTAAGTTCATAAAAGGCCTGGGAAACTTTGGGTTTATAAATAGTGTTATTTTTTAAACAAATTACCATGACGAGATATGTATATGACGATATGAGATATGATGAGGTGAGTATAAGAGAAGAGATAGTTATATTGTTTCAAGTCAAGGATAGAAATGAGTAAGATCAGTCTCACATCAACTTATAAGACTTTTCCCAAAAATTCTGCCTCCAATAGCACGCACATTTTCATTGTAGTCTATAACACCTTGTGTCTGGTGTGTAAACCTCAGCAGAGCATTAAGCTTGAAGCACAGTAAGGTCACCATATCTTGTACAATGTCAGTATTTAGTGTTACTGTGATCACCGTTACTCATCTCCTCACAACCAGCCAGCTGAGTCAACTCCACCCTCGCCTCTAGTTAATCATGTCCTCACGTTCACGCTAATCTTCCACGTAGGACTTCCTCACTCTGTTGACCTCACCCACCTGGAATGGCAGCTTTTTCTTCACTAATGCATCGACCATTATCAGCAGTCTTCTCCCTTCGTCATCAACTGCTATAAATAATCCTACCCTTCTTTTTCTTCCATTATCTATAGCCATCCATTATCTGTCATCTACCGTTATCTTGAGCCCTTGTCTGTTCCCATTCATGCCGTTGTAATGTTGTTTACAAGGTCATACTGGCACCTCTGTCTCTGTCTCTGTCTCTCTCTCTCTCTCTCTTTCTCTCTGTTGATGAACTTGTAATTCATGTACTGTTGATTCCCTGCTCCCATTGACTTTTTCTGTCTGATACTTTCCTCTGCCTAATGGTTCCCCCTGGTCCTTGTTTCCCTTGGTCATTTTACCTCTGACTGTAGTTCCATCTAACCGTAGTTCCCCCCTGACCGCTGTACCTCCAGAGTCACGTCCTCAGAGCCAACATTGTCCAGAAAATCCAGGTCAACAAGATAGAGTGGGAGGCCGCCGTGTAATCTGGCCATGTAAACATGGCCGGCGCAGGAGCGACCGGGATGAACCCTCCACAACTTAATCATGTCCGCATTTTATGTAGCGTTGGACAATCTTGTATTTCTGTATCACAATGTCAATTTTCCATATTTGAAGCATTTAAATATCCCTGAATAGAACAAAAAGTATCTGAGGTTGATTGATCAATTAATATCTTGTTATTCGCATTTCCAACGCCCATTTTGTTTACATTTATATAGCTATCTTATATGAGATTTATTTTCTGTTTACAATTTAATGATTATTTAAGCCCTGATCATTACATCTACGTGCCAGCTTAGTCAGATTATTGTGGTGGGGATGCTGTGTACCCCAGTGGTACACTGAGTAGTGGGGTACCTGTGTACCTTAGTAGTACACTGAGTGGTGGGGTACCTGTGGACCTTAGTAGTACACTGAGTGGTGGGGTGCCTGTGTACCTTAGAGGTACGCTGAGTGGAGAGGTACCTGTGTACCTTAATGGTACCATGAGAAGTGAGGTACCTGTGTACCTCAGTGGTACCATGAGAATTCTTCCGTCTTGATCTGTAACACATCGAAGATCGTCGTGGATACAAGGTCGGGATCAGCATGACAACTAAACTTGAGTCCTATGGACTCCTTCCCCTTTAGTGGAGGTGTGTAGGAGCCCATGATGACACATATACCACCCCCAGTGTGACGCTATCCGCCCATCCGGCAACACGCCGGCCACCAGCGACGACAAACACATCCACCCACCAGACGCCAGTAGCAGAAAGAATCAAAACACGTCTGATCACCACCACGTCCACGACGAGACTCCCTTATCTTCCTAATGCTATGACACCTCCTGTTGTTGGTTATGCAGACGATACAACTATTTTTGTGTCGACAGAAGACTCGGTGGTGAATGTTCAGAATGAATTCGATTACTGGTAGTGAGGTCCAGTTCGGGGGCGTTCCAACATGGCGACGGCTGGAAGTGCACACAGCGTCTCTCCAACAAACATTCCCGATACCTTTAAGGGTTGTGGGAAACCACTGTCACATGGCACACATATAGGTCATGATTGTCACCCGGTCTTAGAGGAGGATCCAGAGGGAGTTCCAGAACAGTAAACATCACAGTAAGGCGAACAGATTAGAGGCGCAACGCCGCCATCATAGAGTGGTAAACAGAGACGACTCTGGCCCACGCGGCCTCAGTATCAACATCCATCCTCAGGTGTAAGTGTTGGAATTATATACTATGAATGGTACTTGTGTACCATGAACACAAGGCATACGCTAAGGTATTCTCACTGAGGACGACACAGTCTTCTGGTTGAGGAACACTCACTGAGTATACCTCAGTCTTCTGGCTGAGGTATACTCACTGACAACGATCCAGCCTGCAGGCTCACAGTATACTCACGGACACAAGAATGAATCGTCTGTCTCAGGAATATTGACTTTGGTCAGATTCCCAGAACGGTTTACTGACAACTTTGGCAACGAAAACAAACATTTAGAAACAGCAGTCAGTGGGTGAGATGCAGTGTAAACTTTTCGCTTTACCCGGCTCAAAGCCCGAGAAACGCCGCGATCTTTTTCTTTTTATAACATCCACTACGGGCTCACCATAGCCCGTGCTACTCAGAACTTCTTGTTCCAGATAGCGAATCTTTAACAACAAACAACAACGCGATCTTTGATCTCAAGGAAAATCACCTCCACAATTCTGACAGAATTACAAGAAAGTTTTAAATAACGAAAACAAAAATATTAAATGAATTGACTCCCAAAAAGCACACGTGAGGAGACGAGAGACATGGATAGCTCTATATCAGGTTGGGATAGAGATTGGGATGTTATGGGATGGAAGAGGAGTATATGGTCGCAGAACATCCCAAGCAAAACAAAGCAAAATGATGGAAACATAACAGAGGGGGATTCGAACGAGGGACTCACTCTGACACCACCAAGCCAGTCTCTTATACCTGGTAACTGAACAGACCATTGTCAACATCTCTCATATACCAGTGATCCTACTACTACACTACACCTCTGGACTACCACACACTGGTGGAGTCAACACGGGAAGCAGACAGAGTGAGTCAACACGGGAAGCAGACAGTGTGAGTCAACAAGGGAAGCAGACAGTGTGAGTCAACAAGGGAAGCAGACAGTGTGAGTCAACAAGGGAAGCAGACAGTGTGAGTCAACAAGGGAAGCAGACAGTGTGAGTCAACAAGGGAAGCAGACAGTGAGGAGTCAACAAGGGAAGCAGACAGTGTGAGTCAACAAGGGAAGCAGACAGTGAGGGTCAACAAGGGAAGCAGACAGTGAGTCAACAAGGGAAGCAGACAGTGAGGAGTCAACAAGGGAAGCAGACAGTGTGAGTCAACAAGGGAAGCAGACAGTGAGTCAACAAGGGAAGCAGACAGTGAGGAGTCAACAAGGGAAGCAGACGGTGAGAGTCAACAAGGGAAGCAGACAGTGAGGAGTCAACAAGGGAAGCAGACAGTGAGGAGTCAACAAGGGAAGCAGACAGTGAGGAGTCAACAAGGGAAGCAGACAGTGAGAGTCAACAAGGGAAGCAGACAGTGAGGAGTCAACAAGGGAAGCAGACAGTGAGGAGTCAACAAGGGAAGCAGACAGTGAGGAGTCAACAAGGGAAGCAGACAGTGGGAGTCAACAAGGGAAGCAGACAGTGAGAGTCAACAAGGGAAGCAGACAGTGAGGAGTCAACAAGGGAAGCAGACAGTGAGGAGTCAACAAGGGAAGCAGACAGTGTGAGTCAACAAGGGAAGCAGACAGTGAGGAGTCAACAAGGAAGCAGACAGTGAGGAGTCAACAAGGGAAGCAGACAGTGAGGAGTCAACAAGGGAAGCAGACGGTGAGGAGTCAACAAGGAAGCAGACAGTGAGGAGTCAACAAGGGAAGCAGACAGTGAGGAGTCAACAAGGAAAGCAGACAGTGAGGAGTCAACAAGGGAAGCAGACAGTGAGGAGTCAACAAGGGAAGCAGACGTGAGGAGTCAACAAGGGAAGCAGACAGTGTGAGTCAACAAGGGAAGCAGACAGTGAGAGTCAACAAGGGAAGCAGACGGTGAGGAGTCAACAAGGGAAGCAGACAGTGAGGAGTCAACAAGGGAAGCAGACAGTGTGAGTCAACAAGGGAAGCAGACAGTGAGGAGTCAACAAGGGAAGCAGACAGTGAGGAGTCAACAAGGGAAGCAGACGTGTGAGTCAACAAGGGAAGCACAGTGAGGAGTCAACAAGGGAAGCAGACAGTGAGAGTCAACAAGGGAAGCAGACAGTGTGAGTCAACAAGGAAGCAGACAGTGAGAGTCAACAAGGAAGCAGACAGTGAGGAGTCAACAAGGGAAGCAGACGGTGAGGAGTCAACAAGGGAAGCAGACAGTGAGAGTCAACAAGGGAAGCAGACAGTGAGGAGTCAACAAGGGAAGCAGACGTGAGGAGTCAACAGGGAAGCAGACAGTGAGGAGTCAACAAGGGAAGCAGACAGTGAGGAGTCAACAAGGGAAGCAGACGGTGTGAGTCAACAAGGGAAGCAGACAGTGAGAGTCAACAAGGGAAGCAGACGGTGAGGAGTCAACAAGGGAAGCAGACGGTGAGGAGTCAACAAGGGAAGCAGACAGTGAGGAGTCAACAAGGGAAGCAGACAGTGTGAGTCAACAAGGGAAGCAGACAGTGAGGAGTCAACAAGGGAAGCAGACAGTGAGGAGTCAACAAGGGAAGCAGACGGTGAGGAGTCAACAAGGGAAGCAGACAGTGAGGAGTCAACAAGGGAAGCAGACAGTGAGGAGTCAACAAGGGAAGCAGACGGTGTGAGTCAACAAGGGAAGCAGACAGTGAGAGTCAACAAGGAAAGCAGACGTGAGGAGTCAACAAGGGAAGCAGACGGTGAGGAGTCAACAAGGGAAGCAGACAGTGAGGAGTCAACAAGGGAAGCAGACAGTGACGAGTCAACAAAGGAAGCAGACAGTGTGAGTCAACAAGGGTAGCAGACAGTGAGGAGTCAACGAGGGAAGCAGACAGTGTGAGTCAACAAGGGAAGCAGACAGTGAGGAGTCAACAAGGGAAGCAGACAGTGACGAGTCAACAAGGGAAGCAGACAGTGAGTCA
>WNGS01000354.1:114690-133941 GCA_020271785.1 Procambarus virginalis
CGTAGTTCCCCCTGACCGTAGTCCCCCTGACCGCTGTACCTCCAGAGTGACGTCCTCAGAGCAACATTGTCCAGACACTCCAGGTCAACAAGATAGAGGGGAGCCCGCCGTGTAATCTGGCCATGTAAACATGGCCGGCGCAGGAGCGACCGGGATGAACCCTCCACAACTTAATCATGTCCGCATTTTATGTAGCGTTGGACAAGCTTGTATTTCTGTATCCCAATGTAAATTTTCCATATTAGAAGCATTTAAATATCCCTGAATAGGACAAAAAGTATCTGAGTTTGATTGATCAATTAATATCTTGTTATTTGCATTTCCAACGCCCATTTTGTTTACATTATGTAGCTATCTTATATGATATTTACTTTCTGTTTACAATTTAATGATTATTTAAGCCCTGATCATTACATCTACGTGCCAGCTTAGTCAGATTATTGTGGTGGGGATGCTGTGTACCCCAGTGGTACACTGAGTGTGGGGTACCTGTGGACCTTAGTAGTACACTGAGTAGTGGGGTACCTGTGGACCTTAGTAGTACACTGAGTGGTGGGGTACCTGTGTACCTTAGTAGTACACTGAGTGGTGGGGTACCTGTGTACCTTAGTAGTACACTGAGTGGTGGGGTACCTGGTTGATACCTGGTTGATGGGGTTCTGGGAGTTCTTCTACTCCCCAAGCCCGGCCCGAGGCCAGGCTCGACTTGTGAGAGTTGATCCACCAGGCTGTTGCTTGGAGCGGCCCGCAGAGCCACATACCCACCACAGCCCGGCTGATCCGGGACTTCTCTTAGGAAACAGTCCAGTTTTCTCTTGAAGATGTCCACGGTTGTTGCGGCAATATTTCTTATAGTCGCTGGGAGGACGTTGAACAACCGTGGACCTCTGATGTTTATACAGTGTTCTCTGATTGTGCCTATGGCACCTCTGCTCTTCACTGGTTCAATCTTGCATTTTCTTCCATATCGTTCACTCCAGTACGTTGTTATTTTACTGTGCAGATTTGGGACCTGGCCCTCCAGTATTTTCCACGTGTATATTATTGGTATCTCTCTCGTTTCCTTTCCAGAGAGTACATTTGGAGAGCTTTGAGACGATCCCAATAATTTAGGTGTTTTATCTCGTCTATGCGTGCCGTATATGTTCTCTGTATTCCCTCTATTTCTGCAATCTCTCCTGCTCTGAAGTGGGAAGTGAGTACTGAGCAGTACTCAAGACGGGACAACACAAGTGACTTGAAGAGTACAATTACTGTGATGGGATCTCTGGATTTGAAAGTTCTCGTAATTCATCCTGTCATTTTTCTGGCTGATGCGATATTTTCTTGGTTATGCTCCCTAAACGTTAGGTCGTCAGACATCATTATTCCCAAATCCTTGACATGCTGTTTTTCTACTATGGGAAGATTTGATTGTGTTTTGTACCCTGTATTATGTTTCAGATCCTCATTTTTGCCGCACCTGTGTACCTCAGTGGTACACTGAGTGCTGGGGTATCTGTGGACCTCCGTGGTACACTGAATGCTGGGATACCTGTGTACCTTAGTGGTACACTGTGTGCTGGGGTGCCTGCGTACCTCAGTGGTACACTAAGTGCTGGGGTACCTGTGTACCTCAGTGGAACACTGAGTGCTGGGGTACCTGTGTACCTCAGTGGTACACTGAGTGCTGGGGTACCTGTGTACCTTAGTGGTACACTGAGTGCTGGGGTACCTGTGGACCTTAGTGGTACACTGAGTGCTGGGGTACCTGTGGACCTTAGTGGTACACTGAGTGCTGGGGTACCTGTGTACCTCAGTGGTACACTGAGTGCTAGGGTACCTGTGGACCTTAGTGGTACACTGAGTGCTGGGGTACCTGTGTACCTCAGTGGTACACTGAGTGCTGGGGTACCTGTGAACCTAGTGGTACGCTGAGTGGAGAGGTACCTGTGTACCTTAATGGTACCATGAGAAGTGAGGTACCTGTGTATCTCAGTGGTACCATGAGAATTCTTCGGTCTTGATCTGCAACACATCGAAGATCGTCGTGTTTACAAGGTCGGGATCAGCATGACAACTAAACTTGAGTCCTATGGACTCTTTCCCCTTTAGTGGAGGTGTGTTGGAGCCCATGATGGCACATATACCACCCCCAGCGTGACGCTATCCGCCCATACGGCAACACGCCGGCCACCAGCGACGACAAACACATCCACCCACCAGACGCCAGTAGCAGAAAGAATCAAAACACGTCTGATCACCACCACGTCCACGACGAGACTCCCATATCTTCCTAATGCTATGACACTTCCTGTTGTTGGTTATGCAGACGATATAACTATTTTTGTGTCGACAGAAGACTCGGTGGTGAATGTTCAGAATGAGTTAGATTACTGATTGTGAGGTCCAGTTCGGGGGCGTTCCAACATGGCGACGGCTGGAAGTGCACACAGCGTCTCTCCAACAAACATTTCCGATACCTTTAAGGGTTGTGGGAAACCACTGTCACATGGCACACATATAGGTCATGATTGTCACCCGGTCTTAGAGGAGAATCCAGAGGGAGTTCCAGAACAGTAAACATCACAGTAAGGCGAACAGATTAGAGGCGCAACGCCGCCATCATAGAGTGGTAAACAGAGACGACTCTGGCCCACGCGGCCTCAGTATCAACATCCATCCTCAGGTGTAAGTGTTGGAATTATATACTATGAATGGTACTTGTACCATGAATGGTACATGTGTACCATGAACACAAGGCATACGCTAAGGTATTCTCACTGAGGACGACACTGTCTTCTGGTTGAGGAACACTCACTGAGTATACCTCAGTCTTCTGGCTGAGGTATACTCACTGACAACGATCCAGCCTGCAGGCTCACAGTATACTCACGGACACAAGAATGAATCGTCTGTCTCAGGAATATTGACTTTGGTCAGATTCCCAGAACGGTTTACTGACAACTTTGACAACGAAAACAAACATTTAGAAACAGCAGTCAGTGGGTGGAGATGCAGTGTAAACTTTTCGCTTTACCCGGCTCAAAGCAGCCCAGAAACGCCGCGATCTTTGATCTCAAAGAAAATCACCTCCACAATTCTGACAGAACTAACAAGAAAGTTTTAAATAACGAAAACAAAAATATTAAATGAATTGACTCCCAAAAAGCACACGTGAGGAGACGAGAGACATGGATAGCTCTATATCAGGAACAGGTTGGGATAGAGATTGGGATGTTATGGGAGAGGAGAAGTCGCAGAGTCCCAATGGTCGCAGCACATGATGGAGCAACAAGGGAAGCAACGAATGATGGAAACAACAGAGGGGGATTCGAACAGGGTCACTCAACCACCAAGCCAGTCAGTATACCTGGTAACTGAACGGACCATTGACAAGATGTCTCATACACAGTGATCCTACACTGGAGTCAACACGGGAAGCAGACAGTGAGGAGTCAACACGGGAAGCAGACAGTGTGAGTCAACAAGGGAAGCAGACAGTGAGGAGTCAACAAGGGAAGCAGACAGTGTGAGTCAACAAGGGAAGCAGACAGTGTGGAGTCAACAAGGGAAGCAGACAGTGAGGAGTCAACAAGGGAAGCAGACAGTGAGGAGTCAACAAGGGAAGCAGACAGTGAGGAGTCAACAAGGGAAGCAGACAGTGAGGAGTCAACAAGGGAAGCAGACAGTGAGGAGTCAACAAGGGAAGCAGACAGTGTGAGTCAACAAGGGAAGCAGACAGTGGGAGTCAACAAGGGAAGCAGACAGTGAGGAGTCAACAAGGGAAGCAGACAGTGAGGAGTCAACAAGGGAAGCAGACAGTGAGGAGTCAACAAGGGAAGCAGACAGTGAGGAGTCAACAAGGGAAGCAGACAGTGAGGAGTCAACAAGGGAAGCAGACAGTGAGGAGTCAACAAGGGAAGCAGACAGTGAGGAGTCAACAAGGGAAGCAGACAGTGAGGAGTCAACAAGGGAAGCAGACAGTGAGGAGTCAACAAGGGAAGCAGACAGTGAGGAGTCAACAAGGGAAGCAGACAGTGTGAGTCAACAAGGGAAGCAGACAGTGAGGAGTCAACAAGGGAAGCAGACAGTGTGAGTCAACAAGGGAAGCAGACAGTGAGGAGTCAACAAGGGAAGCAGACAGTGAGAGTCAACAAGGGAAGCAGACAGTGAGGAGTCAACAAGGGAAGCAGACAGTGAGGAGTCAACAAGGGAAGCAGACAGTGAGGAGTCAACAAGGGAAGCAGACAGTGAGGAGTCAACAAGGGAAGCAGACAGTGAGGAGTCAACAAGGGAAGCAGACAGTGAGGAGTCAACAAGGGAAGCAGACAGTGAGGAGTCAACAAGGGAAGCAGACAGTGAGGAGTCAACAAGGGAAGCAGACAGTGAGGAGTCAACAAGGGAAGCAGACAGTGAGGAGTCAACAAGGGAAGCAGACAGTGAGGAGTCAACAAGGGAAGCAGACAGTGTGAGTCAACAAGGGAAGCAGACAGTGAGGAGTCAACAAGGGAAGCAGACAGTGAGGAGTCAACAAGGGAAGCAGACAGTGAGGAGTCAACAAGGGAAGCAGACAGTGAGGAGTCAACAAGGGAAGCAGACAGTGAGGAGTCAACAAGGGAAGCAGACAGTGAGGAGTCAACAAGGGAAGCAGACAGTGAGGAGTCAACAAGGGAAGCAGACAGTGAGGAGTCAACAAGGGAAGCAGACAGTGAGGAGTCAACAAGGGAAGCAGACAGTGAGGAGTCAACAAGGGAAGCAGACAGTGAGGAGTCAACAAGGGAAGCAGACAGTGAGGAGTCAACAAGGGAAGCAGACAGTGAGGAGTCAACAAGGGAAGCAGACAGTGAGGAGTCAACAAGGGAAGCAGACAGTGAGGAGTCAACAAGGGAAGCAGACAGTGAGGAGTCAACAAGGGAAGCAGACAGTGAGGAGTCAACAAGGGAAGCAGACAGTGAGGAGTCAACAAGGGAAGCAGACAGTGAGGAGTCAACAAGGGAAGCAGACAGTGAGGAGTCAACAAGGGAAGCAGACAGTGAGGAGTCAACAAGGGAAGCAGACAGTGAGGAGTCAACAAGGGAAGCAGACAGTGAGGAGTCAACAAGGGAAGCAGACAGTGAGGAGTCAACAAGGGAAGCAGACAGTGTGAGTCAACAAGGGAAGCAGACAGTGAGGAGTCAACAAGGGAAGCAGACAGTGAGGAGTCAACAAGGGAAGCAGACAGTGAGGAGTCAACAAGGGAAGCAGACAGTGAGGAGTCAACAAGGGAAGCAGACAGTGAGGAGTCAACAAGGGAAGCAGACAGTGAGGAGTCAACAAGGGAAGCAGACAGTGAGGAGTCAACAAGGGAAGCAGACAGTGAGGAGTCAACAAGGGAAGCAGACAGTGAGGAGTCAACAAGGGAAGCAGACAGTGAGGAGTCAACAAGGGAAGCAGACAGTGAGGAGTCAACAAGGGAAGCAGACAGTGAGGAGTCAACAAGGGAAGCAGACAGTGAGGAGTCAACAAGGGAAGCAGACAGTGAGGAGTCAACAAGGGAAGCAGACAGTGAGGAGTCAACAAGGGAAGCAGACAGTGAGGAGTCAACAAGGGAAGCAGACAGTGTGAGTCAACAAGGGAAGCAGACAGTGAGGAGTCAACAAGGGAAGCAGACAGTGAGGAGTCAACAAGGGAAGCAGACAGTGAGGAGTCAACAAGGGAAGCAGACAGTGAGGAGTCAACAAGGGAAGCAGACAGTGAGGAGTCAACAAGGGAAGCAGACAGTGAGGAGTCAACAAGGGAAGCAGACAGTGAGGAGTCAACAAGGGAAGCAGACAGTGAGGAGTCAACAAGGGAAGCAGACAGTGAGGAGTCAACAAGGGAAGCAGACAGTGAGGAGTCAACAAGGGAAGCAGACAGTGAGGAGTCAACAAGGGAAGCAGACAGTGAGGAGTCAACAAGGGAAGCAGACAGTGAGGAGTCAACAAGGGAAGCAGACAGTGAGGAGTCAACAAGGGAAGCAGACAGTGAGGAGTCAACAAGGGAAGCAGACAGTGAGGAGTCAACAAGGGAAGCAGACAGTGAGGAGTCAACAAGGGAAGCAGACAGTGAGGAGTCAACAAGGGAAGCAGACAGTGAGGAGTCAACAAGGGAAGCAGACAGTGAGGAGTCAACAAGGGAAGCAGACAGTGAGGAGTCAACAAGGGAAGCAGACAGTGAGGAGTCAACAAGGGAAGCAGACAGTGAGGAGTCAACAAGGGAAGCAGACAGTGAGGAGTCAACAAGGGAAGCAGACAGTGAGGAGTCAACAAGGGAAGCAGACAGTGAGGAGTCAACAAGGGAAGCAGACAGTGAGGAGTCAACAAGGGAAGCAGACAGTGAGGAGTCAACAAGGGAAGCAGACAGTGAGGAGTCAACAAGGGAAGCAGACAGTGAGGAGTCAACAAGGGAAGCAGACAGTGAGGAGTCAACAAGGGAAGCAGACAGTGAGGAGTCAACAAGGGAAGCAGACAGTGAGGAGTCAACAAGGGAAGCAGACAGTGAGGAGTCAACAAGGGAAGCAGACAGTGAGGAGTCAACAAGGGAAGCAGACAGTGAGGAGTCAACAAGGGAAGCAGACAGTGAGGAGTCAACAAGGGAAGCAGACAGTGAGGAGTCAACAAGGGAAGCAGACAGTGAGGAGTCAACAAGGGAAGCAGACAGTGAGGAGTCAACAAGGGAAGCAGACAGTGAGGAGTCAACAAGGGAAGCAGACAGTGAGGAGTCAACAAGGGAAGCAGACAGTGAGGAGTCAACAAGGGAAGCAGACAGTGAGGAGTCAACAAGGGAAGCAGACAGTGAGGAGTCAACAAGGGAAGCAGACAGTGAGGAGTCAACAAGGGAAGCAGACAGTGAGGAGTCAACAAGGGAAGCAGACAGTGAGGAGTCAACAAGGGAAGCAGACAGTGAGGAGTCAACAAGGGAAGCAGACAGTGAGGAGTCAACAAGGGAAGCAGACAGTGAGGAGTCAACAAGGGAAGCAGACAGTGAGGAGTCAACAAGGGAAGCAGACAGTGAGGAGTCAACAAGGGAAGCAGACAGTGAGGAGTCAACAAGGGAAGCAGACAGTGAGGAGTCAACAAGGGAAGCAGACAGTGAGGAGTCAACAAGGGAAGCAGACAGTGAGGAGTCAACAAGGGAAGCAGACAGTGAGGAGTCAACAAGGGAAGCAGACAGTGAGGAGTCAACAAGGGAAGCAGACAGTGAGGAGTCAACAAGGGAAGCAGACAGTGAGGAGTCAACAAGGGAAGCAGACAGTGAGGAGTCAACAAGGGAAGCAGACAGTGAGGAGTCAACAAGGGAAGCAGACAGTGAGGAGTCAACAAGGGAAGCAGACAGTGAGGAGTCAACAAGGGAAGCAGACAGTGAGGAGTCAACAAGGGAAGCAGACAGTGAGGAGTCAACAAGGGAAGCAGACAGTGAGGAGTCAACAAGGGAAGCAGACAGTGAGGAGTCAACAAGGGAAGCAGACAGTGAGGAGTCAACAAGGGAAGCAGACAGTGAGGAGTCAACAAGGGAAGCAGACAGTGAGGAGTCAACAAGGGAAGCAGACAGTGAGGAGTCAACAAGGGAAGCAGACAGTGAGGAGTCAACAAGGGAAGCAGACAGTGAGGAGTCAACAAGGGAAGCAGACAGTGAGGAGTCAACAAGGGAAGCAGACAGTGAGGAGTCAACAAGGGAAGCAGACAGTGAGGAGTCAACAAGGGAAGCAGACAGTGAGGAGTCAACAAGGGAAGCAGACAGTGAGGAGTCAACAAGGGAAGCAGACAGTGAGGAGTCAACAAGGGAAGCAGACAGTGAGGAGTCAACAAGGGAAGCAGACAGTGAGGAGTCAACAAGGGAAGCAGACAGTGAGGAGTCAACAAGGGAAGCAGACAGTGAGGAGTCAACAAGGGAAGCAGACAGTGAGGAGTCAACAAGGGAAGCAGACAGTGAGGAGTCAACAAGGGAAGCAGACAGTGAGGAGTCAACAAGGGAAGCAGACAGTGAGGAGTCAACAAGGGAAGCAGACAGTGAGGAGTCAACAAGGGAAGCAGACAGTGAGGAGTCAACAAGGGAAGCAGACAGTGAGGAGTCAACAAGGGAAGCAGACAGTGAGGAGTCAACAAGGGAAGCAGACAGTGAGGAGTCAACAAGGGAAGCAGACAGTGAGGAGTCAACAAGGGAAGCAGACAGTGAGGAGTCAACAAGGGAAGCAGACAGTGAGGAGTCAACAAGGGAAGCAGACAGTGAGGAGTCAACAAGGGAAGCAGACAGTGAGGAGTCAACAAGGGAAGCAGACAGTGAGGAGTCAACAAGGGAAGCAGACAGTGAGGAGTCAACAAGGGAAGCAGACAGTGAGGAGTCAACAAGGGAAGCAGACAGTGAGGAGTCAACAAGGGAAGCAGACAGTGAGGAGTCAACAAGGGAAGCAGACAGTGAGGAGTCAACAAGGGAAGCAGACAGTGAGGAGTCAACAAGGGAAGCAGACAGTGAGGAGTCAACAAGGGAAGCAGACAGTGAGGAGTCAACAAGGGAAGCAGACAGTGAGGAGTCAACAAGGGAAGCAGACAGTGAGGAGTCAACAAGGGAAGCAGACAGTGAGGAGTCAACAAGGGAAGCAGACAGTGTGAGTCAACAAGGGAAGCAGACAGTGAGGAGTCAACAAGGGAAGCAGACAGTGAGGAGTCAACAAGGGAAGCAGACAGTGAGGAGTCAACAAGGGAAGCAGACAGTGAGGAGTCAACAAGGGAAGCAGACAGTGAGGAGTCAACAAGGGAAGCAGACAGTGAGGAGTCAACAAGGGAAGCAGACAGTGAGGAGTCAACAAGGGAAGCAGACAGTGAGGAGTCAACAAGGGAAGCAGACAGTGAGGAGTCAACAAGGGAAGCAGACAGTGAGGAGTCAACAAGGGAAGCAGACAGTGAGGAGTCAACAAGGGAAGCAGACAGTGAGGAGTCAACAAGGGAAGCAGACAGTGAGGAGTCAACAAGGGAAGCAGACAGTGAGGAGTCAACAAGGGAAGCAGACAGTGAGGAGTCAACAAGGGAAGCAGACAGTGAGGAGTCAACAAGGGAAGCAGACAGTGAGGAGTCAACAAGGGAAGCAGACAGTGAGGAGTCAACAAGGGAAGCAGACAGTGAGGAGTCAACAAGGGAAGCAGACAGTGAGGAGTCAACAAGGGAAGCAGACAGTGAGGAGTCAACAAGGGAAGCAGACAGTGAGGAGTCAACAAGGGAAGCAGACAGTGAGGAGTCAACAAGGGAAGCAGACAGTGAGGAGTCAACAAGGGAAGCAGACAGTGAGGAGTCAACAAGGGAAGCAGACAGTGAGGAGTCAACAAGGGAAGCAGACAGTGAGGAGTCAACAAGGGAAGCAGACAGTGAGGAGTCAACAAGGGAAGCAGACAGTGAGGAGTCAACAAGGGAAGCAGACAGTGAGGAGTCAACAAGGGAAGCAGACAGTGAGGAGTCAACAAGGGAAGCAGACAGTGAGGAGTCAACAAGGGAAGCAGACAGTGAGGAGTCAACAAGGGAAGCAGACAGTGAGGAGTCAACAAGGGAAGCAGACAGTGAGGAGTCAACAAGGGAAGCAGACAGTGAGGAGTCAACAAGGGAAGCAGACAGTGAGGAGTCAACAAGGGAAGCAGACAGTGAGGAGTCAACAAGGGAAGCAGACAGTGAGGAGTCAACAAGGGAAGCAGACAGTGAGGAGTCAACAAGGGAAGCAGACAGTGAGGAGTCAACAAGGGAAGCAGACAGTGAGGAGTCAACAAGGGAAGCAGACAGTGAGGAGTCAACAAGGGAAGCAGACAGTGAGGAGTCAACAAGGGAAGCAGACAGTGAGGAGTCAACAAGGGAAGCAGACAGTGAGGAGTCAACAAGGGAAGCAGACAGTGAGGAGTCAACAAGGGAAGCAGACAGTGAGGAGTCAACAAGGGAAGCAGACAGTGAGGAGTCAACAAGGGAAGCAGACAGTGAGGAGTCAACAAGGGAAGCAGACAGTGAGGAGTCAACAAGGGAAGCAGACAGTGAGGAGTCAACAAGGGAAGCAGACAGTGAGGAGTCAACAAGGGAAGCAGACAGTGAGGAGTCAACAAGGGAAGCAGACAGTGAGGAGTCAACAAGGGAAGCAGACAGTGAGGAGTCAACAAGGGAAGCAGACAGTGAGGAGTCAACAAGGGAAGCAGACAGTGAGGAGTCAACAAGGGAAGCAGACAGTGAGGAGTCAACAAGGGAAGCAGACAGTGAGGAGTCAACAAGGGAAGCAGACAGTGAGGAGTCAACAAGGGAAGCAGACAGTGAGGAGTCAACAAGGGAAGCAGACAGTGAGGAGTCAACAAGGGAAGCAGACAGTGAGGAGTCAACAAGGGAAGCAGACAGTGAGGAGTCAACAAGGGAAGCAGACAGTGAGGAGTCAACAAGGGAAGCAGACAGTGAGGAGTCAACAAGGGAAGCAGACAGTGAGGAGTCAACAAGGGAAGCAGACAGTGAGGAGTCAACAAGGGAAGCAGACAGTGAGGAGTCAACAAGGGAAGCAGACAGTGAGGAGTCAACAAGGGAAGCAGACAGTGAGGAGTCAACAAGGGAAGCAGACAGTGAGGAGTCAACAAGGGAAGCAGACAGTGAGGAGTCAACAAGGGAAGCAGACAGTGAGGAGTCAACAAGGGAAGCAGACAGTGAGGAGTCAACAAGGGAAGCAGACAGTGAGGAGTCAACAAGGGAAGCAGACAGTGAGGAGTCAACAAGGGAAGCAGACAGTGAGGAGTCAACAAGGGAAGCAGACAGTGAGGAGTCAACAAGGGAAGCAGACAGTGAGGAGTCAACAAGGGAAGCAGACAGTGAGGAGTCAACAAGGGAAGCAGACAGTGAGGAGTCAACAAGGGAAGCAGACAGTGAGGAGTCAACAAGGGAAGCAGACAGTGAGGAGTCAACAAGGGAAGCAGACAGTGAGGAGTCAACAAGGGAAGCAGACAGTGAGGAGTCAACAAGGGAAGCAGACAGTGAGGAGTCAACAAGGGAAGCAGACAGTGAGGAGTCAACAAGGGAAGCAGACAGTGAGGAGTCAACAAGGGAAGCAGACAGTGAGGAGTCAACAAGGGAAGCAGACAGTGAGGAGTCAACAAGGGAAGCAGACAGTGAGGAGTCAACAAGGGAAGCAGACAGTGAGGAGTCAACAAGGGAAGCAGACAGTGAGGAGTCAACAAGGGAAGCAGACAGTGAGGAGTCAACAAGGGAAGCAGACAGTGAGGAGTCAACAAGGGAAGCAGACAGTGAGGAGTCAACAAGGGAAGCAGACAGTGAGGAGTCAACAAGGGAAGCAGACAGTGAGGAGTCAACAAGGGAAGCAGACAGTGAGGAGTCAACAAGGGAAGCAGACAGTGAGGAGTCAACAAGGGAAGCAGACAGTGGAGTCAACAAGGGAAGCAGACAGTGAGGAGTCAACAAGGGAAGCAGACAGTGAGGAGTCAACAAGGGAAGCAGACAGTGAGGAGTCAACAAGGGAAGCAGACAGTGAGGAGTCAACAAGGGAAGCAGACAGAGGAGTCAACAAGGGAAGCAGACAGTGAGGAGTCAACAAGGGAAGCAGACAGTGAGGAGTCAACAAGGGAAGCAGACAGTGAGGAGTCAACAAGGGAAGCAGACAGTGAGGAGTCAACAAGGGAAGCAGACAGTGAGGAGTCAACAAGGGAAGCAGACAGTGAGGAGTCAACAAGGGAAGCAGACAGTGAGGAGTCAACAAGGGAAGCAGACAGTGAGGAGTCAACAAGGGAAGCAGACAGTGAGGAGTCAACAAGGGAAGCAGACAGTGAGGAGTCAACAAGGGAAGCAGACAGTGAGGAGTCAACAAGGGAAGCAGACAGTGAGGAGTCAACAAGGGAAGCAGACAGTGAGGAGTCAACAAGGGAAGCAGACAGTGAGGAGTCAACAAGGGAAGCAGACAGTGAGGAGTCAACAAGGGAAGCAGACAGTGTGAGTCAACAAGGGAAGCAGACAGTGAGGAGTCAACAAGGGAAGCAGACAGTGAGGAGTCAACAAGGGAAGCAGACAGTGTGAGTCAACAAGGGAAGCAGACAGTGAGGAGTCAACAAGGGAAGCAGACAGTGTGAGTCAACAAGGGAAGCAGACAGTGAGGAGTCAACAAGGGAAGCAGACAGTGAGGAGTCAACAAGGGAAGCAGACAGTGAGAGTCAACAAGGGAAGCAGACAGTGAGGAGTCAACAAGGGAAGCAGACAGTGAGGAGTCAACAAGGGAAGCAGACAGTGAGGAGTCAACAAGGGAAGCAGACAGTGAGGAGTCAACAAGGGAAGCAGACAGTGAGGAGTCAACAAGGGAAGCAGACAGTGTGAGTCAACAAGGGAAGCAGACAGTGTGAGTCAACAAGGGAAGCAGACAGTGTGAGTCAACAAGGGAAGCAGACAGTGAGGAGTCAACAAGGGAAGCAGACAGTGTGAGTCAACAAGGGAAGTAGACAGTGAGGAGTCAACAAGGGAAGCAGACAGTGAGGAGTCAACAAGGGAAGCAGACAGTGTGGAGTCAACAAGGGAAGCAGACAGTGAGGAGTCAACAAGGGAAGCAGACAGTGAGGAGTCAACAAGGGAAGCAGACAGTGAGGAGTCAACAAGGGAAGCAGACAGTGTGAGTCAACAAGGGAAGCAGACAGTGAGGAGTCAACAAGGGAAGCAGACAGTGTGAGTCAACAAGGGAAGCAGACAGTGAGGAGTCAACAAGGGAAGCAGACAGTGTGAGTCAACAAGGGAAGCAGACAGTGAGGAGTCAACAAGGGAAGCAGACAGTGAGGAGTCAACAAGGGAAGCAGACAGTGTGAGTCAACAAGGGAAGCAGACAGTGTGAGTCAACAAGGGAAGCAGACAGTGTGAGTCAACAAGGGAAGCAGACAGTGAGGAGTCAACAAGGGAAGCAGACAGTGAGGAGTCAACAAGGGAAGCAGACAGTGAGGAGTCAACAAGGGAAGCAGACAGTGAGGAGTCAACAAGGGAAGCAGACAGTGAGGAGTCAACAAGGGAAGCAGACAGTGTGAGTCAACAAGGGAAGCAGACAGTGTGAGTCAACAAGGGAAGCAGACAGTGTGAGTCAACAAGGGAAGCAGACAGTGAGGAGTCAACAAGGGAAGCAGACAGTGTGAGTCAACAAGGGAAGCAGACAGTGAGGAGTCAACAAGGGAAGCAGACAGTGTGAGTCAACAAGGGAAGCAGACAGTGAGGAGTCAACAAGGGAAGCAGACAGTGAGGAGTCAACAAGGGAAGCAGACAGTGAGGAGTCAACAAGGGAAGCAGACAGTGAGGAGTCAACAAGGGAAGCAGACAGTGTGAGTCAACAAGGGAAGCAGACAGTGAGGAGTCAACAAGGGAAGCAGACAGTGAGGAGTCAACAAGGGAAGCAGACAGTGAGGAGTCAACAAGGGAAGCAGACAGTGAGAGTCAACAAGGGAAGCAGACAGTGAGGAGTCAACAAGGGAAGCAGACAGTGAGGAGTCAACAAGGGAAGCAGACAGTGAGGAGTCAACAAGGGAAGCAGACAGTGAGGAGTCAACAAGGGAAGCAGACAGTGAGGAGTCAACAAGGGAAGCAGACAGTGAGGAGTCAACAAGGGAAGCAGACAGTGAGGAGTCAACAAGGGAAGCAGACAGTGAGGAGTCAACAAGGGAAGCAGACAGTGGAGTCAACAAGGGAAGCAGACAGTGAGGAGTCAACAAGGGAAGCAGACAGTGAGGAGTCAACAAGGGAAGCAGACAGTGAGGAGTCAACAAGGGAAGCAGACAGTGTGGAGTCAACAAGGGAAGCAGACAGTGTGGAGTCAACAAGGGAAGCAGACAGTGAGGAGTCAACAAGGGAAGCAGACAGTGAGGAGTCAACAAGGGAAGCAGACAGTGTGGAGTCAACAAGGGAAGCAGACAGTGAGGAGTCAACAAGGGAAGCAGACAGTGAGGAGTCAACAAGGGAAGCAGACAGTGAGGAGTCAACAAGGGAAGCAGACAGTGAGGAGTCAACAAGGGAAGCAGACAGTGAGGAGTCAACAAGGGAAGCAGACAGTGAGGAGTCAACAAGGGAAGCAGACAGTGTGAGTCAACAAGGGAAGCAGACAGTGTGGAGTCAACAAGGGAAGCAGACAGTGTGGAGTCAACAAGGGAAGCAGACAGTGAGGAGTCAACAAGGGAAGCAGACAGTGTGAGTCAACAAGGGAAGCAGACGGTGACAACTTCACCACTTTGCGTCACGCAACAAAGAAAGTCAAGCAGGAACAACAACACAAAGTCAATTCCAATCTTTCACTTTTGGCTTAAATGTCCAGATTATCTAATGCTGATGACCCTCTACTTCCACCAGTGTTAGTGTGAGTGATGACAGTGTTAGTGTGAGTGATCACAGTGTTACACAGTGTGGTCAGTGTTAGTGTGAGTGATCACAGTGTTAGTGTGAGGCCAGTGTTAGTGTGAGTGATCACAGTGTTACACAGTGTGAGACCAGTGTTAGTGTGAGTGATCACAGTGTTACACAGTGTGAGACCAGTGTTAGTGTGAGTGTTCACAGTGTTACACAGTGTGAGGCCAGTGTTAGTGTGAGTGATCACAGTGTTACACAGTGTGAGGCCAGTGTTAGTGTGAGTGATCACAGTGTTAGTGTGAGTGATCACAGTGTTACAGTGTGAGGCCAGTGTTAGTGTGAGTGATCACAGTGTTACACAGTGTGAGGCCAGTGTAGTGTGAGTGATCACAGTGTTACACAGTGTGTGGCCAGTGTTAGTGTGAGTGATCACAGTGTTAGTGTGAGTGATCACAGTGTTACACAGTGTGTGGCCAGTGTTAGTGTGAGTGATCACAGTGTTACACAGTGTGAGGTCAGTGTTAGTGTGAGTGATCACAGTGTTACACAGTGTGAGGCCAGTGTTAGTGTGAGTGATCACAGTGTTACACAGTGTGTGGACAGTGTTAGTGTGAGTGATCACAGTGTTACACAGTGTGTGGCCAGTGTTAGTGTGAGTGATCACAGTGTTAGTGTGAGTGATCACAGTGTTACACAGTGTGTGGCCAGTGTTAGTGTGAGTGATCACAGTGTTACACAGTGTGAGGTCAGTGTTAGTGTGAGTGATCACAGTGTTACACAGTGTGTGGCCAGTGTTAGTGTGAGTGATCACAGTGTTACACAGTGTGAGGCCAGTGTTAGTGTGAGTGATCACAGTGTTACACAGTGTGAGGGCAGTGTTAGTGTGAGTGATCACAGTGTTACACAGTGTGTGGCCAGTGTTAGTGTGAGTGATCACAGTGTTACACAGTGTGAGGCCAGTGTTAGTGTGAGTGATCACAGTGTTACACAGTGTGTGGCCAGTGTTAGTGTGAGTGATCACAGTGTTACACAGTGTGAGGCCAGTGTTAGTGTGAGTGATCACAGTGTTACACAGTGTGTGGCCAGTGTTAGTGTGAGTGATCACAGTGTTACACAGTGTGAGGCCAGTGTTAGTGTGAGTGATCACAGTGTTAGTGTGAGTGATCACAGTGTTACACAGTGTGAGGCCAGTGTTAGTGTGAGTGATCACAGTGTTACACAGTGTGAGGCCAGTGTTAGTGTGAGTGATCACAGTGTTACACAGTGTGAGGCCAGTGTTAGTGTGAGTGATCACAGTGTTACACAGTGTGAGGCCAGTGTTAGTGTGAGTGATCACAGTGTTACACAGTGTGAGACCAGTGTTAGTGTGAGTGATCACAGTGTTACACAGTGTGAGGCCAGTGTTAGTGTGAGTGATCACAGTGTTACACAGTGTGTGGTCAGTGTTAGTGTGAGTGATCACAGTGTTACACAGTGTGTGGCCAGTGTTAGTGTGAGTGATCACAGTGTTACACAGTGTGTGGCCAGTGTTAGTGTGAGTGATCACAGTGTTACACAGTGTGAGGCCAGTGTTAGTGTGAGTGATCACAGTGTTACACAGTGTGAGGCCAGTGTTAGTGTGAGTGATCACAGTGTTACCCAGTGTGTGGCCAGTGTTAGTGTGAGTGATCACAGTGTTACACAGTGTGTGGCCAGTGTTAGTGTGAGTGATCACAGTGTTACACAGTGTGTGGCCAGTGTTAGTGTGAGTGATCACAGTGTTAGTGTGAGTGATCACAGTGTTACAGTGTGAGGCCAGTGTTAGTGTGAGTGATCACAGTGTTACACAGTGTGTGGCCAGTGTTAGTGTGAGTGATCACAGTGTTACACAGTGTGGCCAGTGTTAGTGTGAGTGATCACAGTGTTACACAGTGTGAGGCCAGTGTTAGTGTGAGTGATCACAGTGTTACACAGTGTGTGGTCAGTGTTAGTGTGAGTGATCACAGTGTTACAGTGTGAGGCCAGTGTTAGTGTGAGTGATCACAGTGTTACACAGTGTGAGGCCAGTGTTAGTGTGAGTGATCACAGTGTTACACAGTGTGGCCAGTGTTAGTGTGAGTGATCACAGTGTTACACAGTGTGAGGCCAGTGTTAGTGTGAGTGATCACAGTGTTACACAGTGTGTGGACAGTGTTAGTGTGAGTGATCACAGTGTTACACAGTGTGTGGCCAGTGTTAGTGTGAGTGATCACAGTGTTAGTGTGAGTGATCACAGTGTTACACAGTGTGTGGCCAGTGTTAGTGTGAGTGATCACAGTGTTACACAGTGTGAGGCCAGTGTTAGTGTGAGTGATCACAGTGTTACACAGTGTGTGGCCAGTGTTAGTGTGAGTGATCACAGTGTTACACAGTGTGAGGCCAGTGTTAGTGTGAGTGATCACAGTGTTACACAGTGTGTGGCCAGTGTTAGTGTGAGTGATCACAGTGTTACACAGTGTGAGGCCAGTGTTAGTGTGAGTGATCACAGTGTTACACAGTGTGAGGGCAGTGTTAGTGTGAGTGATCACAGTGTTACACAGTGTGTGGCCAGTGTTAGTGTGAGTGATCACAGTGTTACACAGTGTGAGACCAGTGTTAGTGTGAGTGATCACAGTGTTACACAGTGTGTGGCCAGTGTTAGTGTGAGTGATCACAGTGTTACACAGTGTGAGGCCAGTGTTAGTGTGAGTGATCACAGTGTTACACAGTGTGAGGCCAGTGTTAGTGTGAGTGATCACAGTGTTACACAGTGTGTGGCCAGTGTTAGTGTGAGTGATCACAGTGTTACACAGTGTGTGGCCAGTGTTAGTGTGAGTGATCACAGTGTTACAGTGTGAGGCCAGTGTTAGTGTGAGTGATCACAGTGTTACACAGTGTGAGGCCAGTGGTAGTGTGAGTGATCACAGTGTTACACAGTGTGGTCAGTGTTAGTGTGAGTGATCACAGTGTTACACAGTGTGAGGTCAGTGTTAGTGTGAGTGATCACAGTGTTACACAGTGTGTGGTCAGTGTTAGTGTGAGTGATCACAGTGTTACAGTGTGAGGCCAGTGTTAGTGTGAGTGATCACAGTGTTACACAGTGTGAGGCCAGTGTAGTGTGAGTGATCACAGTGTTACACAGTGTGGCCAGTGTTAGTGTGAGTGATCACAGTGTTACACAGTGTGAGGTCAGTGTTAGTGTGAGTGATCACAGTGTTACACAGTGTGTGGCCAGTGTTAGTGTGAGTGATCACAGTGTTACACAGTGTGTGACCAGTGTTAGTGTGAGTGATCACAGTGTTAGTGTGAGTGATCACAGTGTTACACAGTGTGTCGCCAGTGTTAGTGTGAGTGATCACAGTGTTACACAGTGTGAGGTTAGTGTTAGTGTGAGTGATCACAGTGTTACACAGTGTGTGGCCAGTGTTAGTGTGAGTGATCACAGTGTTACACAGTGTGAGGTTAGTGTTAGTGTGAGTGATCACAGTGTTACACAGTGTGTGGCCAGTGTTAGTGTGAGTGATCACAGTGTTACACAGTGTGAGGCCAGTGTTAGTGTGAGTGATCACAGTGTTACACAGTGTGAGGGCAGTGTTAGTGTGAGTGATCACAGTGTTACACAGTGTGTGGCCAGTGTTAGTGTGAGTGATCACAGTGTTACACAGTGTGAGACCAGTGTTAGTGTGAGTGATCACAGTGTTACACAGTGTGTGGCCAGTGTTAGTGTGAGTGATCACAGTGTTACACAGTGTGAGGCCAGTGTTAGTGTGAGTGATCACAGTGTTACACAGTGTGGCCAGTGTTAGTGTGAGTGATCACAGTGTTACACAGTGTGTGGCCAGTGTTAGTGTGAGTGATCACAGTGTTACACAGTGTGTGGCCAGTGTTAGTGTGAGTGATCACAGTGTTACACAGTGTGAGGCCAGTGTTAGTGTGAGTGATCACAGTGTTACACAGTGTGAGGGCAGTGTTAGTGTGAGTGATCACAGTGTTACACAGTGTGAGACCAGTGTTAGTGTGAGTGATCACAGTGTTACACAGTGTGAGACCAGTGTTAGTGTGAGTGATCACAGTGTTACACAGTGTGAGACCAGTGTTAGTGTGAGTGATCACAGTGTTACACAGTGTGTGGCCAGTGTTAGTGTGAGTGATCACAGTGTTACACAGTGTGTGGCCAGTGTTAGTGTGAGTGATCACAGTGTTACACAGTGTGAGACCAGTGTTAGTGTGAGTGATCACAGTGTTACACAGTGTGAGACCAGTGTTAGTGTGAGTGATCACAGTGTTACACAGTGTGTGGCCAGTGTTAGTGTGAGTGATCACAGTGTTACACAGTGTGGACA
This sequence comes from Procambarus virginalis, assembly GCA_020271785.1. Lineage (NCBI taxonomy): Eukaryota > Metazoa > Arthropoda > Malacostraca > Decapoda > Cambaridae > Procambarus > Procambarus virginalis. The sequence goes on from WNGS01000354.1 coordinate 133,352, forward strand.
GTGTTAGTGTGAGTGATCACAGTGTTACACAGTGTGAGGTCAGTGTTAGTGTGAGTGATCACAGTGTTACACAGTGTGGCCAGTGTTAGTGTGAGTGATCACAGTGTTACACAGTGTGAGGCCAGTGTTAGTGTGAGTGATCACAGTGTTACCAGTGTGAGGCCAGTGTTAGTGTGAGTGATCACAGTGTTACACAGTGTGAGGCCAGTGTTAGTGTGAGTGATCACAGTGTTACACAGTTGGGCCAGTGTTAGTGTGAGTGATCACAGTGTTACACAGTGTGAGCCAGTGTTAGTGTGAGTGATCACAGTGTTACACAGTGTGAGGCCAGTGTTTAGTGTGATTGATCACAGATGTTACACAGTGTGAGGCCAGTGTTAGTGTGAGTGATCACAGTGTTACACATGTGATGCCAGTGTTAGTGTGAGTGATCACAGTGTTACACAGTGTGAGGCCAGTGTTAGTGTGAGTGATCACAGTGTTACACAGTGTGGTGTCAGTGTTAGTGTGAGTGATCACAGTGTTACACAGTGTGGCCAGTGTTAGTGTGAGTGATCACAGTGTTACACAGTGTGAGGCCAGTGTTAGTG
>WNGS01000354.1:139320-157631 GCA_020271785.1 Procambarus virginalis
GAGTCAACAAGGGAAGCAGACAGTGTGAGTCAACAAGGGAAGCAGACAGTGAGGAGTCAACAAGGAAGCAGACAGTGAGGAGTCAACAAGGGAAGCAGACAGTGTGAGTCACAAGGGAAGCAGACAGTGAGAGTCAACAAGGGAAGCAGACAGTGTGAGTCAACAAGGGAAGCAGACAGTGTGAGTCAACAAGGGAAGCAGACAGTGTGAGTCAACAAGGAAGCAGACAGTGAGGAGTCAACAAGGAAGCAGACAGTGAGGAGTCAACAAGGGAAGCAGACAGTGAGGAGTCAACAAGGGAAGCAGACAGTGAGGAGTCAACAGGGAAGCAGACAGTGAGGAGTCAACAAGGGAAGCAGACAGTGAGGAGTCAACAAGGGAAGCAGACAGTGAGAGTCAACAAGGGAAGCAGACAGTGGAGTCAACAAGGGAAGCAGACAGTGTAGTCAACAGGGAAGCAGACAGTTAGAGTCAACAAGGAAGCAGACAGTGAGGAGTCAACAAGGGAAGCAGACAGTGAGAGTCAACAAGGAAGCAGACAGTGAGGAGTCAACAAGGGAAGCAGACAGTGAGGAGTCAACAAGGGAAGCAGACAGTGAGGAGTCAACAAGGAAGCAGACAGTGAGGAGTCAACAAGGGAAGCAGACAGTGAGGAGTCACAAGAAGCAGACAGTGAGGAGTCAACAAGGGAAGCAGACAGTGTGAGTCAACAAGGGAAGCAGACAGTGAGAGTCAACAAGGAAGCAGACAGTGAGAGTCAACAAGGGAAGCAGACAGTGAGGAGTCAACAAGGAAGCAGACAGTGAGGAGTCAACAAGGGAAGCAGACAGTGAGAGTCAACAAGGGAAGCGACAGTGAGGAGTCACAAGGAAGCAGACAGTGAGGAGTCAACAAGGAAGCAGACAGTGTGAGTCAACAAGGGAAGCAGACAGTGAGAGTCAACAAGGGAAGCAGACAGTGTGAGTCAACAAGGGAAGCAGACAGTGAGGAGTCAACAGGGAAGCAGACAGTGAGGAGTCAACAAGGAAGCAGACAGTGAGAGTCAACAAGGGAAGCAGACAGTGAGGAGTCAACAAGGGAGCAGACAGTGAGGAGTCAACAAGGGAAGCAGACAGTGAGGAGTCAACAAGGAAGCAGACAGTGTGAGTCAACAAGGAAGCAGACAGTGAGGAGTCAACAAGGGAAGCAGACAGTGAGGAGTCAACAAGGGAAGCAGACAGTGAGGAGTCAACAAGGGAAGCAGACAGTGAGGAGTCAACAAGGGAGCAGACAGTGGAGTCAACAAGGGAAGCAGACAGTGAGGAGTCAACAAGGGAAGCAGACAGTGAGGAGTCAACAAGGGAAGCAGACAGTGAGGAGTCAACAAGGGAAGCAGACGGTGAGGAGTCAACAAGGGAAGCAGACAGTGAGAGTCAACAACAGGGAAGCAGACAGTGAGGAGTCACAAGGGAAGCAGACAGTGAGGAGTCAACAAGGGAAGCAGACAGTGAGGAGTCAACAAGGAAGCAGACAGTGAGGAGTCAACAAGGAAGCAGACAGTGAGGAGTCAACAAGGAAGCAGACAGTGTGAGTCAACAAGAAGCAGACAGTGAGAGTCAACAAGGGAAGCAGACAGTGTGAGTCAACAACAGGGAAGCAGACATGTGAGTCAACAAGGGAAGCAGACAGTGAGGAGTCAACAAGGGAAGCAGACAGTGGAGTCAACAAGGGAAGCAGACAGTGGAGTCAACAAGGGAAGCAGACAGTGAGGAGTCAACAAGGGAAGCAGACAGTGAGTCAACAAGGGAAGCAGACAGTGTGAGTCAACAAGGGAAGCAGACAGTGAGGAGTCAACAAGGAAGCAGACAGTGAGGAGTCAACAAGGGAAGCACAGTGAGGAGTCAACAAGGGAAGCAGACAGTGAGGAGTCAACAAGGGAAGCAGACAGTGAGAGTCAACAAGGGAAGCAGACAGTGAGGAGTCAACAAGGGAAGCAGACAGTGAGGAGTCAACAAGGGAAGCAGACAGTGAGGAGTCAACAAGGAAGCAGACAGTGAGGAGTCAACAAGGGAAGCAGACAGTGAGGAGTCAACAAGGGAAGCAGACAGTGTGAGTCAACAAGGGAAGCAGACAGTGAGGAGTCAACAAGGGAAGCAGACAGTGAGGAGTCAACAAGGAAGCAGACAGTGTGAGTCAACAAGGGAAGCAGACAGTGAGAGTCAACAGGGAAGCAGACGTGAGGAGTCAACAAGGGAAGCATGTGAGTCAACAAGGGAAGCAGACAGTGTGAGTCAACAAGGGAAGCAGACGGTGAGGAGTCAACAAGGGAAGCAGACAGTGAGGAGTCAACAAGGGAAGCAGACAGTGTGAGTCAACAAGGGAAGACAGTGTGAGTCAACAAGGAAGCAGACAGTGTGAGTCAACAAGGAAGCAGACAGTGTGAGTCAACAAGGGAAGCAGACAGTGAGGAGTCAACAAGGGAAGCAGACAGTGAGGAGTCAACAAGGGAAGCAGACAGTGAGGAGTCCAACAAGGGAAGCAGACAGTGAGGAGTCACAAGGGAAGCAGACAGTGAGGAGTCAACAAGGGAAGCAGACAGTGAGGAGTCAACAAGGGAAGCAGACAGTGAGGAGTCAACAAGGGAAGCAGACAGTGTGAGTCAACAAGGGAAGCAGACAGTGAGAGTCAACAAGGGAAGCAGACAGTGAGGAGTCAACAAGGAAGCAGACAGTGAGGAGTCAACAAGGGAGCAGACAGTGAGAGTCAACAAGGGAAGCAGACAGTGAGGAGTCAACAGGGAAGCAGACAGTGAGGAGTCAACAAGGGAAGCACAGTGAGGAGTCAACAAGGGAAGCAGACTGAGGAGTCAACAAGGAAGCAGACAGTGAGGAGTCAACAAGGGAAGCAGACAGTGAGGAGTCAACAAGGGAAGCAGACAGTGAGGAGTCACAGGGAAGCAGACAGTGAGGAGTCAACAAGGGAAGCAGACAGTGTGAGTCAACAAGGGAGCAGACAGTGAGAGTCAACAAGGGAAGCAGACGTGAGGAGTCAACAAGGGAAGCAGACAGTGAGGAGTCAACAAGGGAAGCAGACAGTGAGGAGTCAACAAGGGAAGCAGACAGTGAGGAGTCAACAAGGAAGCAGACAGTGAGAGTCAACAAGGGAAGCAGACAGTGAGGAGTCAACAGGGAAGCAGACAGTGAGGTCAACAAGGGAAGCAGACAGTGAGGAGTCAACAAGGGAAGCAGACAGTGAGGAGTCAACAAGGGAAGCAGACAGTGAGGAGTCAACAAGGGAAGCAGACAGTGAGGAGTCAACAAGGAAGCAGACAGTGTGAGTCAACAAGGAAGCAGACAGTGAGAGTCAACAAGGGAAGCAGACAGTGAGGAGTCAACAAGGGAAGCAGACAGTGAGGAGTCAACAAGGGAAGCAGACAGTGAGGAGTCAACAAGGGAAGCAGACAGTGGAGTCAACAGGGAAGCAGACAGTGAGGAGTCAACAAGGGAAGCAGACAGTGTGAGTCAACAAGGGAAGCAGACAGTGTGAGTCAACAAGGGAAGCAGACAGTGAGGAGTCAACAAGGGAAACAGACAGTGAGGAGTCAACAGGGGAAGCAGACAGTGAGGAGTCAACAAGGGAAGCAGACGGTGAGGAGTCAACAAGGGAAGCAGACAGTGAGGAGTCAACAAGGGAAGCAGACAGTGAGGAGTCAACAAGGGAAGCAGACAGTGAGGAGTCAACAAGGGAAGCAGACGGTGAGGAGTCAACAAGGGAAGCAGACAGTGAGGAGTCAACAAGGGAAGCAGACAGTGAGGCGCCAACAATGGAAGCAGACAGTGAGGAGTCAACAAGGGAAGCAGACAGTGAGGAGTCAACAAGGGAAGCAGACAGTGTGAGTCAACAAGGGAAGCAGACAGTGAGGAGTCAACAAGGGAAGCAGACAGTGAGGAGTCAACAGGGGAAGCAGACAGTGAGGAGTCAACAAGGGAAGCAGACAGTGAGGAGGCAACAAGGGAAGCAGACAGTGAGGAGTCAACAAGGGAAGCAGTGTGAGTCAACAAGAGAAGCAGACAGTGTGAGTCAACAAGGGAAGCAGACAGTGAGGAGTCAACAAGGGAAGCAGACAGTGTGAGTCAACAAGGGAAGCAGACAGTGTGAGTCAACAAGGGAAGCAGACAGTGTGAGTCAACAAGGGAAGCAGACAGTGTGAGTCAACAAGGGAAGCAGACAGTGAGGAGTCAACAAGGGAAGCAGACAGTGAGGAGTCAACAAGGGAAGTAGACAGTGAGGAGTCAACAAGGGAAGCAGACAGTGAGGAGTCAACAAGGGAAGCAGACGGCGAGGAGTCAACAAGGGAAGCAGACATTGAGGAGTCAACAAGGGAAGCAGACAGTGAGGAGTCAACAAGGGAAGCAGACAGTGTGAGTCAACAAGGGAAGCAGACAGTGTGAGTCAACAAGGGAAGCAGACGGTGAGGAGTCAACAAGGGAAGCAGACAGTGAGGAGTCAACAAGGGAAGCAGACAGTGAGGAGTCAACAAGGGAAGCAGACATTGAGGAGTCAACAAGGGAAGCAGACGGTGAGGAGTCAACAAGGGAAGCAGACAGTGAGGAGTCAACAAAGGAAGCAGACAGTGAGGAGTCAACAAGGGAAGCAGACAGTGAGGAGTCAACAAGGGAAGCAGACAGTGAGGAGTCAACAAGGGAAGCAGACAGTGAGGAGTCAACAAGGGAAGCAGACAGTGAGGAGTCAACAAGGGAAGCAGACAGTGAGGAGTCAACAAGGGAAGCAGACAGGGTGAGTCAACAAGGGAAGCAGACAGTGTGAGTCAACAAGGGAAGCAGACGGTGAGGAGTCAACAAGGGAAGCAGACGGTGAGGAGTCAACAAGGGAAGCAGACAGTGAGGAGTCAACAAGGGAAGCAGACAGTGAGGAGTCAACAAGAGAAGCAGACAGTGAGGAGTCAACAAGAGAAGCAGACAGTGTGAGTCAACAAGGGAAGCAGACAGTGTGAGTCAACAAGGGAAGCAGACAGTGTGAGTCAACAAGGGAAGCAGACACTGAGGAGTCAACAAGGGAAGCAGACAGTGAGGAGTCAACAAGGGTAGCAGACGGTGAGGAGTCAACAAGGGAAGCAGACAGTGAGGAGTCAACAAGGGAAGCAGACAGTGAGGAGTCAACAAGGGAAGCAGACAGTGAGGAGTCAACAAGGGAAGCAGACGGTGAGGAGTCAACAAGGGAAGCAGACAGTGAGGAGTCAACAAGGGAAGCAGACAGTGAGGCGTCAACAATGGAAGCAGACAGTGAGGAGTCAACAAGGGAAGCAGACAGTGAGGAGTCAACAAGGGAAGCAGACAGTGTGAGTCAACAAGGGAAGCAGACAGTGAGGAGTCAACAAGGGAAGCAGACAGTGAGGAGTCAACAGGGGAAGCAGACAGTGAGGAGTCAACAAGGGAAGCAGACGGTGAGGAGTCAACAAGGGAAGCAGACAGTGAGGAGTCAACAAGGGAAGCAGACAGTGAGGAGTCAACAAGGGAAGCAGACAGTGAGGAGTCAACAAGGGAAGCAGACGGTGAGGAGTCAACATGGGAAGCAGACAGTGAGGAGTCAACAAGGGAAGCAGACAGTGAGGCGTCAACAATGGAAGCAGACAGTGAGGAGTCAACAAGGGAAGCAGACAGTGAGGAGTCAACAAGGGAAGCAGACAGTGTGAGTCAACAAGGGAAGCAGACAGTGAGGAGTCAACAAGGGAAGCAGACAGTGAGGAGTCAACAGGGGAAGCAGACAGTGAGGAGTCAACAAGGGAAGCAGACAGTGAGGAGGCAACAAGGGAAGCAGACAGTGAGGAGTCAACAAGGGAAGCAGACAGTGAGGAGTCAACAAGGGAAGCAGACGGCGAGGAGTCAAAAAGGGAAGCATACAGTGAGGAGTCAACAAGAGAAGCAGACAGTGAGGAGTCAACAAGGGAAGCAGACAGTGAGGAGTCAACAAGGGAAGCAGACAGTGTGAGTCAACAAGGGAAGCAGTCGGTGACAACTTCACCACTTTGCGTCACGCAACAAAGAAAGTCAAGCAGGAAACACAAAAGTTCAATTCCAATCTTTCACTTTTGGCTTAAATGTCCAGATTATCTAATGCTGATGACCCTCTATTTCCACCAGTGTTAGTGTGAGTGCTGACAGTGTTAGTGTGAGTGATCACAGTGTTAGTGTGAGTGATCACAGTGTTAGTGTGAGTGATCACAGTGTTAGTGTGAGTGATCACAGTGTTAGTGTGAGTGATCACAGTGTTACACAGTGTGAGGCCAGTGTTAGTGTGAGTGATCACAGTGTTACACAGTATGAGGCCAGTATTAGTGTGAGTGATCACAGTGTTAGTGTGAGTGATAACAGTGTTACACAGTGTGAGGTCAGTGTTAGTGTGAGTGATCACAGTGTTAGTGTGAGTGATCATAGTGTTAGTGTGAGTGATCACAGTGTTACACAGTGTGTGGTCAGTGTTAGTGTGAGTGACCACAGTGTTAGTGGGAGTGATCACAGTGTTACACAGTGTGAGGTCAGTGTTAGTGTGAGTGATCACAGTGTTAGTGTGAGTGATCACAGTGTTAGTGTGAGTGATCACAGTGTTACACAGTGTGAGGTCAGTGTTAGTGTGAGTGATCACAGTGTTAGTGTGAGTGATCACAGTGTTACACAGTGTGTGGTCAGTGTTAGTGTGAGTGATCACTGTGTTACACAGTGTGAGGCCAGTGTTAGTGTGAGTGATCACAGTGTTACACAGTGTGGCCAGTGTTAGTGTGAGTGATCACAGTGTTACACAGTGTGAGGTCAGTGTTAGTGTGAGTGATCACAGTGTTACACAGTGTGAGGCCAGTGTTAGTGTGAGTGATCACAGTGTTACACAGTGTGAGGTCAGTGTTAGTGTGAGTAATCACAGTGTTACACAGTGTGTGGTCAGTGTTAGTGTGAGTGATCACAGTGTTACACAGTGTGTGGCCAGTGTTAGTGTGAGTGATCACAGTGTTACACAGTGTGGCCAGTGTTAGTGTGAGTGATCACAGTGTTACAGTGTGTGGCCAGTGTTAGTGTGAGTGATCACAGTGTTACAGTGTGTGGCCAGTGTTAGTGTGAGTGATCACAGTGTTACACAGTGTGAGGCCAGTGTTAGTGTGAGTGATCACAGTGTTACACAGTGTGTGGCCAGTGTTAGTGTGAGTGATCACAGTGTTACACAGTGTGAGGTCAGTGTTAGTGTGAGTGATCACAGTGTTACACAGTGTGTGGCCAGTGTTAGTGTGAGTGATCACAGTGTTACACAGTGTGAGGCCAGTGTTAGTGTGAGTGACCACAGTGTTACACAGTGTGTGGCCAGTGTTAGTGTGAGTGATCACAGTGTTACACAGTGTGTGGCCAGTGTTAGTGTGAGTGATCACAGTGTTACACAGTGTGTGGCCAGTGTTAGTGTGAGTGATCACAGTGTTACACAGTGTGTGGCCAGTGTTAGTGTGAGTGATCACTGTGTTACACAGTGTGTGGTCAGTGTTAGTGTGAGTGATCACAGAGTTAGTGTGAGTGATCACAGTCTTACACAGTGTGTGGTCAGTGTTAGTGTGAATGATCACAGTGTTACACAGTGTGTGGTCAGTGTTAGTGTGAGTGATCACAGTGTTACACAGTGTGAGGTCAGTGTTAGTGTGAGTGATCACAGTGTTACACAGTGTGAGGTCAGTGTTAGTGTGAGTGATCACAGTGTTACAGTGTGTGGTCAGTGTTAGTGTGAGTGATCACAGTGTTACACAGTGTGTGGCCAGTGTTAGTGTGAGTGATCACAGTGTTACACAATGTGTGGCCAGTGTTAGTGTGAGTGATCACAGTGTTATAGTGTGTGGCCAGTGTTAGTGTGAGTGATCACAGTGTTACAGTGTGTGGCCAGTGTTAGTGTAAGTGATCACAGTGTTACACAGTGTGGCCAGTGTTAGTGTGAGTGAAAACAGTGTTAGTGTGAGTGATCACAATGTTACACAGTGTGAGGCCAGTGTTAGTGTGAGTGATCACAGTGTTACACAGTGTGTGGCCAGTGTTAGTGTGAGTGATCACAGTGTTACAGTGTGTGGCCAATGTTAGTGTGAGTGATCACAGTGTTACAGTGTGTGGCCAGTGTTAGTGTGAGTGATCACAGTGTTACACAGTGTGGCCAGTGTTAGTGTGAGTGAAAACAGTGTTAGTGTGAGTGATCACAATGTTACACAGTGTGAGGCCAGTGTTAGTGTGAGTGATCACAGTGTTACACAGTGTGTGGCCAGTGTTAGTGTGAGTGATCACAGTGTTACACAGTGTGTGGCCAGTGTTAGTGTGAGTGATCACAGTGTTAGTGTGAGTGATCACAGTGTTACACAGTGTGTGGCCAGTGTTAGTGTGAGTGATCACAGTGTTACACAGTGTGTGGCCAGTGTTAGTGTGAGTGATCACAGTGTTACACAGTGTGGCCAGTGTTAGTGTGAGTGATCACAGTGTTACACAGTGTGTGGCCAGTGTTAGTGTGAGTGATCACAGTGTTACACAGTGTGTGGCCAGTGTTAGTGTGAGTGATCACAGTGTTACACAGTGTGTGGCCAGTGTTAGTGTGAGTGATCACAGTGTTAGTGTGAGTGATCAGTGTTAGTGTGAGTGATCACAGTGTTACACAGTGTGTGGCCAGTGTTAGTGTGAGTGATCACAGTGTTACACAGTGTGGCCAGTGTTAGTGTGAGTGATCACAGTGTTACAGTGTGTGGCCAGTGTTAGTGTGAGTGATCACAGTGTTACAGTGTGTGGCCAGTGTTAGTGTGAGTGATCACAGTGTTACACAGTGTGAGGCCAGTGTTAGTGTGAGTGATCACAGTGTTACACAGTGTGTGGCCAGTGTTAGTGTGAGTGATCACAGTGTTACACAGTGAGTGGTCAGTGTTAGTGTGAGTGATCACAGTGTTACACAGTGTGAGGCCAGTGTTAGTGTGAGTGATCACAGTGTTACAGTGTGTGGTCAGTGTTAGTGTGAGTGATCACAGTGTTACAATGTGTGGCCAGTGTTAGTGTGAGTGATCACAGTGTTACAGTGTGTGGCCAGTGTTAGTGTGAGTGATCACAGTGTTACACAGTGTGAGGCCAGTGTTAGTGTGAGTGATCACAGTGTTACAGTGTGAGGCCAGTGTTAGTGTGAGTGATCACAGTGTTACAGTGTGAGGCCAGTGTTAGTGTGAGTGATCACAGTGTTACACAGTGTGTGGCCAGTGTTAGTGTGAGTGATCACAGTGTTACAGTGTGTGGCCAGTGTTAGTGTGAGTGATCACAGTGTTACACAGTGTGTGGCCAGTGTTAGTGTGAGTGATCACAGCGTTACACAGTGTGTGGCCAGTGTTAGTGTGAGTGATCACAGTGTTACACAGTGTGTGGCCAGTGTTAGTGTGAGTGATCACAGTGTTACACAGTGTGGCCAGTGTTAGTGTGAGTGATCACAGTGTTACACAGTGTGTGGCCAGTGTTAGTGTGAGTGATCACAGTGTTACACAGTGTGTGGCCAGTGTTAGTGTGAGTGATCACAGTGTTACACAGTGTGTGGTCAGTGTTAGTGTGAGTGATCACAGAGTTAGTGTGAGTGATCACAGTGTTACACAGTGTGTGGCCAGTGTTAGTGTGAGTGATAACAGTGTTACACAGTGTGTGGCCAGTGTTAGTGTGAGTGATCACAGTGTTACACAGTGTGGCCAGTGTTAGTGTGAGTGATCACAGTGTTACACAGTGTGTGGCCAGTGTTAGTGTGAGTGATCACAGTGTTACACAGTGTGTGGCCAGTGTTAGTGTGAGTGATAACAGTGTTACACAGTGTGTGGCCAGTGTTAGTGTGAGTGATCACAGTGTTAGTGTGAGTGATCACAGTGTTAGTGTGAGTGATCACAGTGTTACACAGTGTGTGGCCAGTGTTAGTGTGAGTGATCACAGTGTTACACAGTGTGGCCAGTGTTAGTGTGAGTGATCACAGTGTTACAGTGTGTGGCCAGTGTTAGTGTGAGTGATCACAGTGTTACACAGTGTGACCAGTGTTAGTGTGAGTGATCACAGTGTTACACAGTGTGGCCAGTGTTAGTGTGAGTGATCACAGTGTTACACAGTGTGAGGCCAGTGTTAGTGTGAGTGATCACAGTGTTACACAGTGTGAGGCCAGTGTTAGTGTGAGTGATCACAGTGTTACACAGTGTGTGGCCAGTGTTAGTGTGAGTGATCACAGTGTTACACAGTGTGTGGTCAGTGTTAGTGTGAGTGATCACAGTGTTACACAGTGTGAGTGATCAGTGTTAGTGTGAGTGATCACAGTGTTAGTGTGAGTGATCACAGTGTTACACAGTGTGAGGCCAGTGTTAGTGTGAGTGATCACAGTGTTACACAGTGTGAGGCCAGTGTTAGTGTGAGTGATCACAGTGTTACAGTGTGTGGCCAGTGTTAGTGTGAGTGATCACAGTGTTACACAGTGTGTGGCCAGTGTTAGTGTGAGTGATCACAGTGTTACACAGTGTGAGGCCAGTGTTAGTGTGAGTGATCACAGTGTTAGTGTGAGTGATCACAGTGTTACACAGTGTGAGGCCAGTGTTAGTGTGAGTGATCACAGTGTTACAGTGTGAGGCCAGTGTTAGTGTGAGTGATCACAGTGTTACAGTGTGAGGCCAGTGTTAGTGTGAGTGATCACAGTGTTACACAGTGTGTTGCCAGTGTTAGTGTGAGTGATCACAGTGTTACACAGTGTGAGGCCAGTGTTAGTGTGAGTGATCACAGTGTTACACAGTGTGGTCAGTGTTAGTGTGAGTGATCACAGTGTTACACAGTGTGTGGTCAGTGTTAGTGTGAGTGATCACAGTGTTACACAGTGTGAGACCAATTTCAGTGCCTCATCCTAGCGTTACATGTAATGACGTTAGCTCCCAGAAATGTAAAACAGAGAGACTGATACATTATTTACAAAGTAGGGATCACTACCACTTTGATATTGGTAATAAATATCAGTATTATGGCGTATTTGTGAGATGCTGCGAGGCCTGATAACAACTGGTAAATATTTACCGTCATGATATGTTTACTGATTCAGCGAGTGTCCCGCCAATGTTCAGTCAGTAGTGTTATTGTGGCAACGAGAATGTATTATTTACCAATTATACATTCCAAGATTACCATCCGAGTGCCGGCGGGGAAGTGGTTCATATAGCCTCGGCTATCACTTCCTTATGTCCGGTCGTGATGGTCAAGTGGTTTAAGGCGTCCCTGTACATACCAGTTGCGTTGCTCCTGGGAGTATGGGTTCGAGTCACTTCTGGGTTGAGTTTTCAGATATATATATATATATATATATATATATATATATATATATATATATATATATATATATATATAGATGTTGTACCTAGTAGCCAGAACGCAGTACTATGCAGTACTCTTAACCTACTATGCAAGGCCCGGTTTGCCTAATAAGCCAAGTTTTCCAGAATTTTAATATTTTTCTAATTTTTTTCTTATGAAATGATAAAGCTATTCATTTCATTATATATGAGATATTTTTTTAATTTGAGTTAAAACTAATGTAGATATATGACCGAACCTAACCAACCCTACCTAACCTAACCTATCTTAATCTAACCTAAACTAACATAACTAAATCAATAATTTATGTTCTTAATATAATATAATAATATTTATAATAATAATAATAATAATAATAATAATAATGAGAGAATAGACAAAGATACAACGTCCAATATCAGGAACATTAGAAGGAAAGAAAGTATATTGAGACTACGGAAAGAAATGTGCTTCGTTGACCTCAAGGAAAAACTTCCTCAACATTAGAGTTGTAAATAAATGCAGCAAGTTAGATGGGGAAATAGATGAAGGCATGTCAATACACATGTTTTATACCAAATACTTTAGAAAAATGCAAGAAAAGTCATTGCAATAACCGACTGCTCGAGTGCAGGGCTCTAGAGCTGAAACTCGACCCTCAGAACGGATTCAAGAAAGCGTTTAGGCGAGTATAATAAACTAGATCATGCATAAATAGTGAACGCGACTCAGGTGTTCAAAATAAGAACACACACAATTTAGACAATTTAGACACAATTTAGACACAATTTAGAGAACACAAGCAACAAGCACACTCACTGAGGAAGACATTCAACAGCTTAAATTACATTAATATAAAAGATTGAGTATAATTCTCTGCTTTAAAACTGTCATGGCGTCCGTTTCCACACATAAAAGGTTTCTGCCTTTAGAACGAAATTAACATAATACTAATTAGCAGACCTCAGGATAAATGCCTGATTATTGCTTAAAAACACATTTTTTTTTTGACAAGTGTGGCAAACCATTAAATATTCATCAGTTATTCACATATGTTTCAGAGAAGCGTAATATCATTCCAACCAAAATAGTAATATTCTAAGTATTCATTATGAATACACACAAACTTACAAGAGAATAACAAGTATTCCCATTAACTCGAGGCATCACCGACACGCTGCACTACAGTCAATAGTGTACTATCTACTTGATAAGATGATAGTACTTATTTTAACTATTTAGTGGAACGTACCAATGTGGAGTGAAGAACCACCAGTAAACCTTCTTTTGGAATATTTTACTGAGTTCGTAAAAAGTAAATATAGGAGCCGAACTTAACTATTTATAGGCTTAGTATATAGCACATATATGTACTATATTAGGCCGAGGACAGTGTGTATTAGGCCTAGGAATAATAGGAGACGTTTGGGTCAGTCAGCTTCACATAGTTATGTTGCTGATGAACATGAAAAAGTTTCCGGTTTGTCTAAATTCAATATTACAAAGGTCTACTTTTTGTTGGTCCATCGCTGTATATAGGAACTATTTAGTGAAAAGTACCAATAAGTACTTCCATTTAAGGAGTCTGAGTTGTAACATCCAGCTGCAAACATTGCCACGCAATCTTGCACAATCAATGAGATAATATATATTGAACATAACAAAGGAACATCATGATTGTTGACATCGCTCATTGTGCTTGTCGGCTTTCATGAAAGTTCAAAATTGACTTCAACTTTAAAGTCATCAACTTTCTAAGTAATGCACAGAAGAGGAAAGTTTAAATTGCTTACCAGTAAGTTGCTGAAGCAAGGAAATTTGTTTTAACACTTCTCATGGCATAGTTTGCTTGGCCATAACAACCCTGTGTCACTTGGCTTGGCCCCCAGGACCATTGTCACTTTACCTGGCCACCAGGACCATTGTCACTTGGCTTGGCCCCCAGGACCAGTGTTACTTGGCCCCCAGGACCAGTGTCACTTGGCTTGGCCCCCAGGGCCAGTGTCACTTGGCTTGGCCCCCAGGGCCAGTGTCACTTTACCTGGCCACCAGGACCAGTGTGACTTGGCTTGGCCCCCAGGACCAGTGTCACTTGGCTTGGCCCCAGGGCCAGTGTCACTTGGCATGGCCACCAGGACAACTGTCACTTGGCTTGGCCCCCAGGACCAGTGTCACTTGGCTTGGCCCCCAGGACCAGTGTGACTTTGCTTGGCCCCAGGACCAGTGTCACTTGGTTGGCCCCCAGGGCCAGTGTCACTTGGCTTGGCCCCCAGGGCCAGTGTCACTTGGCTTGGCCACCAGGACCAGTGTCATTTGGCTTGGCCACCAGGACCAGTGTCACTTCGCTTGGCCCCCAGGACCAGTGTCACTTGACTTGGCCTCCAGGACCAGTGCCACTTGGCTTGGCCCACAAGGACCAGTGTGACTTTGCTTGGCCCCTAGGACCAGTGTCACTTGGCTTGGCCCCCCAGGGCCAGTGTCACTTGGCTTGGCCCCCAGGGCCAGTGTCACTTGGCTTGGCTCCCAGGACCAGTGTGACTTGGCTTGGCCCCCAGGACCAGTGTCACTTTGCTTGGCCCCCAGGACCAGTGTCACTTGGATTGGCCCCCAGGGCCAGTGTCACTTGGCTTGGCCCCCAGGGCCAGTGTCACTTGGCTTGGCCCCCAGGGCCAGTGTCACTTGGCTTGGCCTCCAGGACCAGTGTCACTTGGCCTGGCCCCCAGGGCCAGTGTCACTTTACCTGGCCACCAGGACCACTGTCACTTGGCTTGGCCCCCAGGACCAGTGTCACTTGGCTTGGCCCTCAGGACCTGTGTCACTTGGCTTGGCCCCCAGGGCCAGTGTCACTTTACCTGGCCACCAGGACCACTGTCACTTGGCTTGGCCCCCAGGACCAGTGTCACTTGGCTTGGCCCCCAGGACCAGTGTGACTTTGCTTGGCCCCCAGGACCAGTGTCACTTTGCTTGGCCCCCAGGACCAGTGTCACTTGGCTTGGCTCCCAGGGCCAGTGTCACTTGGCTTGGCCCCCAGGACCAGTGTCACTTGGCTTGGCCCCCAGGGCCAGTGTCACTTTACCTGGCCACC
Organism: Procambarus virginalis; assembly: GCA_020271785.1. Taxonomy (NCBI): domain Eukaryota; kingdom Metazoa; phylum Arthropoda; class Malacostraca; order Decapoda; family Cambaridae; genus Procambarus; species Procambarus virginalis. The sequence goes on from WNGS01000354.1 coordinate 153,748, forward strand.
AGAACCAGTGTCACTTGGCTTGGCCCCCAGGACCAGTGTCACTTGGCTTGGCACCCAGGACCCGTGTCACTTGGCTTGGCCTCCAGGACCAGTGATACTTTACCTGGCCATGAGGACCAGTGTCACTTGGCTTGGCCCCCAGGACCAGTGTCACTTGGCTTGGCCTCCAGGATCCGTGTCACTTTACGTGGCCACCAGGACCAGTGTCACTTGGCTTGGCCCCCAGGACCCGTGTCACTTTACGTGGCCAAAAGGACCAGTGTCACTTGGCTTGGCCCGCAGGACCACTGTCACTTGGCTTGGCCCCAGGACCAGTGTCACTTGGCTTAGCCCCCAGGGCCAGTGTCACTTGGCTTGGCCCCCAGGACCAGTGTCACTTTGCTTGGCCCCCAGGACCAGTGTCACTTGGCTTGGCCCCCAGGACCAGTGTCACTTTACCTGGCCACCAGGACCAGTGTCACTTGGCTTGGCCCCCAGGACCAGTGTCACTTGGCTTGGCCCCCAGGACCCGTGTCACTTGGCTTGGCCACCAGGACCCGTGTCACTTTACGTGGCCACCAGGACCAGTGTCACTTGGCTTGGCCCCCAGGACCAGTGTCACTTGGCTTGGCCCCCAGGACCCGTGTCACTTTACGTGGCCACCAGGACCAGTGTCACTTGGCTTGGCCCTCAGGACCAGTGTCACTTGGCTTGGCCTCCAGAGCCAGTGATACTTTACGTGGCCACCAGGACCAGTGACACTTGGCTTGGCCCCCAGGACCAGTGTCACTTGGCTTGGCCACCAGGACCACTGTCACTTGGCTTGGCCCCCAGGACCAGTGTCACTTGGCTTGGCCCCCAGGACCAGTGTAACTTTGCTTGGCCCCAGGACCAGTGTCACTTAGCTTGGCCCCCAGGACCAGTGTCACTTGGCTTGGCCCCCAGGACCAGTGTCACTTGGCTTGGCCCCCAGGACCAGTGTCACTTGGCTTGGCCCCCAGGGCCAGTGTCACTTGACTTGGCCCCCAGGGCCAGTGTCACTTGGTTTGGCCCCCAGGACCAGTGTCACTTGACTTGGCCACCAGGACCAGTGTCACTTGGCTTGGCCCCAGGACCAGTGTCACTAGGCTTGGCCACCAGGATCAGTGTCACTTTACCTGGCCACCAGGGCCAGTGTCACTTTACCTGGCCACCAGGACCAGTGTCATCTGGCTTGGCCACCAGGACCAGTGTCACTTGGTTTGGCCACCAGGGCCAGTGTCACTTTACCTGGCCACCAGGACCAGTGTCACCTGGCTTGGCCCCCAGGACCAGTGTCACCTGGCATTGCCCCCAGGACCAGTGTCACCTGGTTTGGCCCCCAGGACCAGTGTCACTTGGCTTGGCCCCCAGGACCAGTGTCACTTGGCTTGGCCCCCAGGACCAGTGTAACTTGGCTTGGCCCCCAGGACCAGTGTCACTTGCTTGGCCTTCAAGACACTCTTACTCCTCACTTACTGACGACTGTGACGACTACTGCCCGAGATCACTGTGCACAGTAGCCAAGTGATCAATACCTACTGATAACTGAGTGACAACCAACGGCCTCAGAACACGGTACACAGTAGCTACATAACTGGGTACACAGTAGCTAATTACACATTACGACGACTGTGATCTCAGTTTAGAGTAGCCAAACTATCACCAACTACTGAATTTAACTATTATGATTATGAGATATTATATTAAAAAAATTATAAGAAAATTCTATGTGATAAATTCAAGCAAGTTTATTTATAAAAAAAAGTTAAGTTTTCTTTAAAAAAAAATCGGTTTTTATGCAAAAACCGATGCAGAACTATCAGGTGAATTTAAGTGATATAAAAATTGCTTTAAAATCTATACCTTGTTTTATATATAATTTTACATTTCTATATACATTAGCATTTTTGCTAAAAATTGATTTTAATTAATATAAAATGTTATTTATTTGCGTGTCTTCCTTCACTCCTGAGGAAGACTGTAGAATTAATTTTAATACATATTTAAAGGGTGACGATAATATTCACAATATATTGTGTTCATTGTTTCGAGCCAAGTGCCATGTTGGAAGATGACCATTTGTTGATGGGTCATGACTATAGGCACACCCTTTCTCTCCTAAACCTTCGTATTCTTTATACACTGGTGGTCAGGGCTCCAGATAACGGTAGAAGACAGATAATGGATGGCTATAGATAATGGAAGAAAAAGAAGGGTAGGATTATTTATAGCAGTTGATGACGAAGGGAGAAGACTGCTGATAATGGTCGATGCATTAGTGAAGAAACAGCTGCCATTCCCAGGTGGGTGAGGTCAACAGAGTGAGGAAGTCCTACGTGGAAGATTAGCGTGAACGTGAGGACATGATTAACTAGAGGCGAGGGTGGAGTTGACTCAGCTGGCTGGTTGTGAGGAGATGAGTAACGGTGATCACAGTAAACACTTAATACTGACATTGTACAAGATATGGTGACCTTACTGTGCTTCAAGCTTAATGCTCTGCTGAGGTTTACACACCAGACACAAGGTGTTATAGACTACAATGAAAATGTGCGTGTTACTGGAGGCAGAATTTTTGGAAAAAGTCTTATAAGTTGATGCGAGACTGATCTTACTCATTTCTATCCTTGACTTGAAACAATATAACTATCTCTTCTCTTATACTCGCCTCATCTCATATCTCATATCGTCATATACATATCTCGTCATGGTAATTTGTTTAAAAACTAAATATTTCTAAACCCAAAGTTTCCCAGGCCTTTTATGAACTTAAGTTAAATCACTTTGAATCTACTGTTTCTGGTTATATTTATTGATGCATCTATCTACAGTTTATTAGTTAGTTTGTCTGTTTATTTGATTCTCCAAGGCTGGAAGTCAGGTGTTTGAGGTTAGCTTCATTAAACTTCACAGGATTAATGAATATTTTATGGTGTCATATAGGAGCCAGCGGAGGCTAAGGGTTCCCTGTGATGGAGAACACGGGTCCATCCTTCACACAGTCTGTAGATGTGAAATGTTCTGACCTGAACCCATAGACTTTACCATTAGTATTAATGAGAACATTCTTGGTGCCCCAAGATGCACAAGACTCATCAACATGAGGGAAGAACTGAAGCTTCCAACCATACTAGAGAGAATCATGCAAGTAAACACGACCTTTTGCCTTAAAGTCATGAGAGACCCGACATCTCCTGTATTGCTCAGAGAAAAATTGTTTAGTGCTGTTAACACCATATTGACTGGTGCCGACATACCAACTCACTCCTTTTATGATAAATGGCTGAGCAACAATGCTTACAATCTCATTAAACTCAACATTCATTTTAAGTGCAATCTACCTGTCTCAGATATTCCTCTTTATCTGTTCCCCACCATTCAAGTATCATACACACCTGTCACCAAGAAAGATAATGAGAATCTTGCTCTTCTCAAAGCTGTCACTCTTGAAACAATTGCCTCCTCCATCGAGAATTTAAAATCTCACGAGCACTGTATCTACACCGACGGCTCAGTCCAATCCTCTACTGGACGGACTGGAGCAGCATGTAGGTTTTATAGAAATAATATTTGCACAAAGACTGTCATTGTCAGGTTAGACAGCTGGCTAACCTCCACACAAGCAGAACTAGCAGCATTACAACTTGCTACCACTATATTAAAAACATTGGAGGAGGAATAATATTTTGTGATTTAAAGTCTGCTCCTCAAGCAATCGAAAACTTCTCCTGGAAGATCGACAGCAAGAACCTCATACTACCAATAATAAATGACCTAATTGCTGCACAGAATAAAGGGTCTCGAATCTCTTTTGTATGGATGCCTTCACACAAATATAACCCATCATAATGAGACAGACATTGGAGCCAAATTAGCGTGCAACA
>WNGS01000356.1:0-31390 GCA_020271785.1 Procambarus virginalis
ATTAAATGAAAACGAGGACTAACAGTAGAGAATATTGTAGAGAATGTTAAGGTTTTACATTCACAATGATGGGTTTAAACCCGAATCAATGATGTATCAACCACTTTTGAATTGTGCGGTATTCTTGTTCTGCAAGAGAATTTGTCAAAATTTAACGATTTTGAAAACCTTTCATAATTTGTAAATAGTTATTTTTACGCTGCCAGCACTTAAATGTGTGAAGATTGGGCGGGTCCTGGAAGACCCTATGGTGACACTGCGATCATCTGGCATAACAACATGCAATGTAAAGTTGGTACTGTCAATACCTTATCAAGGCGCACGACCACTGGACTTGTCTGTAACGGTGCTCGACAGTATTTGACCATACGTGTGTGTGTATATGCCTTGTTTCACCAGCAACACCAACTGTGCAGATGTGCCAGCTGAAATATCTCAACTGGCCAATTCATATCGTGATGCTAACCTTATGGTAGTTGGTAATACTGATTTTTCTCGATAAGACGCATAGTTTCAGCTGCCTAATGCGTTCATGGTTGCAGAAACTATACATAATCCTGTTGTCAGTGATGAATTTAATATTAATTGTAACTTCAGTCATGGGATGGGAAAAGAAGGTGTTGTAATGATGATTTTTAAACTGACTGTCTAACAGGTCACAACTGTGAGCATAAGTGCTATATGTCAGGAGGTAGAGTTTCCAGCTCTATTGTGAACTGTTGAGAGTGTGCACAGGACCGGAAGGCCAGGGCACACGGCACAAGTTTGAGAAGTACTCAACCTACACAGTATTGATGGGTGTCTACAGACAGTCCTTGACAAGAGCTTTCCAACAAAGTAACATGTAGCATCTTGAAATTATCTTGAGATGATTTCGGGGCTTTTTAGTGTCCCCGCGGCCCGGTCCTCGACCAGGACTCCACCCCAGGAAGCAGCCCGTGACAGCTGACTAATACCCAGGTACCTATTTTACTGCTAGGTAACAGGGGCATAGGGTGAAAGAAACTCTGCCCATTGTGTCTCGCCGGCGCCTGGAATCGAACCCAGAACCAAAGGATCACAAATCCAGCGTGCTGTCCGCTCGGCCGACCGGCTCCCAGATACATGTCTGAAAGGAAAGATATTAGCCATGAATTTATCTCGTGTGAATTTCAGGAACAAGCTTAGAAGAGAAGGAGGGGGGGAGTGTTACCGGTCGTGGACCGATCACCCCCCACCTATAGACCCCTCGTGCCGTGACGTACTAGGATTGCAACACCTCAAGGGAAGTCGTGATTCGTCGAGGCACCAGGCCTCTTGAGATGCTTGTCTGGAATTTGTAGAGCTGAGGTGAGGGATCCCGGCTGATGAGGGCCCTTGCTTGGTGCCAAAATCATTCATGCTGTGTCTTTGGTTGGGGAGTCCGTAATTTTACTTTGCTCGGCCAAGCATCGGAAATATTAACTGCAAAGACATCTATGTCGCCGTGCCATCGTTCCAGGATTGCTGAAGCATGAATCCGGTATCGTGAGGAGGGACATCATCGAATTAAAGAGAAGTGAACTTTATAAGTAATAGTCGCCTATTGCGTGAACGCCAGAATGCCACTGAGAGGAAACGGACTGTGGGGGGGGCTTTATATCCGCGATATGTAGTGATATCGTTCGTCATCCATGCCTTAGTCAGAAGGTACTTGATAGAGACGAACTCGGGAAGGTTTGTCAGTGTTGTGGAGAAACCCAGTATTCGTAATTCCGGGGAAATTACAAGTCAAATAGTGGGAAGCTAACTTTTACCAAGCCGTGTTGTGCAGGGGCGTATTGCGCCGTGCTAAGGGCGTGTACGTACCATTGCTAGCTGTGAAGGGCTACCGCGCATGTTGTCTCACGCCACCGTGCCAAGCCTTAGCTAAAGCACCAGCTGTACCTCCCAGCTCTCTGTGTCTTGCGTCTTAATACCGAGCCAGTCACCTGTGGTCCTGTCTGACCACGTGGAGGACGTGGGAGAGCTTCCACTTCAACCTACTTCAGCATTAGTCTACTGCTGCGTCAGTGGGGTGGGATTGTATGGAAGTATTGTGCAAGTGAGACCGTTCGGGAGAAAAGAGCGAGTACAATTATTCTGTTTTGGTATATTAGGCTCAGAAACGGGTTTCGATACCAGTGTTCCTTCTGACATTGTCCATTAACATCTGTCAGGTGATTGGAATTGTAGACACGTGAGTTACACCTGGATTAACATCAATCAAGTTGAGGAATGGCCCAACTGTGAGCGAGGACGTGTGTACAAGTACACGGGATACACATTTAGTTGTGTGGAGTTGTGACGGATAATTACTGTATCTCCAAGAGTAGAGGAAAGTGTGGGTATTTTATTCCTTCATGCTCGATGTTCCATATGTGCCATGTATGTGATATCTTTTCAGAGTAACCAGTTCCGATAGGGAAGTGCGTAAGCGAGATTCCCAGTGGTGGGTATTTGATATATTATATCTTGGCTAGTGTATTTTATACAGTTGTGTGTTGTGTGCTTGGGTAGTGATTTCAGAATTGTTATTTCACTGTGGGAGTGTTATTCATTTGCAGTGGGCTGCAAAGGTATATCGTGTTGTGTTATCTGTATGACAAGGTCCTGGGTGTAGGACGTGGTGGTCTTGTGAAGGATTCAGTGAGAATTTAAGAGGTCATTAACGTCATCCCAGGAAGCACATTGTTTAATGATGTTACTGCTGTGTTCTGGAAACCAGTGTTGAGAGTAACGTAATATGTGGGTACAATTACTTGTCCGTGGGATAGCTAATTAATCACCTCTTGCTAATTTGTACAATTAGCATCAGTGCATAGTGAGTTCACACAGTGGTGAGGGAATTGTCGGGAGGGCGACTATAGTAGTGAACACAATTTGCTCTAGATTAATTAATCGTCAGTGAGACGGCAAATTAGTGGCTCATAGTCAATTAGGATAATGATTTATCAAGGGTTGACTGTCTGTCGTGAGGGTTGTTGCCTGGCTGGCTGAGTGAGGACGTGGCAGGTGGTGACGTGGCGGACTTACCATGGGTGGTCCGCTTCCATCTATTAAGCGCGTAAACTCCGTGGGCCTGGAGTTCACTGGGCGTGCTGGATATCCGGAGGTGGCCGTGGTTCTGTGCGACTTGCTTCATGTCCCTGTGCTGGACGTAGACGGTATTGAGATTGTGACTGCCCATCGCGTTGTCGTCAAGCTTGTGACGGAGGAGGTGTACCGTGACTTCCTCGGTCGGTACGAGGGACGATCGTTGTCGATGCCGGGTGATGCCGGCTCGGTTTCCATATCAGACCGGAGTGGTGCGCTGACTTATGTCAGTGTGCATGGGGCACCCCTGGAGTTTCCCGAGGATCTTCTTCGGCGTTACTTCCAGAGATATGGGCCGGTCGTCAGTGTGAGGGTCAACACGATATCCTCTGGGAGGTTTGCCGGAAGACGGACGAACATTCGTACCTTGGGAATGCGCCTCAGGGCGGATATTCCATCTTCGGTCCGGCTTCTGGGGTGCTACATCCGGGTGTACTATGCCCGGCAGCCTCGGACCTGTTTCCGGTGTGGATTGATGGGGCATCAGGCTGCCGGGTGCGAGGCGGCTCCGGTTGCCCCTGTCAACCTCTTTAGGGAAGAAGATTTTCCTCCGCTTCCCCTGGACGAGGACTCCGGGGATGCGATGTCCGACCAGCTCGTTGTTGCGGCTCCCCCGGCGTCCCCTGACGTTCCCCTGGATGTCGGCGGCCCTCCTCTGGATGTTGCGATGTTATCGGTGGATCCTCCTGCTACTGTCCCTGCTGCTCTAGTGGGCCTTTCTGCTGCGCCCTCCTCATCGCCTGATCACCTGTCTTCAGCTGCTGCGCCTGGCCCTGATTCATCGCCTCGGATTCCGGCTGTGCTGGGTGCGGCTGTGGAAGTGGGGTCCACGGTTGTGTGTGGTCCAGTTCCCCCTATGGTCGAGGCTGCTGCCGTTTTGCGGCGGACGTCAGTTCGTCCGGCTCGTAGTGCCCATGTTTCTGGGTCGGCTTCCGGCTCTGACGATCTCAGGCCGGTGCCCAAACGATCCAGGCCTTCGTCGTCTCCCTGGGCTGATGTTGGGGACTTTAGTGACTGTGCGGACTCAGGTGTGGATGCAGTGGTCCCGGGTACGGTGCTAGCCTCGCGGTTAGTGGTGGCGGACGTCCATGCGCCTGCTGACATTGGTGTCAGTGTCTCGGGTGTGACTGCTGTTCCTTCTCCGCCGGGGGCTTCTCCGCGGTGGGGTGTGGTGGCCTCCGCTGCCGGAGTGGGTGGGGATGGTGGGCCCGGGCGTGGCCTGGTGGTGACCTTCAGGAAGGGCGTGTGCGGTTCGATTCCCCCGCGGGATGCTGTGGCCCCTGTGGTGGTGCCTTCTCACACGATCCCTCCTCGAAGATTGACTGTTGGGCCTACGACCTGGCCGCCGACGTCTGTGATGCCGTCGGGTCACTGGGCGCGGATTGCGGAGATACCTTTAGGCGATGAGGTGTGGGACCATGTACCGGTAACACGGTTCCGGTGCGATACGATTTGGGTGCCGTGTTGGCGGGTGTTTGTGGCCAATGTCCCGGATATGATGGTGTCCCCAGTGGACGTTCAGGACCCTTGGCAGTGGTTGCTTTGGGAGGCGTACCATATACGCTTCCATCGGGACGTGTTTCCGAGCAAATATGAGACTATATGAGTGATTCGAGTCGTGTGTGCTGTGTGCCCTGCTGGCTGTTTTGTATGCCTTCTGGTGGTATGTGCCCATGCCTCACCTTTTGGTTTGTGGCGAAGCGAGTGTTTGGGTGTGAGTGTGCTTGGCCTTCATGTCTTAAATTGCATTGTTGTTAACGTGCCCTATGGTTTATTTATTATATGCTTATATGTTGTATGAGCTTTTTGTTTTTGGTTTGGGGATTTGGTGTGGTGTATGTTACTGTTGCATTTTTGTATTACTTCCGTTTTGTTCATTCGTTTGTTCTATTTTCGGTCCTTCTGGCCGGTGTTTTGTTTTGTTTATTGTGTAACGATGGTTTTTTCCTTTGATTATGTGTTAGCCATCTTGATTTTGGTTTATACTGTACTGTTTGACTTGATCCTGTGTTTTTTGTTGTTTGCATTTGTTTATCCTTTGTACTGTATTTTAAATGCCTTTTTCGAGTTTTGTAATTTGTTAAGTTGTACTGTCTGCCCTTCAGGCTGCTGGTTTTTATCTTTTTTGTTTTTCTCTTTGTTTTGTCATATGTGTCTATTTGCTTTTTATTGTACTTAATTTGCATGTTTGCATGTAAAAAAAAAATAAAAAAAAAAAAAAAATTAGCATCAGTGCATAGTGAGTTCACACAGTGGTGAGGGAATTGTCGGGAGGGCGACTATAGTAGTGAACACAATTTGCTCTAGATTAATTAATCGTCAGTGAGACGGCAAATTAGTGGCTCATAGTCAATTAGGATAATGATTTATCAAGGGTTGACTGTCTGTCGTGAGCGAAGTCAGATTGAGCTAGCATATCTGTTGCGGTGGTGGATTTGGTGGTGCTACCGCTGACGAACCACCCAACCCACAACTCGACAAATGCTCATATTTCACTAAGAGATCACACTAGGCACTTGTGGCCCTTGGAGAGGGGCTCAACGTCACACGTTTAGGGGATGCGGCTCCAACACGCAGCCTTGTTGTCACGTGCACACACCCACTCGAGCCGCTGTGACTCCCCACTCTCTCCTTATGGAATATGACCTCCTCAATCCCCTTTATCTTACTAGACTTCTGTCTTACCTGTCCACAGCAGTGGTTCCTGTTTCTTGCTCTCTCTCTCTCTCCTTCTTTACTATTTCCTGGGAAGCCTCACTGGGACAAGTGCAAACACCAGCAAATTGAATACATTTACTGGACGAAGTACATAACAATACACGCATACATATAATAATAATGATGAATCCTATACTCTGTACTATTATAATCAGGTTGCACTCCAACACCATCAGAACTCTATCCTCAGCTTGCTAAGTGGTATCCTATCTCTTGGTATTATCAACCTCCTCAAGTAGATTAAGTCTTACAATATAATGTCACACTACCATCAAGAGAATGTATACATATATATATACCTATAAACACATATAAGGCAAATCAGCATTTGAAAGCAATAACATACATATGTATATATCAGTATAAATGATCCGTGCCACACAACGAATCAATCGACCATTCTATCAGTCTTAGAATACATATATATCTGTAGGTACTCCTGCCTACGTCTGTAACTCTAAACTTCAATATACACTTCTTGGCACATAAATGGCAAACGATCACTCACCTCTCACTGCGTCGTTCACGCTAATGACAAACACTCTCACCTCCATACAAGTGATCAGTTAGAACTATTTCACTACCCTGACAACTTCAGGTTCCTCAGGGCTTAAACACCAGGATCCTCTGCAGCTCCTCCAGGCTGCTACCATGAAGATTCCTTGAACAACTATGGTGCTTCCCTACTCCTATTAGGATCATCCACAGCTCTCCTGGCTGCTGCACCATAAAGTTTCCTCGAATAACTGTGGCACTTCACCACCTCTGCAGAAGCACGTGACACTCCTCCTCACTGCTTCTTCATAGCTCGGGGTCCTCTCCTCCCCTGCCTTGGAGTCTCATCAACCACTCCCTCTGTACTAGCTTCGAAGTCCTCAGCAACTTCTTCCCCAAAGGACAAACCTGCAACCCATTTGCACTCCAATAAATTCTTTCCCTTTTTAACACATAAACAAAATTAATCACACAACATCTTTGTCTCCAATCTCTATCTGTCCTCTACATTTAATGAGAGTGGACTCCCCCGTGGGCGAGTCCATGCGCCACCTCGCTGGGCGAGCCTCACTCACGCTGGGAGGGGCCTCCTCCCTCAGGAGCCGGGCTCCTTCAGTTGCCCGCCAGCGCTCAGAGAAGATAGACGTCGCTCAGCGCTCCTCCCACTTCACTCTCTTATTTTAGGCTTTCTGCCATACCAAAACATTTCTAATTTGAAAATAAACATCGCTACTGTCGCTGGGCACACGACCAACTACAAGCAAACACTATGAACTGGCTTAAATCGGGCTTACCACAGATTATCTGGTCGAGGGCGCTTCTCCCTCTGACAACGTCTGACCAGGGCGCTTGTCACAGCCCACAAAACTGTCTCTGGGCGGCTTAATACTCTCTCCTCGCCGTCCAGGACTTGAGACCACACGTCCTCAGCTCGACTCAACAGCTGGAACGTCTGCACCTTCTCTTCTCTTGGAGATAATATCGCTAGGGGTCCCTTCTGGCGGGAGCTCGACGAAGCGCGGCCTCTCCCCTGCGATGTCTGGCCTCAAGTGAGGTCATCGCCCTCCACAAGCGAGCCTCACGCCCCCAGTAACTTGTCCACATCTTCCAACAAGTCATTTATCTGTTTTTCTAGTCCATTGCCCATAATCTCAAACTTTTATATAAATGCAACACACTATTTTACATCTGTGTTATCGCCTCTATAATTCCTGGACCTTCCAGTTAGGTCAGGCTTGCTGAATAACTCTCAAAGGGTGAGACTCGTTTCTCCTGCAGGCTGAGATCATAACAATATCTCGTTGGATTAATTATATCTGCCTGTGGGATAGTTTAATAAGCACTCAAAGTTAATCAAGGGGATTAGCGCCCGCCACTAAGTGAATTCACAGTGTTGATGTTACCCGCTTATGCAGGGTGCAGAGTAACATAGTGAATTAGAGTAGTGAACCCTCATTAATGTAATTTTGTCATATGACCGTGGAGACAACTGTTGATAGGGCGACAAAGTCAATCATAACTTGTCTTGATTTTCTTGATCAATAGGCTGTCGGTGTGGCAGTAATTAATTGGGAATTACAGAATGCTTGACGGGTCAAGTGTGGGATAATTAAGAGCTTCCGAGTTATCGTTGTCAGTTGAGTGTCGGTGAGACACGATTATGTTAATGTAATTTTTTTTTTATATTTACATGCAAGGCATGTTAATAAGTACAATAAAACAAAGACATCAGAATCAAACAAAACATGCAATGCACAAAATCACCACCCTGGAGGGCCTGTACAAAACATAAACACGTATACCAAACATACCGGTGGACAAACAAAAAACACCAAACACAGCAATAGTCTATAAGAGCAAATAGCAACAGGAAAGGAAATACAGAAAACAAACACAGCAAACAAACATAAAATATCAAGAACAGTAACAGGCAGGAACAACTAAGCAGTCCGAGGGGCACTCAACAAGAGACAAACAAGTGCAGACACAATACATTATGTCACGTATTTGTCCGGAAACCGGTCCTATGGAAACCGGACAGCGTACGCCTCCCAGCATACCCACACAGCAGACACATCCTCCTCATAAGGAGAAGCTTAAGGGCTGGAACCTCCAACACGAAGGCACGTAAGCTCGGGACCCAAATGGTACCCCAAGCCTCGGGAATCGGAGTCACACGCACCCACATGAGAGGGGGGGGGCCGGATACGTGTAAAATAGGCCGTATGATCCTCAACCGGCTGCACCCGAGTAACTGCACGCCACTTCCGCGACGGCATCACCCTAGCCCGCAACTCAGCCAAAGAGAACCCTTTGGATGGGGGGGGGGGGAGAGGCATGCAAGACACCATAGCAGGGGGCAAGACCACAGGGCCATCAGCCGAAACATCCACACGCTCAGGCACCGGACGGGACACCTCACAGCGAGCATTCTTCTTCAGAACCAGTAACAGGCCACGGCCAGCACCAGCACCATCCACGTCAGGAGAGGCGACCACCCCTCACCGCGGAGAACCTCCTGTAGAAGAAATAACATGAGATGAGTCAAATGCACAAGCATCGGCAGCAGGGGGCACATGGACCTCAGCCACCACCATCGTTTCACGGTGCGACACACCGATCACCACCCCGCCGTCGTCCGAAGAGCCACAGGTGTGGAAGTCCCCCACATTGGCCAAGGCGAAGAACATTTCTGACGAAGAACATCAGAAATGCTTGGGCTCCGGCTGAACATCAGTGCCGGAGGCGGACCCGGAAACACGGGCATCACAAGCAGCTGCAGAATGGCAGCAGCCTCAACCACAGGGGAAACCAAGCCGAACACAGCAGGAGGCGCCGCATCCACCCCATCGCCTAGCACAGCCGGGACTCAAGGCGAGGGTGCAAGGACAGGCGCAGCAACTGGAGAAGACGTAGACGACGTCGATGCACAGAGATCGCCCAGAAGATCGACGAGAGCAGCAGGGACACCAACCAGAGCATGGTGACCATCCGAAGATAATCTAACCTCTGGAGGAGGAACTGCAACAGCAGAAGGCGCATTCGGCGACACAAGGAAAACCCCAGCAGCCAACTGAACTGCCACATCCTCACTCACCGAATCCTCCCCAATAAGTAGCGGTGGGAAATTCTCCTCACGGAAGATGTTCACGGGAGCTACGGCAGCCGCAGAGCACTCAGTAGCCTGATGCCCCAACATGCCTCACCGGAAACATGTTCGTGGTTTACGGGCATAGTACACCCGAACGTAGAACCCCAGGAGCCTGATGGAAGATGGAATGTTCGTCCGCAGGCGCATTCCCAGGGTGCGAATGTTCGTCCTCATACCCTTGAACTTCCCCGAGGAAAGCGTATGCAGCCGTACACTGACAACAGCATCAAACTGCCCAAAATAATGCCGCAGCAGGGCCTCAGGGAACTCCAAGGGCACCCATGGACACTCATATAGGTGAGGGCTCCACTACGATCCGATCCAAGATCGACACAGAACCGGCAGCGTCCGGCAGGGTAAAGGACCACCTCTCATAGCGGCGGAGAAACTCATGGTGTGCTGCCTCCCCTACAAACTTGATAATTACCCGGTGCGCAGAGACCAGTTCTACATTGTAAATATTAATTACAGAGACATGCAACATGTCACACATCACTAGATCGATTGCAGGGTATCCAGCCTGTCCAGAAAACTCCAGACACACAGAGTGGGTCCGCACCACAGGGGGTAGAGGTCCCCCTATCAGGGAAGCCACGTCAACACCCAACTACCACCTCCTCGGAGCGGCAAACAATGACTGGCAGCTCGAGCCCAACGCCTGCGCCCTCCGGTGGCAGGGCAGCGAAACTTATGTTAACGTAATAGAATTTTTGCTAACTGCTGTTGACAGTTAATTAGTGTAGTTGTTCGAATTCAATTAGTGTACATTTACTATTGTTGTTTGTGTCTTGAGAGACAAGTGTTAACGTGAAACTTGATAAGGGGTTATCAGTATTGGATTAACCCGCCTAGTTATATTAGTCTTCTTGCAAGGAGGGCTGCGAAGTTACAGAGCAAATTGTGATTATAGTATTTATCTCGCAGAGAGGGCGAGAGAAATATTGATTGCAAGTTTATCATCAGTTTGCACACTGATGATAAACTGCTCAGTTTTTTTTTTTTTTATTTTTATTTTTACATGAAAACATGCAAATTAAATACAATAAAACATTACAAACCAAGGAGAAACAAAAAACCCATCAGCCAGAAGGGCCGACAGGACAGCATAACAAAGTACAAAATTCAAAAAGGCATGTAAAGTACAGTACAAATGAGAAACACATGCTGTACAAAGTATAAACAAAGACAAACCAACAAAAACATAGGCGCATAGCAAACAGTACATACCCATCGGTACACAACAACATGGCACAATGTACATGGCACAACAACAAGGTAAACCAGAAACAGAAACAAAAAAACACAAAAACAAACAAACCAAAACAAAACAAAACAAACTAAAACAAATTATCCGCACAAAAACCCCGCACGTAAGAGAGCAAACAGCATAGCCAGAGGGGCACATAATACAACAAATCAAATAAACATAATACAACAATCAAATAAACATAAGTCATGAAAGGGTCGAGCCTAAATTTCCATGCAGAAAACAAGGACGACATCGGCCTGAAGGGTACACAAGAAACAGTTCATAACATACCAAAGCCTAATACACACAGCAAGCACACGGACTATCAGGACTGCGCATACTTTTCCGGCCACTCAGTCGCCGGAAAAAGAATACAATACGCCTCCCATAACACCAGTATTTCTTCCGGAATAGGGGCACGAAGGGACGTCCGAGGATCGGGCATGGAAATCGGCACACTTTCAACAAATGCCTGAGCGTCCGGAACCCAGACAGTCGTGGGGCACCACGGAATAGGCTTCACGCGGTCATGATATAGAATCCGCACAGGGTTGGATTTCGAATGCGGCAAGCCGTTGGCCAAGATGAACGGGACGGACGTCCCCTTGCAGGCGCGGGCAACTGGCCTCGCACACGGAACTTCGACAGCCTCACAGGGCTCTGCAGCAACCTCCAGACGGGACACCGGCAGCGGCCCCCCTCGCCGAACATCCTTCTTTAGGAGCAATACTAGGTCGCGTCCCGCACCAGCACCCCCCTCACCAGCATCCGGAGGAGCAACCACCCCCCACTGCGGGGAACTGCCGACAGAAGCCACAGGAGGCGAATCATATACACAGCCTTCGGCATCAGCAGATATATGGACGTCAGCGTCCACTACCTCAATTCCTGAGAACCCATCAGCGCCAGAATCCACCTCATCAGCCCATGCAGTAGGTGAGCGCCTGGATCTCTTGGGTACCGGGCGCACATCTTCGGAACCGGAAGCGGACCCAGACCCACGGGCATCACAAGCCGCACGTACTCGTCTGACAACTGCAGCAGCTTCAACCGCAGGGGGAACCGGACCACACACAACCGGGGACCCCACAGCCACTTCAGCATCCGGAACCCGAGGTGAGGAGACAGGGCCAGGCGCAGCATCGGAAGACAGGTGAGTATGCGCTGAGGAGGGCGCAGTACAACGGGCCACTGGAGCAGCAGGGACAGGCACACTAACAGGATCAGGGGAATCCACCGATCTCATCGCAACAGCCGGAGGAGGGCCGGCGACATCCGGGGAAACGGCAGGGGACGCCGGGGGAGTCGCATCAACGAGCCGGGCGGTTGCCGCATCCCCGAAGTCCTCGTCCAGGGGAAGCGGAGGGAAATCTTCTTCCCGAAAGAGGTTGACAGGTGCAACCGGATCCGCCTCGCACCCGGCAGCCTGATGCCCCATCAAGCCACACCGGAAACAGGTCCGAGGCTGCCGGGCATAGTACACCCGGATGTAGCATCCCAGAAGCCGGACTGAAGATGGAATGTCCGACCGCAGACGCATGCCCAAGGTGCGAATATTCGTCCGCCTCCCGGCATACTTCCCGGAGGATATCGTGTTTACCCTCACACTGACTACGGGCCCAAATCGCTGGAAATAACGTCGCAGAAGCTCTTCGGGAAACTCCAGGGGCGCCCCATGCACGCTGACATAGGTCAGCGCACCACTCCGGTCTGATATGGCGACGGAGCCGGTACCTCCCGGCAGTGACAGCGAGCGCCCCTCGTAACGACTGAGGAAGGCACGATATACCTCCTCCGTCGCCAGCTTGATGACAACGCGACGCGCAGTCACCAGCTCAATCCCGTCAACATCTAGCACCGGGATATGCAGCAAGTCGCACAGTACCTCCGCTACCTCTGGATACCCAGCACGGCCAGAGAATTCCAGTCCTACCGAGTTCACACGCTTGATTGCTGGTAGGGGACCACCCATGGTGAACCCAACACCTGCCACGTCTGCACACCTCCAGGCAGGCAACAACACTGGGGGGTGGGGGGGGCAGCGACGCCCCGCCACCTGGCGATCAAACGGCTGACTACCCTAGCAGTCACGGAGGGACACGTCCGCACTCCACGGCTGCTCAGGGTCAACCACTGCTCAGTTAGTGTCATTGTTCAGCCCCACGATTACGGATAGGATTCCGTGGTTATACTAGGCTGTTGAATTAGCTGTATTCATCCTGCCACTGGAAGACAGTAAAGTAACGTAAGTTCGTTGTTATATTAGCTCTAGTCTTTTGTTGAATAAACTGTTATTGTTCATAGAAACGGTCTTTACGTGTTAACCCCACAATAATATTGTCCCACATACCAATGTTCTGCAAAGTAATTTATACTTGTGAATCTTTATGTAGGTCTGCTCTTGAGTCTTTAAGTTTGATTCAACGCCAGATGCATAGTGCTCCTGGCAGTATGGGTTCGAGTCACTTCTTGGGGTGTGAGTTTTCAGTTGCATATATGCCTGGGGACCATTCAGGCTTGTTTGCATTTGTGTTCCTCACGTGTTGCCCCAAAGAATGAGGTGATTTGATAAAATACTATGCCCAAGACTACCATCAGAGCACCGTTGGGATGGTGGGGGTAAATAGCTTCGGCTACCATCATCTTTTGAACGGTCGTGATGGTCGAGTAGTGAAGGTGCCCTGTACACCAGATGCATAGTGCTCCAGGCAGTATGGGTTCGAGTCACTTCTTGGGATGTGAGTTTTCAGTTGCATGTATGCCTGGGGACCATTCAGGCTTGTTTGCATATATATATATATATATATATATATATATATATATATATATATATATATATATATATATATATATATATATATATATATATATATATATATATATGCAAACAAGCCTGAATGGTCCCCAGGGCTAGATACAACTGAAAACTCACACCCCAGAAGTGACTCGAACCCATACTGCCAGGAGCAACGCAACTGGTATGTACAGGGATGCCTTAATCCGCTTGACCTTAATCCGCTTGACGCCTGAATCCGTCAAGCAGATTAAGGCGTCCCTGTACATACCAGTTGCGTTGCTCCTGGCAGTATGGGTTCGAGTCACTTCTGGGGTGTGAGTTTTCAGTTGTATCTAGTCCTGGGGACCATTCAGGCTTGTTTGCATTTGTGTTCCTCACGTGTTGCCCCAAAAAATGAGGTGATTTGATAAAATGCTATGCCCAAGATTACCATCCGAGTGCCGGCGGGGAAGTGGTTCATATAGCTCCGGCTATCACTTCCTTTTGTCCGGTCGTGATTGTCAAGCGGATTAAGGCGTCCCTGTACATACCAGTTGCGTTGCTCCTGGCAGTATGGGTTCGAGTCACTTCTGGGGTGTGAGTTTTCAGTTATATATATATATATATATATATATATATATATATATATATATATATATATATATATATATATATATATATATATATATATATATATATATAACTGAAAACTCACACCCCAGAAGTGGCTCGAACCCATACTGCCAGGAGCAACGCAACTGGTATGTACAGGGACGCCTTAATCCGCTTGACCATCACGACCGGACAAAAGAAAGTGATAGCCGAAGCTATTTGAACCACTTCCCCACCGGCATTTGGATGGTAATCTTGGGCATAGCATTTTATCAAATCCTTATATCAAACATATCATTTTATCAAATATATATATATATATATATATATATATATATATATATATATATATATATATATATATATATATATATATATATAACTGAAAACTCACACCCCAGAAGTGGCTCGAACCCATACTGCCAGGAGCAACGCAACTGGTATGTACAGGGACGCCTTAATCCGCTTGACCATCACGACCGGACAAAAGAAAGTGATAGCCGAAGCTATTTGAACCACTTCCCCACCGGCATTTGGATGGTAATCTTGGGCATAGCATTTTATCAAATCGCCTCATTTTTTGGAGCAACACGTGAGGAACACAAATGCGAACAAGCCGGAATGGTCCCCAGGACTATATGCAACTGAAAACTCACAGGACGACTAGGACGTTGGTAAATAGGGATTCAACATCCAGGGAAGCAATGATTTCATCGGGTTGAGTAGATTTGATTAATTCTAGGAAATCTGCTGATGATTGTAGACTATACTTGCTTGGAGTGTATAGAGTTAGGAGTTCGTTAAGTCTTTTTGCCAGGTGATAGGTTGGAGTTGGTATTTGGCTGATTATTGGGCGTAGTGAGTTACCAGATTTGTGTGTCTTAACATTGCCATAGGCATATCCTAAGCCATAGTCGCCTTGAAGTTTAGTGAAATGCACACTACCTTTCTTTGCGTTGATTGCAGTAATTGTTTTGTTTATTTTGCGTTTAAGGTCTTCCACATGGTTCCTCGTGATTCGTTGAAATTTCAACTATTTCGTATATACAAAGCCCAACGTTGGTGGGCTTTGTATATACAAAGCCCACCAACATAGGATTATGCCTGAACGGTAGAAGTGAGTGCCCTCAAAGATACAAAGCCAGTGTTCTCAATGCTTATATTCGTCGAGCGCTTACCCATTGCTCCGAATGGAGCAACGTGAGTAGAGAGTTTGAAAGAGTAACTCGGGTATTGGTGAACAACGGATATTGCAACGCGGAAATAAACGCTGCTATAAGAAGACACTTGGACCGATGGTATAATCCTGAACTTAGAACAGAAACCACAATACCTCCAATAAAATTATATTACAAATCAACCATGCACAGTGAACGTACAAAAGAGGAAAGAATAATGAAAGAAATAATCCATAAAGGAGTAAAAGCATTACTCCTAACCAAAACATAGACCTGATCATATTCTACAAAACCAAGAAGACTTCCGAACTCCTTATCAAAAACAGCCCGATGCCGACGGAGATCCCTCTACAGCAGTCAAGCGTTGTATACATATACACTTGCCCCAACGAAGGATGTAACCTTCAATCTCAGTACCTAGGTATGACGTCGACGAAGCTGACGAGGCATTTGACCTGTCATCTTCAATCAGGTGCCCCCAGGAATCACATGAGACAAGCCCATGACATCACCCAAACAAGAGAAATGTTGAACAAAAATACCTGTATAATAGACAAAAGCCAAGATGCAAGAAGTTTACAAATTCTTGAAGCAATTCACATAAGAATAGAAAAAACCTACCATGAACACCCAAATCACGGAACTATTTACTCTACCCACCATGAGAGTAAGAACAAGACCAGAAAATAACGATGCCAACACAGAAGACACTGTTCAACATAATAGGCCATTACACCTGATTAATCTTTGTAAGCAGATAGGAGCTGCCTCGTATGGGTCAATAGGCGTTCTGCAGTTACCTTTATTCTTATGCTCTTATGTGCTTCATCCCCATTTATCCCTTATGTATCGCCCATGTTTTTACCTTTATTTTCTTATCACCTGACCAGTGTGGGTATAAATCAACCAGTTCTAAAAATTCTTTTCACTTGAGAATGAACCATGGAGGTTCGAAACGTTGTGCAAATTGTATAAATAAGTGTAATACATTCTGTAGTAATTAACTTTTTTCTTCACCTTGAAATTACGAAAATGAGTTTTGGAGAACTCCTCTTTCAGTTAATACCTGATGTAAGAAAATAGTTAGAGGGATAGAAGCCCTAAATCAGAAGATCGTAAATAGAGAATATGCGGTCATATTCAATGAGACATTTTTAAAAGAAAACCNAATCTTTCAGCGATTTCTTCCTGGGATAGGAGAATGGCAAGTCACATTTGCGGCAGAGAAAACATAAGCAATGACGATGATGATGATAACTAGACTACATAACAAATAGGACAGACCTGCAAATGAGTTACAAAACCCTAGAGTTAATAGATGAAATTGACATCTTGAGAATGAAGTTCGACTCTTCAATGACAATGCAGAGCCATGCTTAACCTACTCACAAGGTAGCCAGGAAACCTACAGCCCTAGGGCGCATCTCACACCTTCTTGACAGCAAAGGCTGCAAACCTATTGAAGCACATGTTCGCTCTATCTAGAGTATGCACCCCTTTCCTGGATCGCCTGCCCCCCATCATTCATCAGACTGCTAGACAAAGTGGAGAGATGGGCAAGAAGTCTCATCTCTAGTCTTAACTAAGTCTGGTGGGAACGGTCTGAACATCAGAGCCTGCAACACTGTCATGAAGTTGCTGGTCTTACTGCTATGCACAAGGCCAACATACTCAAAGTTTCGAACCTGACCCACACTCCTGGTTGGGTCAGGTCCCAACTACTGGTGGTCAACTCCGTGGACCACCAGTAGATGTCACCCGTAGCACTACGATCTCAATCTTCAACAGTCTCATGCTGGAAGTGCTTTTCTCCAGAACATCACTCCATCAGCGATCATTTATTCCTAGGCTGACTCGCATCTTGAACTTGTTCGTTCAACAGGTTAATTCACGTGAGTTCAGGTCAACTGATCACACGAAGTCTCTGGCACACAGTTGGCTACGGGCTCATCTTGTTCCTTATAAGATTGTTACCTAATATTGTTGATGAATAAAGGCTGTGCCTACTGAATAAAGGCTATGCCTGCCCACCTCTGACGTGGGACGTATGAACATGGGCTGCCTCAGGTATGTGACGAGTGCTCGGATGTGGATGACATGAAAGAGGAATGGAATGTGTTAAACTTATACCTAATTTAAAAATATATATATAATTAATTTCTAGGCACATAGTGTACCACATAAATTTACTATGTCAGTTAACAATGACCCAACATAGATGACTATGGTACTGAAAAACCTTTTTACTCTCAAAAGCGGTTAAGAAAGAGACTAGAAAAGTGAAAAAGAAAAGAAAATTAGGAAAGTAATGAAAAGTGTACAGCCGGGCAGGCAAATACAAACCCCAAGCCGTTCTTTCAGATAAACCAAATGAAGACTAGTGATAAAACTGGTCCTTTGAAAAATTAGTTGTCACGCAGCTGAGAATGGCCAATAATGGATGGAATTCTAAATACGAAAGTTGTGTCTGTATTACTAGAAAAGAACTTGATATTTTTACCTCACCTGAGCAAATTTATGATTGTAGTGAAGAATGCTAGTTGAAGATTTTAGTCATTACTAAAGAGGAGTTATTAAACAGATCGAAAAATTAGAGGCAAACAAATCCCTGGACCAGGTGAAGTTACTGCCAGACTTCTTAGAGAATGTAAGGAAGAGCTAAGTTAGCCTCTGATCTTCATGTTTAATAAATAGTTACAGTCGAGCAAAGTACTGGAATAACAAAGTACTATTATTAGGCCCCGTTTAGATTATACCGTTCAGTTCTGGTTCCCATGATACAAAATGGCCATAAATTCTTTTGAACGACTTCAGAAAGGGATGACAAAGTTAATCTCAGGAACTTGAAATGTTACATATGAAGAGAGATGATGAAGCTTACTTTACCTTGTCTAGAAATGGGAAGAATAAAGAATAAATCAGCCCTGGATAAATAAAAAGGACTTGCTTAGGGCCTTATATAAAGAGGGGGCGACATACCTCGAATAAAGAGGGGCGATATAAAAAAAATCAAGTGCCAGATATACAATGGACCTTGGTGCAGTATTGTGGTTGAACTAAAGTCCACAAAATGATGGTCCCAAAATAAGTAAACAAAATTATTATTAATTTATTTATAGAATGCCATGTATCTTTAAAAGAGCAAAGCTATGTAAAAATAGGTGTTTTGTACCATATAACTGATAATTATTCACTGGAATATAATTACAATATTTTATGATTTACTATTGTTTTAGTTTTGAATTAAATGTACAGTATAGTGTGGGTACCACAATCGTTTTAGCGATTTGGGTCTCTCAAGGTTTTAATCCGGGCCTGATTAAAGTATGGAAATGGATGAATGGGTATAACATAACAGATATTATTAGGTGAAACATTATCAACCCAAAATAAAGCACGAATGGATTTGGTCAAGTCTCTCTGCCACAAGTCACTTATGAATTGTCTGTTCTTTCAATTCATAACTGACCAATTAGTTTGGGAAAAGCTGGTGGTGACTGTGTTGTTACTCTTGATGTGATACTGAATATTTGAGCGACTCTTCGAGAGAGTGTGGAACCCACTCACTGAGGAGGTAATTAAATTTGTCCCCTTCAGCTGAGCATCACATCATATGACTGGGTATGTAAATATGTTCCGATTGTGCATCCCATCGTATTAAATATTAGAGAACTGCCAAAGATTTAAAAATCTTGCACATACATAGGGCTCACAGTTGTTTCCTCAGGCTTCCAGTAACAATCCCCAATTTGGGAAAAAACTCCTGAGTCCCTCAATTTCTTTCTATGGTCTTTGTAAAATAATTCTCTCACATGTTTTTCATGTGAGGGAAATCTTCGAAACCTCTTTACCGATTGCTTTGAAATTTTGACACAACGTTGTATTTGAACAGAAGCGTGTTTTTATATACCTACTATATACGTGCTTCCCCTGTGACAGGGAAAAAACATGTTTTTTTTTTTTAAACAACTCTATCTGTTGGACGAACGACCAACACACATTGTAATCTCCAAAAGTGTTCTTCACCAATTGCTTTGAAATTTTGACACAACGTCCCATTCGATTTTGTGTGTGTCTTTATATAACTACTATATAGATGCCATACCAGTGACAGGTAAAAACATGCTATTTTTTTTAAAACAGCGCCATCTGTTGCAGGTATGAGCAACTCACGCTATATTAAATATGTTACGATTTCATTTCAATGTTTCCGATTGCAGTGATAAATTGAATTTACATAGATTTAGATTTATTTTCATTTTGATTTAATTATTTTGTGACATTGCATTGGAATTGAGCTGTGTTGTTTACCATACCGTTCATTTCATGAGTATAAGTATAGATGCCACACCTGTGACAGGTAAAACCAAGCTTTTTTGAAAAACATCGCCATCTGTTGCATGTAAGAGCAATACATGCTATACTAAATATGTTACGATTCCATTACAGTGTTTCCGATTTCATTGATGAATTGAATTTTCATAGATTTTGCTTTATTTCCATTTTGATTTAATTATTTTGTGTGATATTGCCTTGGAATTGAGCTGTGTTGTTTACCATTCCGTTCATTTCGTGAGTACAGTTTATTTATTTTTTTTTCATTTCGTTTTTTAACGTTTTTTTTCAGTGATAGGAACATCAGATCATTTGATGTTCCCAATTTTCTGAAGGGAATATCATGATCATTTAGGACTGGATCGGATGAGGGAGTGGGGAATGGTGGGGAGGACGAGAAGACAGGGGAGGGGGGTAATAGTGGGGAGGGGGATTTGGGGATGGTGGGGATTAGAGAACTGGGAAATGAAGAATGGTAGGGAGGACATGGGAGCAGGGGATAGTGGGGAGGAAGAGGGGACAGGGAAGAAGGGGAATGCGGGAAGGATGGGGGGAGAAGTGGGAGATATTGGGGAGGATGAGGGGAAAGTGGAGTGGGGAATGGTGGTGGAGGATGAGGGGGGACGGTGGAGTGGGGAATGGTGGGGGAGGACGAGGGGACGGTGGAGTGGGGAATGGTTGGGAGGATGAGGGGACGGGGCATTGGGGAATGGTTGGGAGGACGGGGTGACGAGGGGGAAATGGTGGGGAGGACTGGGGGACAGGGAAAGGTTGCTGTGACTTAGCAACGCACATTTTCAGCAATGCACATGCATTGCTGAGCCACAGCAACGCATGGCCGGGTACAGCTAGTATTTAAATAAATTGTAAAGTAACTCAGGATATTGTCAAATTTTGTATAAAATCTCCATTGTTTAATAAAACTGAGAGGAAAAGTTAGTGCCTTAAAAAAATATATAACTTGGATTATACTACATATGTACCTATTTATAAGCCAAACATTGACTTTAAGCAATAGGCCATATATGTGCTGTCTTGTGCGAGAGCGTGTTGCAGCCTCATGAGTGCAATTATGTACTACGTATGACAGTTTGGATATGTACTTATTACACTTAGTATTTAAACGTAATGCCAATTCAGAGGATGGGTTGCAACATACATATCTAATTTTAAAAGTTATACCAAATAAACCTTATCCTTGGCACATCAGTACAATTTGTTACATCTAAAAACTATATATATAAAGTGAGAAAGTAAAAATAAATCTACAAAGTTATTCCATTGTGGCACTTCACCTCATTTCTACTGATAAAATAGAACTTCAGTCCACTGCGGCTAAACCACAATGGATAGAGACTTTTTCATTTGGATTTTTTTTCCTTCCTGGATGCTAATTAACAAAGTTAGAAGAACAAACACTTTCTTCATATCAATTTGTTTTATGATCGCCAGAGTGTTGCATGATTATTTGTATTGCGCAGCCGGAGGGTTAATTAACGAAACTTAGAAATTCAAATAATGATGGTCAATCTAGCTTGGCTTCTAACCATCATAGATTTTTACAAACATTCTACCTCTTGTGCAATACTAAGCTCAGCTGCCTCAGTTGACAATCATGACGCTACTGTGTCAAAAACCAGTGCAACACTCATACATGCTTAAGCAGTAAGTCAGACTACACTTCCTTCCCACCATCACACCCTCACCAAGGGTAGCTTGCAGGCCATGTAATATCCCTTCACTATTGCCGCTTCATTACCGATTTGGGTGACTATTACACTTGACCATCAAAACATACTAATAATGAGGGAATGGGAAGAAATTGGTGTTGTGGAAAATGCGAGAGTGCAAGCCAGGCACTCACCCATTTCAACCGCATGCCTCACCTTCCAACGTTCCAAGGTCATCCAGAAGGGGGGATCCTGGACAATCTGTAGAAGTGAACAGTGTTTCAGAAGGTTTCAGTGATACAGAGGGTCGGTTCGAGTCCTTGGAATCAAGATGGAACCTTCAAATCATGGGATTAAATGAAAACGAGGACTAACAAGTAGAGAATATTGTAGAGAATGTTAAGGTTTTACATTCAACAATGATGGGTTTAAACCCGAATCAATGAATGTATCAACCACTTTTGAATTTGTGCGGTATTCTTGTTCTGCAAGAGAATTTGTAAAAATTTAACGATTTTGAAAACCTTTCATAATTTGTAAATAGTTATTTTTACGCTGCCAGCACTTAAATGTGTGAAGATTGGGCGGGTCCTGGAAGACCCTATGGTGACACTGCGATCATCTGGCATAACAACATGCAATGTAAAGTTGGTACTGTCAATACCTTATCAAGGCGCACTACCACTGAACTTGTCTGTAACGGTGCTCGACAGTATTTGACCATACGTGTGTGTGTATATGCCTTGTTTCACCAGCAACACCAACTGTGCAGATGTGCCAGCTGAAATATCTCAACTGGCCAATTCATATCGTGATGCTAACCTTATGGTAGTTGGTAATACTGATTTTTCTCGATAAGACGCATAGTTTCAGCTGCCTAATGCGTTCATGGTTGCAGAAACTATACATAATCCTGTTGTCAGTGATGAATTTAATATTAATTGTAACTTCAGGAGCCGGTCCAGTTATGTATAAAAATTTGTTCAATGTCAACCAATATTATTTGACTAGTTGTATATGAAAGTGCTGAAATTGTCCCAAGTTTCAGTACTGCAGCGTAAATAGAAAAGATTTTTTTTTTTTTTTTTTTTCAACGTTTTTTTACACATTTTCAAGTCTACACTTCTTCACACACGTTTTCAGATATAATTATTCTGTGACACTTTTCTGACACATTAGCATATAATAATGATTGTGTGATTTAGGATTTCCAAACATCTTTAGTTTTCCTAATACAAATGTTCAAAGTTCCACCCAAAAATTATGCAAAAATGGCATGTTTTATGCTATTATAAAATCAATAAATGAACTTAGAGAAAAGTGAAATATTGCACATGTAGAGACATGCCCTCCACATATACTGTGTAAGTTTCATGTAAATTGAATAAAAAATTATTCAGTTTTGTTTAACATTTTGTGTCAATTGAAAAAAAAACAGAAATTAATGAAGTCTAAGGTTCTAAAATCTGTGGCCGAGGTTGACATCAACCATTTTCTCCAAAATTGGCATCCTTACAGATAGGTATACGTACAGAAGGTGTGTAAGTTTGATGCAAATCGTCCGAAAAAAAATTTGAAAAAAAAAAAATTGAAAAAAAAAAAAAAAATTGAAAAAACTTTTTTTTTTTTTTTCCTTAAAATTTTTTCCAATTAAACTAATTATAATATAGTTTAATATATGCTATTGTGATAGCAAAGAGTCATAGCTATGATTTCAGTGACACTTTTGATTCATAATCGATTTGTGACCATTTTGGCATAATTTTCACAACTACTTCATATTTTTTTTTTCTCCCTTCCTATTTATGCTACGATGCTGAAACTTGGACCAGATGACACACTTTCATATAGAATTGTCAAAAAAGTTTGATTGAAATCGAACGAGTTTCATTTTTGCATTTTTGGAGCCAAACTGGATTGGACCGCCCCCTTAAGTNCCGGGGATGCTATATTATCCGGGACATTTGCAACAACACCCGAAAACAGGCACCCAAATGGTATCACTCCTGATCCGAGTGACCAGCACATGCTCCCACACCAATGGAACTGCCCCACCCTGAAAGTCCAGAGCCTCCTCGCAGATCGGTAACACAGCAATCCGCTACCAGTGACCTAACGGCATCACAGACTGGTAACACGGTCCCCAAGTCCCCAACGGACATCCTCAGAGGAGGGAGCTGGACAGAAGGCACCACCACAGGGGCACCAGCGTTCACGGGCACACCACCGGACGACTGCCGGGAAACCGAACTGAGCACATCCTTCCGCAAGGTCACCACCAGGCCACGCCCAACCCCATCATTCCCACATCAATCCCCGAAGACCCACAGTCACTAAATTCCCCAACATCGGCCTAGACAGACGACAAACGCCGGGAACGTTTGGGCACCGGCCTGAGATCGTCAGAGCCGGAAGCTGTCCCAGAAACACGGGCACCACTAGCCAGATGAACTGATGCCCGCCGCAGAACGGTAGCAGCCTCAACCACAGGGGGAACCGGACCACACACATCAGGAGGCCCCACAGCCACCCAAGCACCCAGCACAGCCGGGACCCGAGGCGAAGATGCAGGGCCAGGCGCAGCAGCTGAAGACGGGTGAGCAGATGGCGATGCCTCACAGGGAGCATCAGGTAGGCCCATGGGAGCAGCAGTGACAGGAGCAGGAGTAGCATCCGACGCCACCGCAACATCCGGAGGAGGGTCGGCGACATCGGGGGAACATCGGGCGACGCTGGGGGAGCCTCAGCAACTAACGGGACGTTCACCTCCTCACCCCCGGAGTCCTCGTCCAGAGGAAGCGGCGGGAAATCCTCTTCCCGGAACAAGTTGACTTGAGCAACCGGAGCCACATCGCACCCAGCAGCCTGATGCCCCAACAGGCCACACCGGAAACAGGTACAAGGCTGCCGGGCATAGTACACCCGGACGTAGTACCCCAGAAGCTGGACCGAAGATGGAGGAGAGCGTGTTGACCCGCACACTGACGACCGCTCCAAACCGCTGAAAGTAACGCCGGAGAAGGTCCTCGGGAAACTTCAGGGGCGCCCCATGCACACTGACATAAGTCAGTGCACCACTACGGTCTGAGATGGATACAGAGCCGGCACCACCCGGCAGCGGCAACGAACGTCCCTCGTAACGACGGACGAAATCACGGTACTCCTCCTCCGTCACGAACTTGATGACAACCCGGTGGGCAGTTACAAGCTCAATACCATAAATGGCCATCTCAGGGATATGGAGCATGTCGCACATAACTATTTCTATAGCCGCATATCCAGCACGACCAGTGAACTCCAGGCCCACGGAGTTCACGCGCTTAACAGGAGGAAGGGGACCATCCATGGCAAGCTCGCCACGTCAACACGCAGCCAGCAGCAACAGCTAGGGGGGGAGGGGGCAGAGACGCCCACACCTTCTGGTGATGAAAACAGCAAACACCCCAAACTACCAGAGGCCAGACGACACGTCTGTACCCCACGGCAGCTCCAGGTGGACTCATCAAATTATGAGATGATCGGTTTAACAAGGGCTTACCTAGTTACCTGTGTTGATGCTCCCTTCACCAGACCTGCCTACAAGTACTTCTGGTTCAGTCCTTAACGAAAACTGACCGGCCAGCTCACCTCTGGTTCACTATGCAGCATGACGCCACTTGCTGGACATGTTTCAGCCTGCAAGTGCACCTCCACACATCCAGCACACGGGACTGTATCCCAGGAATCGTTCTCCCAGGACACCTTCCCCTCCCCCCCCCATCAATTATGATTCCTGGGATTCAACACTTGGCGACCCCCCTTTTCCTGGGTAAACCAGGCTTACACTTGCACTAGTGATCAGTGATCAACACAGGTGGTCACATTGAATAAATATTAACAACGTAAGTAAATTTTTTTTCCATTTCATAACAAAATTGGGGGAGGGGAAGGCAGGGAAGGCTTTACATAAACTTTTCAAAATAGCAAAAAAGTGGCGACAAGGAAACAAATGTTTAAAATATTTGTGTAGAGTTATATTCTTAACAACTTAGTATTTAGGATGACAGTAAAGACACCAGTTTTCGTGGCTTGAAATAACTATTTTTTTTAATTCAGGAACAGGGACAGCTATGTAGAGAGTCTTGAGGGGTTCATAACGCTCCGTTTACGCTTGAAACGTAAATGTAAATGGCTTAAAAGTTTACTGGAAAAGCGAGAACGATTTACGCAGTACTCTCATTGGCGAAATATATAGATAAGGAATGTATAAACACCAGGGTGTTATAGGCTCTCAGCTTAGTGGCCGAGAATTACCAACGTAAATTCGGAGATGATCCGAGTATCCTAACTAATGTACAATTAAGCCACAACGTTATTTTTTTACGTCGTACAAATGTAATATATTTTCTTTAATAATAATTTAGAAAGACAGTTTGAATAGAAAAAATTCTAAGATAGTTTCAATGTCGCACCACATGTTCTTTCTTAATTTCAGATAAGTGATAGCTTTAGATATTCTGTACACTATCAATCCGACATCTTATCTTCACATATTTAATTAACCCAACCCACCTAACCTTGAGTTTTACTTTTATTTATCTCGATAACACATACACTAGTGCATTTAACATCGACCTGTATACATGTGAGTCACTGCTGATCTGTCGCTCATTACAACAATAACAGTCAAGCGAGTCCCCATCAGGTGCAACACTAACTGAAGCCAGGTACGATAGATGCACCATTTTATAACATTGTCATGCTCATCCTTCCAGATCGTCGACGACACTCTGGCAATGTTGAAGGATATATTGTTCAAGTTGGTTCCAGCATACCACTGTCTCGAGGAAGTGTTACTTCAGAGATAGGTTCCAGATTAGGTGTTTCCAGGTCAGGTGGTTCGGCACGAAGTAGTTCAGGATAAGGTGATTCAGGACGAGGTGTGTTTGGGTTTTCTCCAGCTTACACAATCACTAGATGTTGCTGTTGAATGTAGAGATTTTTGTCCAAACGCTTGCAGCCCTCTGTTGCCATGGGCGTGAGGCGTCTTAATAGTACAGTAGTAACTCTGCCATCTGGGAACTTGACATGGGCGTATTCTTGATTCACGTCTACGACCTCAACCTCATCAACAAGGGGATTGCTTTTGCTGTGCCGCACATAACGTTTTAGGAGGAAAGGACCTTTGCACGCAAGCCACGTAGGGAGAAATCGCCCTGAAGTAAACCTCCTGGAATGGTATAAAGGTCGTTCATGTGGTGTACAATTTGTAGAGCTGCACAACAATGATCGAATAGAGTGGAGTGCATCAGAAATAATAACTTTCCATTGGGATTAATCTAAGTTTCTTGTCCCAAGAGCTAACAGAACTGTTTTCCAAATAGTCCCATTGTACTTCTCTGCTTGACCATTTCCTCTTGGGTTGTAAGGAGTCGTATGGCTAGTTGCTACTCCTTTCTTCAGTAGAAAATCCTTCAACTCCTCAGACATAAAGGAGGTTCCCCTATCGGAGTGTATATATGCAGGCATACCAAAGATTGTGAACAACTACACCAGGCTTTGAATTACTGTACCGGTAATCATATCCGAGCAAAGGAATGCAAAAGAGAATCTAAAAAATTAATCCTTGATAGTAAGTATATAGTTATTTCTTGATTGTGATAGAAGTGGTCGTTTCAAATCTATGCCGAGTCGTTCAAATGACTGAGTAGCTTTAATCAAATGCCCAGAGTCAGACATTGGGCGATTGTTGGTTGCCCTGACGGGTGGTTGTTTGCCACTGCAGGGTGACTGTTTTTCAGTCTCAGTATGACTTACGTGCCGCCACTCAGGAGGAAGGACTCGGCTGGGCTGACGTTTACCTGTCGGGTGGATATTGGCGTCGTCAGCAACACTCTGTTTGCAGTTATGGGTGTGAAAGTGGAGGATCTCGTCGGTCTACAGGTTGTTCGTGACGACAGAGTAATTGTGAAGTTTGCCGAGAGTGGCTTGTTCAAGAGGTTTCTCGACCAGTATGAGGACAAGGTGGTGGGGCTGAGCAACGGCCTTGGCTCTGTGACTGTGACGAATTTGAGTGTGGAGTACACATACGTGTCTATTAAGAATGCGCCATTTAAAATGTCCGAGGATCTCCTCCGTCGGGCTCTTGCCAGGTATGGGCGTGTGGACTATATTCGTGCCTGTCAATACACAACCGGGGACGTCAAGGGACTCGGAAGTGGCTACAGAACAGCTAAGATGGTTCTTCATGGGCATGTGCCTTCTTCTCTCGCGCTTGCTGGCTTTACGGTCTGCTTCTCCTACCGTGGGCAGACTCGAACGTGTTTTAAATGTGGCCACGTTGGACATTTGGCTGCTGCCTGCGACACTCGGATGTATGATCGGGTGAATGTGTTTAATGAAGCGGATTTTCCTCCCTTGCCCGAGCGTGAGGATGTGTCAGTTGTGGATGATACCCCTTGTGTGAGGACGGCTGCAGTGTTGGATGCCGCTCCAGTTAGTGCTGTTGGTGGTGTGGGCGTCGGGGTGGTGGGGGTGCGGCCCCGCCCCCGCCGTCGGCTTCCTCGCCTCCGCCGGCTCCTCCGCCTCCGCCGGCCCCGTCTCCGGCTCCTGTGTTGCCTGCGGGGTGTGGGCCTGTACCCCCTGTGGCTGAGGTTGATGTTTTTATAGATCATGTGTTGCCCGGTGACTTGCGGCCGGCCGTGGGCTCTACTGGGATGCCTCCTGCTGCGAGCGACAGTTCGGATGGTCAGCAGCCTCTGTCCAAGCGTTCCCGGAGGACTAGGAGTGTGTCGCCCTCTCGTGGGTGGGCTGCAGAGTGTGACGTTGTGGAGGATGATGTGATGGAGGGGCCTGTGCGGCCTCCTGTGGCGCTTACGACACCTGCTGCCTCCCCTCCTTGGGAGGTTGCTCCTAGTGGTCGTGACCTTGTGGTGCTCCTCACGAAACCTGTGCGCCGGGAGGCCTCTGATCCTGTGCCCGGTGGTAGGAGCCCTAGCAAATGTGCGTTCCCTATGGTTCCCCCTGGAGTGAAGAACCGTGTGTCTGTCGATACGGTCCTCTGTGGCTACCCACGTCCGTCCCCTGGTGCTCGAACCCCTCGTGCTGCACCCTTCCCTGTGGTATCGGCATGTGGAGTCCCGCTGGGTGCGACGCAGACTTTGGAACTTACTGTGGATAGCCGGGTGTATCCGGCTAAGTGGTGCCCCTCTACTATCTGGGTACCGAGGGTGAAGTGTTTTGTTTATGGGGTGCCGGACCTGATGCCTCAGCCTTGTGCGTCGCCTGGTAGACCGGTGTCTGATGATGTGAAGCTCGTTTGGGAGGCATACTGTTTGCGGTTTCCGAAGGCGGAGTTTCCCGATAAATATGCGTAGGTTTGTGCTTGCATTCTGTGCTCCTGGAACGGTTCTAGCCTTATTGTATTGTGTGCTGTGTGATTGTATTGTTTGCCTAGTTTTGTCCTTTGTGTGCATTGTTTTTGTGCTTAGTTCATACTGTACTGTTTTCCGTGTGTGTTCGACTGTTCTCTTCTGTATTGTGTTTCTCATGGTGTTCTGTGTGGTGTGTGTGTGTGTGTGTGCTTCTTGTGTGTGTGTTCCTTTTTGTCGGATCCTGCGTGTTCCGGTGTTTTTTCACGTGTGTCTGGGTTGTGTTTGTCGTTTGTCTCACGGTTCCTGTGTGTTCCGGTCGAATGGTCGCGTGTTTCTGTATTGTGTGTGCCGGGTGTTCCGTGGGTGGTGTGTGTATTGTAATTCTTTTACCTTTGTCCCTTTACTTCTCAATGTTTAATTTTTCGCCATTGTGTGTTTTTACTGTAACTTGGCGCGCCTCGTCGGGGTTGTGCACTTTATTGTTGTAATTTTCTATTGAAATTTCCTTGTTCCATGGATTCTCATTTATGTTTTGTGCATGTAACTTGTCCACTGTGTTTTTTATTGTATTCCTGTATGTTCAGCTTTGGTGTGTCTTCTGTAATTGTACTTAGTTCCGTGTTGCTTGCATGTACATTTGTGTTATGTTGATGGATGGTGTGTACTGGTGTAAGTTTTTTTTGGTGCTTCGGTGCCTTAGTGTTTGTAATGTTTTCCTTGTCATGTATTTGTTTTATGAATAAAAAAAATAGAAAAAAAAAATGCCCAGAGTCAAACTTGAAAACCTGAGGTTAAGTTCAGAGCATGTAGAGCAAGAATTCGTCATCTTCTTCACTTCTTCCACAGAATAAGATAGATTTCGACATCGGACCAAATGAGCCATACGAGACACTCCAGGGTGATACAGATTTTCATGCAATTACTTAAGTTCATCCACACTGGTGGCACCACATACGCGTGAGAATGCATCAGCCGGTATGTTCTTTTTGTCTGGGCGATATACAGTGTCATAGTGGTAACAGGAGAGTTCGACTCACCATCTAGCTATTTTATAGTTTTCTATTTTCCCAGCTGATTAAGAGTTAAACATAAAAGCAACACTTCGCTGGTCAGTCACAAGCCGAAAGTGTCGACCATGAGCTAGTGTTGCCACTTCCTTAGAGCTTCAACAATGGCATAGACTTCATACTCTACTCTGTTCACTATTTGAAAGCGTTTGGGAGAAGTAAGCTACTGGTTGTTCATTCTGGGTTAAGGTAGCGGCAATGGCATGATCCAAAGCATCAGTTTCCACAGTGAAAGGAGTTGTTGGGGTCGATTGCTCGAACCACTGACTGGCTACTAACCCATCCCCATCCCCCCTTCTCCCTCCCTGTTCCCCCATCCCCTCTCACCCTCCCTGGTTCCCCCTCCCCTCGCACCTCATTCCCTTCCTGTCCTCTCCTCCCTTCTCACCTCATGCCCTTCCTTTCCCAACCCTCATCCCCTCCTCACCCAATATGGTCCCTGCCCCCCCTCACCCCATACCCACTCCCCCCCCTACCCTTGACCACTCACCCTTCACCCCAGAATCTTCTGAGACCCTGTTAGCCAACTCACAAATCTCCACACTATGGAACGACTTCCTCCATCAGCTTCCCCCATCAGTCCATTTATTTTCCTGTCACCTGGTACTCCTCTGGAAAGATAGCATCCGAGATTATGCCAATTATTTTAGTTTCCACAATTACAACTATGTCAGGGTCTGCCTCATTAACTCTTTCTTTTATCTCTTCTGCTTTATTGGAAACCCCATCAGCATTGGTGTACCAAACCTTGAGACTCTTCTTGGAAACTCTGGCACCGAGTTCACCCTCTCTCTGTGGGTCTGGGGGTCTGGTGGATGTCTGGGGGGCGAATTGGATCTGGGGATGGGTTGCCTGGGAGGCGAATGGGGTCTGGGCCTCTAAGGGGGTAGGAAGGGCATTAATGGGTCTGAAAATTATGGAGGGTCTGAGTGGCATGGGGGGTTGGGGAAGATTGAGAGGTAGAGTGAGGCTGAGAGTCAGATAGGTGTTGAGAGGTTGGGGGGAAGAAGGATAGTGGTGGGGTGGGGGGAAGAGGGGAGAATGGAGCATGGGTGGTGAGAGTGAAAGAAAGGTTGTATTCGTCAAGGGGATTCAGGGGTAGGTGTGGGTTTGGGGAAGAAGGGGGGGAGAGGTGAGGGGTCGCAAGGTGATGGGTTCATATGGGATGTGGGATGCAGAAGAGAGGTGAGGGTTGAGTGGGGTTTGGGGTTGAGGGGTTGAGGGGGGTCATAGAAGGTGGATGGCTCAGATGGAATTGAATGCAATGGGGACAGAAGGGGCAGGGGAGTTGCTGGAGGTATGAGAGAGGAAGGGGTGAGAGGATTGGTTTGGGGAGGGTATGGCTTGGCCCGATAGGGTCATTGAAGGATGTGATGTAGCAGGTGGAACTGAGTGCAAGTGCGGTGGAAGGGGCAGGAGAGTTGTTGGGGGGTAGAAGCAGGAGGAAGGGATGGGAGGGCTGATTTGAGGAGGGTGTGACTTGGGAAGGAATGGTTGGGTGGGTAGGGTCCCGGTGGTGTGCAGGTCTGCTCGCCCTGTGAGCTATCTGTTCCTCTTTTGTCATACATCTATCAATAAATTCGTTGTAATAGTCTGTGCTATCTCTGAGTAAATGTGTGTGTTTCATTATGTAATCCACTGCCTCTTCATTAGAAAACTGTACCAGGAAAGGTCGATTCTTGTTACAGTTGTAA
>WNGS01000358.1:24982-39982 GCA_020271785.1 Procambarus virginalis
GGTGCGTCTCGGCGTGGGCGGCCTGGGTGAGGGTGTGGGCGGCCTGGTGAGGTGTGGGCGGCCTGGTGAGGGTGTGGGCGGCCTGGTGAGGGTGTGGGCGGCTGGGTGGTGAGGGTGTGGGCGGCCTGGTGAGGGTGTGGGCGGCCTGGTGAGGGTGTGGGCGGCCTGGGTGAGGTGTGGGCGGCCTGTGTGGTGAGGGTGTGGGGCGGCCTGTGCGGTAAGGGTGTGGGCGGCCTGTATGGTGAGGGTGTGGGCGGCCTGTGCGGTAAGGGTGTGGGCGGCCTGGGTGAGGGTTGTGGGCGGCCTGTATGGTGAGGGTGTGGGCGGCCTGTGCGGTAAGGGTGTGGGCGGCCTGGATGGTGAGGGTGGGCGGCCTGGGCGGTGAGGGTGTGTGGAGGGTGGTGGGGGTTGGGGGTGGCAGAGGTGCTGGACGTGAGGTTAACGCCTGGGGCTGAGAGAGAGAAGCCAGGGAAGGTCCCTCGCCTCCTGCTCCCACCACCACCACCACTCCCTCACCTCAATACATCAATAACATCACTAATCAACGCTTTCCTAACCTAACGATGGAAGCAGAGGCTAAGGTGAGGCAGCGGTGCATTGATCTCAGTGGTCATGGTGACCTACAGACGCAAACTCCAGTGCAAATATCACAATATAAAATACAATTTGATTCCATTTACCACGCTTGGCTGTCAAAGGCAGGGGAAGAGCAAGCTTCACCAGGGTGACACCTTGACAGCGGAAACTGGAAACTGTGGCACGAGACTTCAGGCGGTATAATCTATAAGTCCTCGTAACCACTAAATATGTCGAGTAATAGCTGGACTGCAGATTGGATTATCTTCACGGCTAATGGTCATTATGTTTAATATTAATAGGTTAAACGAGGGAGCTTACTGCCTCCTTAGAGATTGTTAAGACTCTGCCCCCCTGGTTCATGTGCCTTGTTCTTCCGGGGATATTGTGAAGTGGTCAGCAACACCTTTATTGTCATTCCCACCTTGTTTGAGTCATCTAGATGAGGCAGAGGAGAATCAATAAGATTTTGCTTATCTTGGTAAGGGAGTGTTCCCAGAGAGTAGTAACTATTGTCCTTGGTCACTCCGCGCGCCAGTGCAGGCTACTAAACATATGGCCCTGTATGACTAACCATCCTGCGAGATGGGGACCTTTATTACCACTGCTACCTTATTCAATCTTGTGTTGATGATATCCTCAAAATGCATCCGGAATCTGCCAGTGCAGACTGCTTATCACATGCCTCTGTATGACTAACCATCCTGTGTGATGGGGATTTTCTAGCATCAACTAGTTAGCTTTTTTGACACACTGTACTCCACTTCATATAGTCTAGGGTAGCTGCACTAATGCAGATGTACCTAAGGAATTAATAAAAAAAAAAAATCCGCGCGCCTACGTCGACGGATAGGGGGTTTATAGGTAAGATAGGGATAGGGAGAATAAGGGTAGTTATTCCTATCCCTGTAGGGATAGGTAACAGGAACGGTTGTGTCCCCCCTTCCTCCAGTGACACGGCGCTGGCTGGAGGACAGTGCCTAACTGATTAATTAAGATTAAGCCAACCAGGAGGTGGCACGGGCATGAATAGCCCGTAAACCGCCTAACTCACACCGCCAGCCTAACATACACCACAACCAGTTTAAGTGCTTGTCCGCGTCCCACATGTGGCAATGATAGGTGTACACATATTCGGAGGGACCAAACACACAGGCGGGACCTGGTACAGCAGGTACATATAGGCGGGACCAAAGAGCCAGAGCTCAACCCCCGCAAGAGTTGAGTATATGCAGGGAGCTCCTGGCCCACCAGGTGCCTCAGGGTGTCCACTGGCGATGGTCTGTGTCTTACAACTTACAGCGGCCTCAGTAGGCAAAGACGCCAGAGTTAAACTAGCTTTGTGTAATGTTATTGTTCATGATGAACGAGAACAAATAACTCTCGAGACATAGAGTTCACTGGAGTTTGGGTAGTTGATAGTCAAGGGAGGTGTAGAGTTCGGCAAGTGGTAAGGCTTAGACGGAAGCAAAAGGGGGCAACAGGTAATAGTGGAAGGCTTTACAGAGTGGGGGTGACAGGTTGAGATATGAGGAAGGGCATTCTGTCTCCCTCCACTCCCTGCTGTCCACTGGCCAGTACTGCTTTGATTGTTCAGTAAACCCTTGAAATATATGTTTAACACATCTCTAACCCTGTCCATGGAGGACAGAAGAAAATGTATATATTCTGGTTAGCATTGTAAATGTCTGGCCACGTCTGTGGTAGAAAATAATAATAAAAAAACTGCTTTGTTCCTGCGTCTGTGGCCACCGGGAGGGTGGGGGGTCCCCATGACCCCCTGTGGTGGGGTTCATGACCCCTGTAGTGGGGTTCTTGACCCCCTGTGGTGGGGTCCCCATGACCCCCTGTGGTGGGGTTCTTGACCCCCTGTGGTGGGGTTCTTGACCCCCTGTGGTGGGGTCCCCATGACCCCCTGTGGTGGGGTTCTTGACCCCCTGTGGTGGGGTTCTTGGCCCCCTGTGGTGGGGTCCCCATGACCCCCTGTGGTGGGGTTCTTGACCCCCTGTGGTGGGGTCCCCATGACCCCCTGTGGTAGGGTTCATGACCCCCTGTGGTGGGGTTCATGACCCCCTGTGGTAGGGTTCTTGACCCCCTGTGGTAGGGTTCTTGACCCCCTGTGGTGGGGTTCTTGACCCCCTGTGGTGGGGTTCTTGACCCCTGTGGTGGGGTTCATGACCCCCTGTGGTGGGGTTCTTGACCCCCTGTGGTAGGGTTCTTGACCCCCTGTGGTAGGGTTCTTGACCCCCTGTGGTGGGGTTCTTGACCCCCTGTGGTAGGGTTCTTGACCCCCTGTGGTGGGGTTCTTGACCCCCTGTGGTGGGGTTCTTGACCCCCTGTGGTGGGGTTCCTGACCCCCTGTAGTGGGGTTCCTGACCCCCTGTGGTGGGGTTCCTGACCCCCTGTGGTGGGGTTCTTGACCCCCTGTGGTGGGGTTCATGACCCCCTGTGGTGGGGTTCTTGACCCCCTGTGGTGGGGTTCTTGACCCCCTGTGGTGGGGTTCCTGACCCCCTGTGGTGGGGTTCCTGACCCCCTGTGGTGGGGTTCATGACCCCCTGTGGTGGGGTTCCTGACCCCCTGTGGTGGGGTTCCTGACCCCCTGTAGTGGGGTTTCTGACCCCCTGTGGTGGGGGTTCCTGACCCTAAAAGGAAGGAGCGGCTCATATTTTACAATTAAATTTTTAGTGTGTCAGTTTGGCATAAATTCCTGAAATTCAATTCCTGAAATGAAATTCCTTCCCATAAATACCGCTTTATGTAATCGAGTGTATTAAGTATCAGATAAAAATACGAAATAAAGAACAAATACGAACTCTCAACTACTTGAACTGGACGGTAGAGCGACGGTCTCACATCTAGCAGGTCGTTGTTCAATCCCCGATCGTCCAAATGGCTGGACACTATTCTTTTCCTCCGTCTTATCCCAAATCTTTATCCTTTTCCCTTTCAAGTTCTATATAGTCATAATGGCATAGCACTTTATTCTGATAAGTACCAGATGTGGAGGCTAGAAAAATGGTATAAATAACAGTTTAAAATATCCTGTCCTTAGGGAAGAGATCTGCTTAAGGAAATTGGCAACGACTTTGTAATTGGTGCTATTATCTACTCTCTGTCCATAGTTAGGTTAGATTAAGGTTTCTTTAGGTTAAGGTTTGGTTAGGTTAGGTTTCATTACGTTTGGTTACTTTAAAATGGTGTATTATCGACGATAATGTGAAATATGGTATTCGCAAACTATTTCAGTGTGCCCTACAATTCCCTTTACAGAAAACTCAATTCTTCAAAGAAAACATTTCAGCATACACTTTTTATATTTTAAACCATCGATTTATAATACAGTAATGTTACAATTTGAGAATAATCTCTGTTCATGACAAAGGTTCATTTGGCAGTTTACATGTAGACTATTACTGGAGCGGTAATATGCTTTCAGTCTATCACAAATATATAGATTAACTATCCAGGTGGTTTGGGGGGCGGGTGTAGTTTCTCATTGGAATGGATTTGCTGTGAGGACGGGCTCTTATTAAGACGTCCCGCGTGCTATCTCCCGTCACGCAGGGTGCAGTCGCACCTCCACAGATCTCCAGTATCATCTATTGATACTGGTAATGGCTCAAAAGGGCCACCACTTACGGGCTATTCGTGCCCGTGCCACCTTTTGGGTGGCTTAATCTATGAATCGATCTCCCTAAAACACACAGTCTCAGGGTAACTTGGGTAATTGTTATTGTGTAATAAGATACGGATGATGAACTTAGGAGGGATGAGTATGGGGACGCACGACCCGGGCAGCGTGTGTTGATCCGGCGGAGGGTCAACTGTGTGTGTGGAATTAATCACAACTTGCTTAATTGAATGACAATAACTCGACCGCTTTTCTGGACCACAGTGTATTCACCTAATTGTGCTTGCGGCGGTTGAGCTCTGGCTCTTTGGTCCCGCCTCTCAACCTTCAATCAACCGGTGTACAGGTTCCTGAGCCTATTGGGCTCTTATCATATTTTCACTTGAAACTGTGTATGGAGTCAGCCTCCACAACATCACTACCTAATGCATTCCATTCGTCAACCACTCTGACACTGAAAAAGTTCTTTCTAATATCTCTGTGGCTCATTTGTGTTCACATGCTTGTGTGTGAAGGTGGTTCAGGTTGGGTTAGCTATATGGCCTGTGATCTGGCGCAGTGGTAGCACGCTCACCTCGTGCCTCCTGAACCATTTCGGCCAGGTTCGAGTACTGGTCAGAGAGGATCGACTGGGTACCGCTCCTTAAGTTTTAGTTACAGGTTTAGTTTTAGGTAACAAGTGTTATTACTGTATTACAACCATAACTATATTTTAAACAATTCCATGCCAGAAAACTCACACACATGAAGCCAAAATTCTCTCAGGACTGGAGTATTCCTTCTCGCGAAATATTCCGATAGGTGTACGTCACACAACGATAGGCCTAGGTTAAATAACAATAGGCCTGGGTCACATAAGAACCAACTCAATATTTGATCTATTCATTGTGACACTCCACTGCAGTTGCCAAAGACTATGCCATTAAAACAAGCTTGAAGCATTTGCAACTACCCTTGCAATCTCAGGTGCATGCATAGTTTAGCAATCATCAACCAGAGCGTATGCAACCTTAGGAAGGGTCCTCCATGACTCTATCACCTCCAGTAGCATCCACAACCTGAACCCAGAACCTAACCTAACCTAACCTAACCTAACCTAACCTAACCTAACCTAACCTAACCTAACCTAACCTAGATAAAAAGATGAGGCCAAAGTGTCGATACAATCTGTGTATACAAGAGTATACAGAACATACAACTGTATCTGTATTTTGGGTAGTATAGAGTGGGTTGGGTTTACTTAAAGTGTTGTTGTTGTTGTTTAAGATTCGCTCCTTGGAACAAAAAGTTTCAAGTAGTACCGGCTATGGTGAGCCCGTAGTGGACTTTTTTCTTTCATTAAAGAGTGGTGATGCCGTACTGTAAGGTGGGAAAAATATTTTCAGGTCTTAGACCCTACTCGCTTCCTCTCACCTTGAAGACCAGGTGATCTTATGGACCAGGTGATCTTATGGACCAGGGGATCTTATGGACCCGGTGATCTTATGGACCAGGTGATCTTATGGACCAGGTGATCTTATGGACCAGGGGATCTTATGGACCAGGTGATCTTATGGACCAGGGGATCTTATGGACCAGGGGATCTTATGGACCAGGTGATCTTATGGACTAGGGGATCTTATTGACCAGGTGATCTTATGGACCAGGTGATCTTATGGACCAGGGGATCTTATGGACCAGGTGATCTTATGGACCAGGTGATCTTATGGACCAGGGAATCTTATGGACCAGGTGATCCTATGGACCAGGTGATCTTATGGACCAGGTGATCTTATGGACCAGGGAATCTTATGGACCAGGGAATCTTATGGACCAGGTGATCTTATGGACCAGGTGATCTTATGAACCAGGGAATCTTATGGACCAGGGAATCTTATGGACCAGGTGATCTTATGGACCAGGGGATCTTATGGACCAGGGAATCTTATGGACCAGGTGATCTTATGGACCAGGTGATCTTATGGACCAGGGGATCTTATGGACCAGGTGATCTTATGGACCAGGGAATCTTATGGACCAGGTGATCTTATGGACCAGGGGATCTTATGGACCAGGGGATCTTATGGACCAGGGGATCTTATGGACCAGGGAATCTTATGGACCAGGTGATCTTATGGACCAGGGGATCTTATGGACCAGGGGATCTTATGGACCAGGGAATCTTATGGACCAGGGGATCTTATGGACCAGGTGATCTTATGGACCAGGTGATCTTATGGACCAGGTGATCTTATGGACCAAGGAATCTTATGGACCAGGTGATCTTATGGACCAGGTGATCTTATGGACCAGGGGATCTTATGGACCAGGGAATCTTATGGACCAGGTGATCTTATGGACCAGGTGATCTTATGGACCAGGTGATCTTATGGACCAGGGGATCTTATGGACCAGGGAATCTTATGGACCAGGTGATCTTATGGACCAGGGAATCTTATGGACCAGGTGATCTTATGGACCAGGGGATCTTATGGACCAGGGAATCTTATGGACCAGGTGATCTTATGGACCAGGTGATCTTATGGACCAGGGAATCTTATGGACCAGGTGATCTTATGGACCAGGTGATCTTATGGACCAGGTGATCTTATGGACCAGGGATCTTATGGACTAGGTGATCTTATGGACCAGGGGATCTTATGGACCAGGGAATCTTATGGACCAGGTGATCTTATGGACCAGGTGATCTTATGGACCAGGGGATCTTATGGACCAGGGAATCTTATGGACCAGGTGATCTGGGCACACATTTGTACAGACATAGTGTTTGTATGAGTTATAGGTAATCATAATTGCCAACAGAATCTAAACACGTATAATACAAATTTATATATATATAATATATATATATATATATATATATATATATATA
Organism: Procambarus virginalis; assembly: GCA_020271785.1. Taxonomy (NCBI): domain Eukaryota; kingdom Metazoa; phylum Arthropoda; class Malacostraca; order Decapoda; family Cambaridae; genus Procambarus; species Procambarus virginalis. The sequence continues at coordinate 32,063 of WNGS01000358.1, forward strand.
TATATATATATATATATATATATATATATATATAAAGTTTGTGAGGGTACCACCTCTATATATATATATATATATATATATATATATATATATATATATATAATAAAATTCCATTTTTATTACACGGTATAAGAAATATGTAGATATATATTTCCTTGCTGGGCTAAGAAATATTAATGTATGTAACCTTTGTGGACGGCTTTGACCTCCCTGGCAAGCGCGGTCAAGCCTTGACAACAACTTATACACTCCATGCGTACTCTAAAGGACGCTCTCTGGCGCTGCCTTGACCCCTGGCAAGCGCGGTCAAGCCTTGACAACAACTGACACTCTTGACAAACACTGAGACGAGAAACTGCTATATTTACACCCCCAAGACTCTCCTTATCACCAGTCCTCAACATTTCCAAATTTAGAACACATGGGAGTTGCCGCGACCCAAGCTTGTTGCTTAGCGACAGCTGGCCGAGATGCTGCCGCGTGTGGAGTCATATGTTGCGTCAGCTACTGGGAACAAAAAGTTCCAAGTAGCACGGGCTATGGTGAGCCCGTAGAAAGGGGGGGGGTAGTTTAGCTCATTTAACACTCAATACTCATCTCCTGGGTGGTAAGGAAGGGAACTATCAGGAGACAGCGGCTTGTCATTAAGACTATTTAGCACTTGGAAGGGATCAGGATAAGGATTTGGGATGGGACGGGTGGGAGGAATGGTGCCCAACCACTTGGACGGTCGGGGATTGAACGCCGACCTGCATGATGCGAGACCGTCGCTCTACCGTCCAGCCCAAGCGGTGAGATAACAGGAGAGAGAGAGATAACAAAACTTCTGAGTCATTTGTTACAAGGTTCTTGAGAGGGGAAACGGCCAAATAAAAGGGGGTTATCTTCTTTTCTTGAGGTTATCTTGAGATGATTTCGGTGCTTTAGTGTCCCCGCGGCCCGGTCCTCGACCAGGCCTCCACCCCCAGGAAACAGCCCGTGACAGCTGACTAACACCCAGGTACCTATTTTACTGCTAGGTAACAGGGGCATAGGGTGAAAGAAACTCTGCCCATTGTTTCTCGCCGGCACCCGGGATTGAACCCGGGACCACAGGATCACGCGTACATTATTCTGTCGCTCAGCCACCGCCACCCTCATATAGATTTAATGACATATAAATTACATACAGCCCCCTCATATAGATTTAATGACAGCACATCTTAAAAGACCAATCAACACATACAGAGAAGACACCGGAACTTGGCTACACGTTCAATTTGAACATTTAAGTGCTTTTGCCTTGACGTTGTATAGCGTCTATATTTGGCGAGGAGCTTTGGCTAGGAATGTGGCCGCCGGCCCCTGACGCCCTCACCTCGCCGGCCAGCGGTGTGGTGCAAGATCTATTAGACTATATACGTTTAATTTAGTTTCTGTGTAGACACGGGAGACATCTCCTGTCCACGAGGCTCACCATAGCCCGTGCTTCTTGCCCAGCTCCTGTGCCAGGTAAGTTACGGGCTCACCATAGCCCGTGCTACTTGGAACTGTTCCGAGTAGCTGAATCTATAACAACAAAACATCTGTGTAGAGGCAAGGTAATTATCAAGGAAAAGCTCCAAACCATTATGACTATATAGCACTGGGAAGGGGGCCAGGATTTGGGATGGGACGGCGGGAAAGGAATGGTGGCTAACCACTTGTGGACGGTCGGGGATTGAACGCAGACTTGCATGAAGCGAGATCCTCGGTCTACCATACAGCCCATTCTGTTTAGAGTGGACGTGTATTCTTTTTATTTATAAATTTGTTCACCAAGCACTTAAGAAGTACTTGGAGTTGGGCAAGTGTTGTGAGATACATCTTGGGAAAGGTCAGTCGTTGATAAACTTAGCAGTCTTACTGTCCCTGACAAATATGAACTATTATTATAGCATAGTTAGCGCTAACTTTACTAGAAAACGGGTTCATATGACCTCATAGAAAATGGTACCAATATATTGAAGGCAGACTTGCATGTTGCACCATGAACTCTCATCTGGATAAAAAAATTCAAGCGAGAAAATATTAATATAAAGTTTTCACGACATTGTTATTCTTGATAAGGGTTGACAGTTTACATTTTGTAAATTATCAGCTGAAAAGGTTAACGTTTTGCCATGAACTATTGTATAAAAAACGTTTCTTGGGGAATAGACTCATAATCTCTCAGCTTGAGGGCACTGTTGGGTTGGTACATGTCACTGTCATGACCTGTGCTTGTCACCGTTACGGGTACTAGCGTTAGTAGGTACTGTGCAGTGTACACCGTGGGAGGGGGGGAGAGGGTCGAGAAGCTAAGCAAACGACGCTAATTAAGTAACAGTGAATGATTGACTAGACCACACACTAGAAGGTGAAGGACGACGACGTTTCGGTTCGTCATGGACCATTTTCAAGTCGATTGTGAATGGTCCAGGACGGACCGAAACGTCGTCGTCCCTTCACCTTCTAGTGTATGAACCTTCTAGTGTGTGAAACCACACACTAGAAAGTGAAGGGACGACGACGTTTCGGTTCGTCATGGACCATTTTCAAGTCGATTGTGAATGATCCAGGACAGACCGAAACGTCGTCGTCCCTTCACCTTCTAGTGTGTGGTCTGCTCAACATATTTCAGCCCCGTTATTGTGACTCCTCGCCAGCATAACAATTAATGAATTCTTCGTTATCACACGTTTCTTCAAGAAGGGTCGTGATGGGAAATGTCTTACACACTCCAGCCCGTCCTCTTAAGGTTTCCCAACGTCAAGAAACGGTCGTACTAATGTATTTCTTATCCTAACCTACCAGAGGACCCAAAACAGAAAACGGGACTATGTCAATTTCGCCAGCCGCTTCCATTTTTCTAGTACAATTTTTGGCCTCAGGTGGAGTATACGTCCAAAATGCGGCGTTCTATTAGGAGGACGGGCTGTTGATGGAGTGCGACGGGCGTCCTGCTTCTCTGTTGACGTCGCTGACTATGCCAGGAGCCGCAGCGATGTACAGAAACGTACAACGACGTATAGCGACGTACAACAACGTACAGAAACGTACAACGACGTACAGCGACGTACAGAAACGTACAACGACGTATAGCGACGTACAACGACGTGCAGAAACGTACAACGGCGTATAGCAACGTACAGCGACGTACAGAAACGTACAGCGACGTATAACAACGTACAGCGACGTACAGAAACGTACAACGGCGTATAGCGACGAACGAAATCCCAGGTAGGGATTACATGCGACTCTGCCAGTATTGCTGCCTTGTTCTTGGTGGTCAGCTGAGTCTGCTGCCTTGTTCTTGGTGGTCAGCAGAGTCTGCTGCCTTGTTCTTGGTGGTCACCTGAGTCTGCTGCCTTGTTCTTGGTGGTCAGCAGAGTCTGCTGCCTTGTTCTTGGTGGTCACCTGAGTCTGCTGCCTTGTTCTTGGTGGTCACCTGAGTCTGCTGCCTTGTTCTTGGTGGTCAGCAGAGTCTGCTGCCTTGTTCTTGGTGGTCACCTGAGTCTGCTGCCTTGTTCTTGGTGGTCACCTGAGTCTGCTGCCTTGTTCTTGGTGGTCAGCAGAGTCTGCTGCCTTGTTCTTGGTGGTCACCTGAGTCTGCTGCGTTATAATTTAACTATTCTTACGTTCGAATTCATGGCCGTATCTGGGCTTGAAAGTTGTAGATGGAGGTGGCTTCCGCAACTTCCTCTTTCAACGCATTCCATTTCTGGACCATGGCCATAAGCAGACATGCAATCGTGTCCTTCTATTCGTGTATCTATTTCTAATCGTGTCCCCTCTATTTCTATTCTTCTCCGGTATTATGATGGCTAGTTCCCTTAACCTAGCCTCATAGCTCAGTCCTCTTAACTCTGGCACCAGTCTTGTTGCTAGAGTTTGGCTTTTCAAGTTTGTTCCTTTGCTCTACATGTTGCGAATTCCAGGCCGGTGTTGCATACTCCATTATTGGGCTAACAAAGGCTGTGTTGATTGGCTTAAAGGATACCTGGTTTGAGTTTCTAAACCAGTGTGTGTGATGTGTTGTGTTGCTGGCTGTGTTACCCTCTGTGTTGCTGGCTGTGTTACCCTCTGTGTTGCTGGCTGTGTTACCCTCTGTGTTGCTGGCTGTGTTACCCTGTGTGTTGCTGGCTGTATTACCCTCTGTGTTGCTGGCTGTGTTACCCTGTGTGTTGCTGGCTGCTCCTGGTGGTGCGGGTGTTCTCTCTCTATCTTGCCTCTCACCCCTCACACTCTCCCTCCCTCTCTCCTCACTTCTCTCTCACGTATCACCACTATTGTCAGCACCTTCTGCTCCCTCTACACTGATCTGTGCCTCTTTACCTCTATATCCTTCGCTTCTGTCTTTGTCCTCCATCCTCCCTCCCTCTCTCCCTTCCTCTCACCGTCTCTCCCTTGCTCCTCCCCCCCCCCCCCCTATCCGCCCACTATCTCAGGTCTGCTGCATCGTTCTGTTGCTTAGCTGCGTATTGAGAAACTGTGATTCATTCTCTGCTTCTCTCCCATACACTGTAAGCTGACTAGGAGGCATCTCTCTCGGACAGTGAGGTTAAGCATCGTTGGGTCTGGTCAGTAAATGGATGGGGAGACGAGCCCTCGCTAAGTGAGTGAGTCCATACCCAGAGGTGAGGTTCTTGGCCTGACCCACATTGTGGTTCCCGCCGTGAGCGCCAGACTTAACACATTGTGCACTGTGCCGGATCTTCTCCTCTGCACCCTCTCTCTCTCGTGCACCTCCCACACACACACCAGGGCGTCCTCTGTACCCTCTCTCAGGTGCACCCAGGTACACCCACGTACACCCAGGTACACCCAGGTACAGCCAGGTAAACCCAGTTACACCCAGGTACACCCAGGTACACCCAGGTACACTCCTCATAGCCCCGTCACTGATACACACCAGCTTCATCTCGCAATCTGACACTCCGTTAAAAAAATACAACTGAAGCATCGCGCCAGCTAGTAAACGTCAGTAATCCGACGGTTTTATCTGTCACCAATACGTTATATTTTGAACGGTCTGCGGTGTACAGTACCGTACGCGTACCATCTTGCTCCCTGCAAGGTGCCTCCGTACCACACGCGTTCCTACGGTACAAACACGGTGCTTTAGGTAGTTTCTGTTGGCCAGCATTTAGTGGGCCCCGTCAAAAGGCTCTCGTCCAGGATTCACCGAGCTGTTTCCCAACGAAACCTGTGCATCTTCTCCCAATCATGGCGACTTTGTGTGAAGTTATTAATCCATTTAGGAGCTGGGAAACGTCACAAGCCAAGGTTGTGGTTGTTGTGGTTATAGATAAGCTTGTGGTGATTTGGCGCCATGAACTGTTTAGTGAATGTAAACATGGCTTCGATGACGGTGTGTCCTGGGACTGTGTATTGGGACTGTGTCCTGGGACTGTGTCCTGGGACTGTGTCCTGGGACTGTGTGCAGGGACTGTGTACTGGGACTGTGTACTGGGACTGTGTACTGGAACTGTGTACTGGGACTGTGTACTGGGACTGTGTACTGGGACTGTGTGCAGGGACTGTGTACTGGGACTGTGTCCTGGGACTGTGTGCAGGGACTGTGTACTGGGACCGTGTACTGGGACTGTGTCCTGGGACTGTGTACTGGGACTGTGTACTGGGACTGTGTGCAGGGACTGTGTACTGGGACTGTGTACTGGGACTGTGTGCAGGGACTGTGTACTGGGACTGTGTACTGGGACTGTGTACTGGAACTGTGTACTGGGACTGTGTCCTGGGACTGTGTGCAGGGACTGTGTGCAGGGACTGTGTACTGGGACTGTGTACTGGGACTGTGTCCTGGGACTGTGTGCAGGGACTGTGTGCAGGGACTGTGTACTGGGACCGTGTACTGGGACTGTGTCCTGGGACTGTGTACTGGGACTGTGTACTGGGACTGTGTGCAGGGACTGTGTACTGGGACTGTGTACTGGGACTGTGTGCAGGGACTGTGTACTGGGACTGTGTACTGGGACTGTGTACTGGAACTGTGTACTGGGACTGTGTCCTGGGACTGTGTGCAGGGACTGTGTGCAGGGACTGTGTACTGGGACTGTGTCCTGGGACTGTGTCCTGGGACTGTGTACTGGGACTGTGTACTGGGACTGTGTCCTGGGACTGTGTCCTGGGACTGTGTGCAGGGACTGTGTACTGGGACTGTGTACTGGGACTGTGTACTGGGACTGTGTCCTGGGACTGTGTGCAGGGACTGTGTACTGGGACTGTGTACTGGGACTGTGTCCTGGGACTGTGTCCTGGGACTGTGTACTGGGACTGTGTACTGGGACTGTGTACTGGGACTGTGTACTGGGACTGTGTACTGGAACTGTGTACTGGGACTGTGTCCTGGGACTGTGTCCTGGGACTGTGTGCAGGGACTGTGTACTGGGACTGTGTACTGGGACTGTGTACTGGGACTGTGTACTGGGACTGTGTCCTGGGACTGTGTACTGGGACTGTGTACTGGGACTGTGTACTAGGACTGTGTCCTGGGACTGTGTCCTGGGACTGTGTACTAGGACTGTGTCCTGGGACTGTGTCCTAGGACTGTGTCCTGGGACTGTGTACTAGGACTGTGTCCTGGGACTGTGTCCTAGGACTGTGTCCTGGGACTGTGTCCTGGGACTGTGTCCTAGGACTGTGTCCTGGGACTGTGTCCTGGGACTGTGTCCTAGGACTGTGTCCTGGGACTGTGTACTGGGACTGTGTCCTGGGACTGTGTACTGGGACTGTGTCCTAGGACTGTGTCCTGGGACTGTGTCCTGGGACTGTGTCCTGGGACTGTGTACTGGGACTGTGTCCTGGGACTGTGTACTGGGACTATGCCGCAGAATAAATCTTAAGGTTGACACACATGAACACTGTCAATTACCTCCCTGCCTACACTAACCTCCCCCCCACATCCACCCCTCCCACGCCTCCGGCCTACACGCCCCCCTACGCCCACGCCCCCCACGCCCACGCCCCCCACGCCCACGCCCCCCCCACGCCCACGCCCCCCACAGTAAGCCTGTTGACCTACACTCCCCCCTAACGCTCGATACTGCCCCTGCCAAGGTGCTATTCCTACAGGACAGAGTAAGGGGTGCACACTGCTCCCCCCTCCCCAGGAGGAAGGGGGGGCACCTTCCCCCACCTCCCTCCAGCACCCTCACTCCCTCACTGCCTTGTGAGGTGGTGAGGGGTGGCCACGGGTCCTCCTTAAATGGGGTAATTATCCAGGCGTCGCCGAAGGAATGACTGACAGCCAGTTAAAAGGGGGGGTGTCTGCAGAAGGGGGGGAGAGTGGGATGTCAGCTGTCAGGTGTTGAGTGATTGGCAGGTGTTGAAGGGAACTATCAGGGGAAAGGGCCAAGCCATTACGACTATATAGCACTGGGAAGGGGTCAGGATAAGGATTTGGGATGGGACGGGGGGAAGGGAATGGTGCCCAACCACTTGGATGGTCGGGGATTGAACGCCGACCTGCATGAAGCGAGACCTCCTTTCTTGAGGAGAACTTTCCCGCCCGGTACACACCTGTGCTACCAACCTCTACACACCTGTGCTACCAACTTATACACACCTGTGTTTATCCTTGTTTACCCGGTCGATTCCCCTGAGGATTTTGTAGGTCGTGATTATGTCTCCCCTTACTCTTCCGTCTTCCAGTGTCGTAAGGTGCATTTCCCGCAGCCTTTCCTCGTAACTCTTGCCTCTTAGTTCTGGAACTAGTCTAGTGGCATACCTCTGAACTTTTTCCAGCTTCGTCTTGTGCTTGACAAGGTACGGGCTCCAATGCTGGGGCTGCATACTCCAGGATTGGTCTGACATATGTGGTAACACTTTGCATACACACACACTGTGTATGTGTGTGTCGTGTGTACGTACACGTGTATACATACTTACTAGTCACCTACA
>WNGS01000358.1:44982-46760 GCA_020271785.1 Procambarus virginalis
TTGGACAAACTGGTAAACTCTTTGGTATGAGAATAAAGAATCATTGATATATATTATAAGGACAGGTCAGGATTGAAATGCACTATTTATTCCTGTATGAGATACAATTATGGAAAAAAATTGGTTTTCAATTAATTGAAAAAACTATAATTGAATAATCTTAGATTAGTGAATAGTGTCGTTTGAACATATAATCAGGAATGATATAAGTTTGTTTCATTAGTGTAAGAATGTGAGAAGATTCTGTGAGCAGTTATCCGGTGGCAGGTGTGTTATCTTATGTGACGTTGCAGGTGTGTAATGTCTTATGTGACGTTGTAGGTGTGTAATCTTATGTGACGTTGCAGATGTGTAGTCTTGTGTCCTGCCAGGTGTGTACACTGTTAACATGTTTACTTGTGCCTACACTCTGCATATATATATATATATATATATATATATATATATATATATATATATATATATATATAATATTTTTGTCAACGCCGTGAATTCTCGATGGACGAATTTCACTGTTATTTCGTTTGATATGAGTAAGTGTCCTCGCCAGGTGAGTACCTCAGTACTCACTCATCTTGCGAGCACACACACACACACACACACACACACACACACAACACACACACACACACACACCACACACACACACACACACACACACACACACACACACTCACTCACTCAACAACTCGCCCATCACCTGTGTTGAGGAGTCTACACCCGCTCTGCCATCTGTCTCGCGGTTCGCTAATTGAGTGTGTGTGTGTGTGTAGGGATTGTGGTGGCGTGAGCGAGGGTCGGAATGCTTACGTGTAGAGAGATACTCCGGAAGAATTCAGTGGCTGCTGGTCTTACCGTAGCGGAGGTCTGGGTAGTCACTCTTGGGGGGGGGGGGAAGATTCCTCGAGGCTACTTCGAAGTGGGCGATGGGGGCGTCCTGGTGTGCTTCATCGAGGTCCAGCTGACTTCGGGAGGCTTCAGAAGGCTTTATGACTATTTCGCGTGACTTCGAGTGCAAAGTTTTGAAAGAATGGTCAAATTCTAACAAGAATGACCCCAGAAACTTCCAAAAGATTGGCTCCAAGAATATCCAGGTCTCTAGAAGGATTTAGAAGACCACAAGTCCCTACAGAAGAAGATTTAGAAGTCCCTACATTCTCAAAGAATAACTTAAAGGCCTCAGGAGGATTCGGCAGCCCTAAAGAATACCCTGCGGGTATCACAGAGTTTCAGGAGATTCAGGAAATTTTATGATAGCTCCAGGAAATTCCAGAGCCTGAGAGAGAGATGCGAGTTGCTGGAGGAATATTAAATAAGTCCATGACGTTCCAGGAAATATTGCCACTCTGGGGATAATCCAGATTGACGAGGAAAGATTCATCAGGCTTGGGTATGGATTTCAAGCTTTTGGAAGCTGTATTGTATTTGAAAGAGATCCAGGAGTCTCTTGGTGGATTCATTACGTCCAGGTAGACTGATGAAGCTTCGTGAAACTCAGCGGAAATGTGCGCTGTGTGTGTGTGTGTGTGTGTGTGTGTGTGTGTGTGTGGTGTGTGGTGTGTGTGTGTGTGTGTGTGTGTGTGTGTGGTGTGTGTGTGTCGCCTAGCCATGCTCGAGGGGTGTTGAACTTGGGCTCTTTGGTCCCATATTTCAGCCTTGAGTCAACTAGTGCGCTGCCCACATGACCATCTCGGTCCTGTTGTATCTGCATTTGAATTCGTGTATGGCGAGCCCCTTCACTGAGGCTAGTTGGCACACACACACACACACACACACAC
>WNGS01000359.1:0-20189 GCA_020271785.1 Procambarus virginalis
TGTGACCATGGCGTGATAGCACACAAAATGAAGTCAATGGAATAACCGGTAAAGTAGGACGCTGTACTCAGTTTTCTGTCAAACAGGACTCAGCGAGTACGGTCAACCATATAAAATTAGTCCAAGTGCAGTTTTAAAAGCTCTGTACCTCAGGGTACAGTCCTTGCACCGCTGCTTTTCCTATTCTCATATCAGATATAGACAAAATACAAGTCACAGCTTCGTATCATCCTTTGCAGATACACAAAAATCAGTATGAAAATTACCTCGGCTGAAGACATTGAAAAACTTCAAGCTGATATTAATAAAGTTTTCGACTGGGCATCAGAAAATAATTGATGTTAACAGTGATAAATTCCAGGTACTCAGGTACGGTAAAAATGAGGACCTTAAACATATACAGAGTACAAAACACAATCAAATGTGCCCATAGTAGGAAAACAGCATGTAAAGGATTTGGGAATAATGATGTCTGACGACCTAACGTTTAGGGAGCATAACCAAGCAAATATTGCGACAGCAGCAGAAAAATGATAGGATGGATTACGAGAACTTTCAAATCCAGGGATCCCATCACAATGGTGTACTCTTCAAGTCACTTGTGCTGTCCCGTCTTGAGTACTGTTCAGTACTCACTTCCCCCTTCAGAGCAGGAGAGATTGCTGAAATAGAGGGAATACAGAGAACATATACAGCACGTATAGACGCGATAAAGCACCTAAATTATTGGATCGTCTCAAAGCTCTCCAAATGTACTCACTAGAAAGAAGACGAGAGAGATATCAAATAATATACACCTGGAAGATACTGGAGGGCCAGGTCCCAAATCTACACAGTAAAATAACAACGTACTGGAGTGAACGATATGGAAGAAAATGCAGAATAGAACCAGTGAAGAGCAGGGGTGCCATAGGCACAATCAGAGAACACTGTATAAACATCAGAGGTCCGCGGTTGTTCAACGTCCTCCCAGCAAGCATAAGAAATATTGCCGGAACAACCGTGGACATCTTCAAGAGGAAACTAGATTTATTCCTCCAAGGAGTTCCGGACCAGCCGGGCTGTGGTGGGTATGTGGGCTGCGGGCCGCTCCAAGCAACAGCCTAGTGGACCAAACTCTCACAAGTCAAGCCTGGCCTCGGGCCGGGCTTGGGGAGTAGAAGAACTCCCAGAACCCCATCAACCAGGTATCAACCAGGTTTGAAATAATAAAAAGATTAGCATATGAAGTTTAAGCGACTTATGTAAGAGTTTTAAGGCTAGGTAGTGAGGATGAGTTACAAAGGTCGGGCTAGTAGTGGTGTTGAGATTGCGGACGTCAGATTACGAATGGGATCTGGGAGTTAGTTAAGACTAGTAAGAATTTTAAACCAAAAAACAATGCATAAATGTTCGTAATGAGGCAAATAGGAGGACACTGGGATTTATTTATTGAAGCGTTACTAATACGGACACTTGGTGTTGTTCTTCAGCTATATCTTGCTCTGGTTATGCCCCATTTAGATTATGTATTTCAGTTTGGTCACTGTACTATAGAATGGATATAAATTCATAGAACTCGCCCAGCGTTGGATGACAAAGTTAATTCACAAAACTAGAAACTTGTCATATGAAGAAAGATTGACAATCCTAATTACATTTTGTACAAAGCCGAAAAAAGGGGTGGCATGATTGATGTCACCCTGGTACAGGTCTTAAACTGGTATGTATTGACCATATCTGAACTTATCCAATTAACACCCATTGGTTTGTGTTCTATTTGGTGTTTTTTTTGTCAAGAACAATATATCCCCTACCAAAACTGTAAATACGAATTAAAATATTATTTCTGTTTAAATTCAGATTTGCTTTATATTTTAAAAAAATAAAGATGCTCCCTGTCTTATTCATAGTTTTACGATAATTTTATAAAGTTTAACATAAAAACGTGAAACAGTTATACATTTTAATTTTTCATACATGCATTAAACGTTAATATTACGTCAAACTAACGTAACAATGTCCTCTAAATAACGTTTTATTGACGTGATACGATTGTTATATATACGGTACGATAACGTAAATTTGATAGTTTACATTAATTAAACATAAAATAATAGCATGTTGAATGAATTTTATTTTTTTAATATATAGCACGAAAACATTATACCTGCAGAGTATACACTATAATTGTAACATTATACATAAATCTTAAAAAAATATGACACAAGAATATATGTTTCTAGTTATCATTAATTGTTTCAATAATGACAGAAAAAGGTATTTATATATATAGTTAAAAATGTTACATTTATGCAACAACCATTTAAAAACGTTTGTAAGACTTTGTGTTTCCGGTGCACTCCCTAAGGAAGGACATTGTAACACAAATTATGGGAAACCCACGTAACACTTCTTAAGGGAAAACATTGTAGCACTTTGTGAGGCCAATGTAACACTCTTAAGGGGAACATTGCAGCACTATTGAGTCCACTGTAACATTCCCTACGGGAGGAACACTGTTACACTATGCGAGGGCACTGTAGTACTCTTTAAGGGAGAAAGTTCTATCACTATATGAGTCCATATTAACACTCACTAAGAGGAACATTACAGCACTAACTATGTGAAGCCACTGTAACACTCCTTAAACAAGGGCTCAGTAGCAGTCACTAAGCAAGAAGAGCTGAAGCACTCACTAAGTAAGGGCGTTAGCACCTACTAAACGAGGGCGCTGTGGCACTCATTAAACGAGGCAAGTGGAGCACTCACTAAGCGAGAACACTGTACCAATATCTATATGCGGGCCACAGTAGCACTCACTAATCGAGGCGACTTTAGCATTAACTAAGCGTGGCAACCTTAATATCCATAAGTGAGGCTGCTGCAGCACTCACTAAGCGAGGCAACTGTAGGACTCACTAAGCGAGGCAACTGTAGGACTCACTATGCGAGCGAGGCAACTGTAGACTCACTAAGCGAGGCAACTGTAGGACTCACTAAGCGAGGCAACTGTAGGACTCACTATGCGAGGCAACTGTAGGACTCACTAAGCGAGGCAACTGTAACACTCAATAAGTGAGCGTACTGAAACCCTCACTAAGCGAGGGTGCTGTAGTACTCTCTAACAGGAGAGAATTACACTTTGACACTAAGTGAGGCAATTCTAGCATTCACTAAGCAAGACAAATGTAACTCACACTAAGTGTGGCCACTTTTTCACTCACTAAGCTAGTCCACTGCAGCACTCAATAACCGATCTCACTGTTGCACTCACAAAGTGAGGCAAGTAAAAACTCACTATTCAAGGTCACTGTAACACTCACTAAGGTATATAACGCCGGATATTAAAATTGGTTCAATGTCAAACAAACGTTTTTGAATAGTTATATATAAAAGAGCTGCCACCGTTCCATATTCAGTATCGCAGCCTAATTAGAAAAGGAGAGAAAAAATCAACGAATATTACACATTTTCAATAATTTAGTACAACCACAAGTTTCAAAAAGAAGTAATTTCTGTGACACCATCTATCACATAGCATATAATAAAGGATTTGTCCAAGCGGATTATCCAAAATATGTTTAGTTTTACTAACACATATAGTCAAAGTTCCCCAAAAATTATGAAAATATTTCATGTCTATAAATATTATTATAAAATCAATCAATAAACTACGAATAAAGTATCTTAGAATGGGTTGTAGAGACATAAACTCCCATATAAGGTGTAAGTTTCATGTAAATTAAATAAAAAATGGAGAGGAATCTACGCACTTTTATGTTTCTTGACAATAAATGAAGTCAAAGATTTTGCCACTGTGGCAGGTTGACATCAGCCAATTTCCTCCAAAATTGGAAACCTTACAGATAGGCTTACGTTCAGTAAGGTGGTATAAGTTTCATGCAAATTGCCCGATACAAGAATATGATAAAAAAATAGAGAAAAATTAAAATATAATCTAATATATTTTGGTTTAACTAATTTTTTTGGGGGGAACTAATTATTAAAATACTTTATTATATGCTATTGTGATAGCTTAGAATCATAGACATGATTTCAGTTGACACTTATGTTTGATGTTAATTTTGACAATTTTGTAAAATTTTTGACACATAATTAGAAAAAAATTCTTCATTCCTATTTATGCCACGATGCTGAGATTTGGGCCAGTTGAAGCCAATTTCATATACATATAGTCCAAAAGGTTTGATTGAAATCCTACCAGTTTTCAATCATTGCATATTTTGGCATTATGCCCCCTGAGTGAGGCCTCCGCAGCACATGCTAAGCACGACCACATTCACACTCAACAAGAGAGGCTACTGTAACACTCATAAGCGATTACCCAGAAACACTAACTAAGCATAGCACTAAAGCACTCACTAAGCACAGGCACTAAAGCACTCACTCAGCACGGGCACTTAAGTACTCACTAAGCCCGAACACTGAAGCACTCACTTAGCACGGGCTTTGAAGCACTCACTAGGCATGAGCACTGGAGCACTCACTAAATTCGGGCACTGAAGCACTCACTAAGTACGGGCACTTAAGTTCTCACTAAGCGTGAGCACCTAAAGCACTCACTAAGCGCGAGCACCTGAAGCACTCACTAACTAAAACCGCTGTAGCCCACAGTAAATGAGGCTCCTATATCACTCATTAAGCAAGGGTGTTGTAACACTCCCTGAGCGAAGCCACTCTAACTCTATGGAAGGATACTGGAACACTCATTAAGCGGGGGGCACTGTACCATTCACTAAGCGAGTTCAGTGTAACCTTCACTAAGCTTGGCCACTGTAACTCTCACTAAGAGAGCAGGCTGCAGCACTCACGCCACTGAGAGACACACTAAGCGAGGACACAATAACCCCAAGATACGAGGACACGCTAGCATTCTAAGTGAGGTTAGCCTAGCATTAACTAAGCGAGATCACTGTAACACTCAGTATACGAGGCAACTCGTTAAGCGAGGCCACTGGTGGTCTCACTAAGAGAGGCCACTCAAGCACTCTCAAATCTAGGGCCCTGTAGCAATCACTGTGCTGGGGTGTTGTGGCACTCACTAAGTGAGATCACTGTAGCACTCATTAAGCAAGGCTACTGTAGCACTCATTAAGCAAGGCTTTTGTAGCACTCATTTAGCAAGGCCACTGTAGGACTCATTAAGCAAGGCTACTGTAGCACTCATTAAGCAAGGCGACTGTAGCACTCATTAAGCAAGGCGACTGTAGCACTCATTAAGCAAGACTACTGTAGCACTCATTAAGCAAGACAACTGTAGCACTCATTAAGCAAGACAACTGTAGCACTCATTAAACAAGGCTACTGTAGCACTCATTAAACAAGGCTACTGTAGCACTCATTAAGCAAGACTACTGTAGCACTCATTAAGCAAGACAACTGTAGCACTCATTAAGCAAGACAACTGTAGCACTCATTAAGCAAGACAACTGTAGCACTCATTAAACAAGGCGACTGTAGCACTCATTAAGCAAGACAACTGTAGCACTCATTAAGCAAGACAACTGTAGCACTCATTAAACAAGGCTACTGTAGCACTCATTAAACAAGGCTACTGTAGCACTCATTAAGCAAGGCTACTGAAGCACTCATTAAGCAAGGCTACTGTAGCACTCATTAAGCAAGACAACTGTAGCACTCATTAAGCAAGACAACTGTAGCACTCATTAAGCAAGGCTACTGTAGCACTCATTAAGCAAGACAACTGTAGCACTCATTAAGCAAGACTACTGTAGCACTCATTAAGCAAGGCTACTGTAGCACTCATTAAGCAAGACAACTGTAGCACTCATTAAGCAAGACAACTGTAGCACTCATTAAGCAAGACTACTGTAGCACTCATTAAGCAAGACTACTGTAGCACTCATTAAGCAAGACTACTGTAGCACTCATTAAGCAAGGCTACTGTAGCACTCATTAAGCAAGACAACTGTAGCACTCATTAAGCAAGACAACTGTAGCACTCATTAAGCAAGACAACTGTAGCACTCATTAAGCAAGACAAATGTAGCACTCATTAAGCAAGACAAATGTAGCACTCATTAAGCAAGACAAATGTAGCACTCATTAAGCAAGACAAATGTAGCACTCATTAAGCAAGACAAATGTAGCACTCATTAAGCAAGACAACTGTAGCACTCATTAAGCAAGACAAATGTAGCACTCATTAAGCAAGACAAATGTAGCACTCATTAAGCAAGACAACTGTAGCACTCATTAAGCAAGACAACTGTAGCACTCATTAAGCAAGACAACTGTAGCACTCATTAAGCAAGACAAATGTAGCACTCATTAAGCAAGACAACTGTAGCACTCATTAAGCAAGACAACTGTAGCACTCATTAAGCAAGGCAACTGTAGCACTCATTAAGCAAGACAACTGTAGCACTCATTAAGCAAGACAACTGTAGCACTCATTAAGCAAGCCAACTGTAGCACTCATTAAGCAAGACAACTGTAGCACTCATTAAGCAAGACAACTGTAGCACTCATTAAGCAAGGCTACTGTAGCACTCATTAAGCAAGGCGACTGTAGCACTCATTAAGCAAGGAAACCATTTCACTCAGCAAAGTGACTCCACTGTAGCACGCTCTAAGCAACTCTCCTGTTGCACCCACTAAACAAGGCCGATGTAACACTCAGGAAGTGAGGCAACTCTAGCACTCACTAAACAAGGCGGTGTAACACTCAGGAAGTGAGGCAACTCTAGCACTCACTAAACAAGGCCGATGTAACACTCAGGAAGTGAGGCAACTCTAGCACTCACTAAACAAGGCGGTGTAACACTCAGGAAGTGAGGCAACTCTAGCACTCACTAAACAAGGCCGATGTAACACTCAGGAAGTGAGGCAACTCTAGCACTCACTAAACAAGGCCGATGTAACACTCAGGAAGTGAGGCAACTCTAGCACCCACTAAACAAGGCCGATGTAACACTCAGGAAGTGAGGCAACTCTAGCACTCACTAAACAAGGCGGTGTAACACTAAGTGAGAGCACTGTACCTCTCACTAAGCGAAGTTACTGTAGGAATCTCTAAGCTAAGCCACTATGTCACGCTTGAGCCACTTGTCATATTAACCAACTTGTTCTTACAATATTACAAACGTCACGTATGTAGTTGTTTCATCTTAACCTGAAACATACGAGAATATTAATTCATGTAGTGTGAGGACAGGTGGCAGCTGTAATACTCACCAACGGCAACAATACATGTAGTGTGAGGACAGGTGGCAGCTGTAATACTCACCAACGACAACAATACATGTAGTGTGAGGACAGGTGGCAGCTGTAATACTCACCAACGGCAACAATACATGTAGTGTGAGGACAGTGGCAGCTGTAATACTCACCAACGGCAACAATACATGTAGTGTGAGGACAGGTGGCAGCTGTAATACTCACCAACGGCAACAATACATGTAGTGTGAGGACAGGTGGCAGCTGTAATACTCACCAACGACAACAATTCATGTAGTGTGAGGACAGTGGCAGCTGTAATACTCACCAACGACAACAATTCATGTAGTGTGAGGACAGTGGCAGCTGTAATACTCACCAACGGCAACAATTCACAACTTAGAGTGGGCAACTCAGATCCAATCAGCAGTGTTTCTTCAAGCACTGTCGTCTGGCAACTAATCTGTCCCGTCACAGTGAGAGCCCAACACTCCAGCCCACCATCCCCCTACTTCCCCCCACTCCCTGACAGCCCCCTCCCTCCCTCTACTTAGGTAACAACCCCCTCCCCCGCTTCGAGGGTGGGAGGGAACCGTCCCAGGTGTTGATAGAGATATGCCACAAGGGTATATTTCTAGAGCCAGATGATGGTTAACTCTAGATCTAATCTAGAGCAGAATATGATCTTCACACGCCACACTGAGATGGTCCCTGGGTGCTGCACTGACCAACCGGTGTCAAGCAGGTGAGTCCTGGAGGATGTGTCGAGCAGGTGAGTCCTGGAGGATGTGTCGAGCAGGTGAGTCCTGGAGGATGTGTCAAGCAGGTGAGTCCTGGAGGATGTGTCAAGCAGGTGAGTCCTGGAGGATGTGTCAAGCAGGTGAGTCCTGGAGGATGTGTCGAGCAGGTGAGTCCTGGAGGATGTGTCAAGCAGGTGAGTCCTGGAGGATGTGTCAAGCAGGTGAGTCCTGGAGGATGTGTCAAGCAGGTGAGTCCTGGAGGATGTGTCGAGCAGGTGAGTCCTGGAGGATGTGTCAAGCAGGTGAGTCCTGGAGGATGTGTCAAGCAAGGTGAGTCCTGGAGGATGTGTCGAGCAGGTGAGTCCTGGAGGATGTGTCAAGCAGGTTTGTCCAGGAGGATGTGTCGAGCAGGTGAGTCCTGGAGGATGTGTCAAGCAGGTTTGTCCAGGAGGATGTGTCAAGCAGGTGAGTCCTGGAGGATGTGTCAAGCAGGTTTGTCCAGGAGGATGTGTCAAGCAGGTGAGTCCTGGAGGATGTGTCAAGCAGGTTTGTCCAGGAGGATGTGTCAAGCAGGTGAGTCCTGGAGGATGTGTCAAGCAGGTTTGTCCAGGAGGATGTGTCAAGCAGGTGAGTCCTGGAGGATGTGTCAAGCAGGTTTGTCCAGGAGGATGTGTCAAGCAGGTGAGTCCTGGAGGATGTGTCAAGCAGGTTTGTCCAGGAGGATGTGTCAAGCAGGTGAGTCCTGGAGGATGTGTCAAGCAGGTGAGTCCTGGAGGATGTGTCAAGCAGGTGAGTCCTGGAGGATGTGTCAAGCAGGTGAGTCCTGGAGGATGTGTCAAGCAGGTGAGTCCTGGAGGATGTGTCAAGCAGGTGAGTCCTGGAGGATGTGTCAAGCAAGGTGAGTCCTGGAGGATGTGTCAAGCAAGTGAGTCCTGGAGGATGTGCCAAGCAGGTGAGTCCTGGAGGATGTGTCAAGCAGGTGAGTCCTGGAGGATGTGTCAAGCAGGTGAGTCCTGGAGGATGTGTCAAGCAGGTGAGTCCTGGAGGATGTGTCAAGCAGGTGAGTCCTGGAGGATGTGTCAAGCAGGTGAGTCCTGGAGGATGTGTCAAGCAGGTTTGTCCAGGAGGATGTGTCGAGCAGGTGAGTCCTGGAGGATGTGTCAAGCAGGTTTGTCCAGGAGGATGTGTCAAGCAGGTGAGTCCTGGAGGATGTGTCAAGCAGGTGAGTCCTGGAGGATGTGTCAAGCAGGTGAGTCCTGGAGGATGTGTCAAGCAGGTGAGTCCTGGAGGATGTGTCAAGCAAGGTGAGTCCTGGAGGATGTGTCAAGCAAGTGAGTCCTGGAGGATGTGCCAAGCAAGGTGAGTCCTGGAGGATGTGTCAAGCAGGTGAGTCCTGGAGGATGTGTCAAGCAGGTGAGTCCTGGAGGATGTGTCAAGCAGGTGAGTCCTGGAGGATGTGTCAAGCAGGTGAGTCCTGGAGGATGTGTCAAGCAGGTGAGTCCTGGAGGATGTGTCAAGCAGGTTTGTCCAGGAGGATGTGTCGAGCAGGTGAGTCCTGGAGGATGTGTCAAGCAGGTTTGTCCAGGAGGATGTGTCAAGCAGGTGAGTCCTGGAGGATGTGTCAAGCAGGTTTGTCCAGGAGGATGTGTCAAGCAGGTAAGTCCTGGAGGATGTGTCAAGCAGGTTTGTCCAGGAGGATGTGTCAAGCAGGTGAGTCCTAGAGGATGTGTCAAGCAGGTTTGTCCAGGAGGATGTGTCAAGCAGGTGAGTCCTGGAGGATGTGTCAAGCAGGTGAGTCCAGGAGGATGTGTCAAGCAGGTGAGTCCTGGAGGATGTGAAAGTGTCCCAGGAGAGTCCTGCAGACCATGAGAATAACAAGAGCCTATCTTTTATTTTCAGCTGAAAAGGATACCATTGTGTGATAAGGAACCAGCAAGAGCACAAAACCCAGTGGACATAATACCCAGTGGACATAATACCCAGTGGACATAATACCCAGTGGACATAATACCCAGTGGACATAATACCCAGTGGACATAATACCCAGTGGACATAATACCCAGTGACCACAATACCCAGTGGACACAATACCCAATTGCCACAATACCCAGTGGACACAATACCCAGTGGACACAATACCCAATTGCCACAATACCCAGTGGACACAATACCCAGTGGACACAATACCTAGTGGTCATAATACCCAGTGGTCACAATACCCACTGGACAGAATACCCAGTCACCAACATCGGCGGCGTATGTGAGGCTGGCTAACATCAGAACAGCCTTCAGAAAATTGTGCAAGGAATCTTTCAGAACCTGATATACCACATATATAAGGCCTATCCTGGAGTATGCGGCCCCAGCATGGAGCCCGTACCTCGTCAAGCACGAGACGAGCTGGAAAAAGTTCCGAGGTATGCAACTAGGCTTGTCCCAGAACTAAGAGGCATGAGTTATGAGGACAGGCTGCGTGAACTGCACCTCATGTAGCTGGAAGACGGAACAGCTCGGGGAGACATGATCACCACATACAAGATTCTCAGGGGATTTGACAGGGTAGACAAGGATGGATTAAATAACACGGGTGGTACACGCACAAGGGGACACAGGTGGACGCTGAGTACCCACATGAGCCACAGAGACATTAGAAAGAACTTTTTCAGTGTCATAGTAGTTAAAAAGGGATGCACTAGGTAGTGATGTGGTAGAAGCTGACTTCATAAACATTTTTAAATGTAGATATGATGGAGCTTAAGAAGCTCAGGAATCTATACACCAGTTGATTGACTGTTGAGAGGCGGGACAAAGAGCTGAAGCTCAACACTAGCAAGCACAACTTAGTGAGTACAACTAGGTAAGTAGAATACCCAGTAGACACAATCCAACGGGAACAATACCCAGTGGCCACACTACGCAGTGGCCACAATACCNACTCATTAAGCAAGGCAACAGAAGCACTCATTAAGCAAGGCTACTGTAGCACTCATTAAGCAAGACAACTGTTGCACTCATTAAGCAAGGCTACTGTAGCACTCATTAAGCGAGACAACTGTAGCACTCATTAAGCAAGGCTACTGTAGCACTCATTAAGCAAGACAACTGTAGCACTCATTAAGCAAGGCTACTGTAGCACTCATTAAGCAAGACAACTGTAGCACTCATTAAGCAACACAACTGTAGCACTCATTAAGCAACACAACTGTAGCACTCATTAAGCAATACAACTGTAGCACTCATTAAGCAAGGCTACTGAAGCACTCATTAAGCAAGGCTACTGTAGCACTCATTAAGCAAGGCAACTGTAGCACTCATTAAGCAAGACAACTGTAGGACTCATTAAGCAAGGCTACTGTAGCACTCATTAAGCAAGGCTACTGTAGCACTCATTAAGCAAGGCTACTGTAGCACTCATTAAGCAAGACTACTGTAGCACTCATTAAGCAAGACTACTGTAGCACTCATTAAGCAAGACTACTGTAGCACTCATTAAGCAAGGCTACTGTAGCACTCATTAAGCAAGGCTACTGTAGCACTCATTAAGCAAGACTACTGTAGCACTCATTAAGCAAGACAACTGTAGCACTCATTAAGCAAGACAACTGTAGCACTCATTAAGCAAGACAACTGTAGCACTCATTAAGCAAGGCAACAGAAGCACTCATTAAGCAAGACAACTGTAGCACTCATTAAGCAAGGCAACAGAAGCACTCATTAAGCAAGGCAACAGAAGCACTCATTAAGCAAGGCAACAGAAGCACTCATTAAGCAAGGCAACAGAAGCACTCATTAAGCAAGACTACTGTAGCACTCATTAAGCAAGGCTACTGTAGCACTCATTAAGCAAGGCTACTGTAGCACTCATTAAGCAAGACTACTGTAGCACTCATTAAGCAAGACTACTGTAGCACTCATTAAGCAAGACAACTGTAGCACTCATTAAGCAAGACAACTGTAGCACTCATTAAGCAAGACTACTGTAGCACTCATTAAGCAAGACTACTGTAGCACTCATTAAGCAAGACTACTGTAGCACTCATTAAGCAAGGCTACTGTAGCACTCATTAAGCAAGGCAACTGTAGCACTCATTAAGCACGACAAATGTAGCACTCATTAAGCAAGACAACTGTAGCACTCATTAAGCAAGACAAATGAAGCACTCATTAAGCAAGACTACTGTAGCACTCATTAAGCAAGACTACTGTAGCACTCATTAAGCAAGACAAATGTAGCACTCATTAAGCAAGACTACTGTAGCACTCATTAAGCAAGGCTACTGTAGCACTCATTAAGCAAGGCTACTGTAGCACTCATTAAGCAAGACAAATGTAGCACTCATTAAGCAAGACTACTGTAGCACTCATTAAGCAAGGCTACTGTAGCACTCATTAAGCAAGTCAAATGTAGCACTCATTAAGAAAGACAACTGTAGCACTCATTAAGCAAGACAACTGTAGCACTCATTAAGCAAGACAACTGTAGCACTCATTAAGCAAGACAACTGTAACACTCATTAAGCAAGGCAACAGAAGCACTCATTAAGCAAGGCTACTGTAGCACTCATTAAGCAAAGCAACTGTAGCACTCATTAAGCAAGGCTACTGTAGCACTCATTAAGCAAGACAACTGTAGCACTCATTACGCAAGACAACTGTAGCACTCATTAAGCAAGGCTACTGTAGCACTCATTAAGCAAGGCTACTGTAGCACTCATTAAGCAAGACAACTGTAGCACTCATTAAACAAGGCTACTGTAGCACTCATTAAGCAAGGCTACTGTAGCACTCATTAAGCAAGACAACTGTAGCACTCATTAAGCAAGGCAACAGAAGCACTCATTAAGCAAGGCTACTGTAGCACTCATTAAGCAAAGCAACTGTAGCACTCATTAAGCAAGGCAACAGAAGCACTCATTAAGCAAGGCTACTGTAGCACTCATTAAGCAAGACAACTGTAGCACTCATTAAGCAAGGCTACTGTAGCACTCATTAAGCGAGACAACTGTAGCACTCATTAAGCAAGGCTACTGTAGCACTCATTAAGCAAGACAACTGTAGCACTCATTAAGCAAGGCTACTGTAGCACTCATTAAGCAAGACAACTGTAGCACTCATTAAGCAACACAACTGTAGCACTCATTAAGCAACACAACTGTAGCACTCATTAAGCAATACAACTGTAGCACTCATTAAGCAAGGCTACTGAAGCACTCATTAAGCAAGGCTACTATAGCACTCATTAAGCAAGGCAACTGTAGCACTCATTAAGCAAGACAACTGTAGGACTCATTAAGCAAGGCTACTGTAGCACTCATTAAGCAAGACTACTGTAGCACTCATTAAGCAAGACAACTGTAGCACTCATTAAGCAAGACACCTGTAGCACTCATTAAGCAAGACAACTGTAGCACTCATTAAGCAAGGCAACAGAAACACTCATTAAGCAAGACAACTGTAGCACTCATTAAGCAAGGCAACAGAAGCACTCATTAAGCAAGGCAACAGAAGCACTCATTAAGCAAGGCAACAGAAGCACTCATTAAGCAAGGCAACAGAAGCACTCATTAAGCAAGACTACTGTAGCACTCATTAAGCAAGGCTACTGTAGCACTCATTAAGCAAGACTACTGTAGCACTCATTAAGCAAGACAACTGTAGCACTCATTAAGCAAGACTACTGTAGCACTCATTAAGCAAGACTACTGTAGCACTCATTAAGCAAGACTACTGTAGCACTCATTAAGCAAGGCTACTGTAGCACTCATTAAGCAAGGCTACTGTAGCACTCATTAAGCAAGACAAATGTAGCACTCATTAAGCAAGACAACTGTAGCACTCATTAAGCAAGACAAATGTAGCACTCATTAAGCAAGACTACTGTAGCACTCATTAAGCAAGGCTACTGTAGCACTCATTAAGCAAGGCTACTGTAGCACTCATTAAGCAAGACAAATGTAGCACTCATTAAGCAAGACTACTGTAGCACTCATTAAGCAAGGCTACTTTAGCACTCATTAAGCAAGTCAAATGTAGCACTCATTAAGAAAGACAACTGTAGCACTCATTAAGCAAGACAACTGTAGCACTCATTAAGCAAGACAACTGTAGCACTCATTAAGCAAGACAACTGTAACACTCATTAAGCAAGACAACTGTAGCACTCATTAAGCAAGGCTACTGTAGCACTCATTAAGCAAGGCTACTGTAGCACTCATTAAGCAAGACTACTGTAGCACTCATTAAGCAAGGCTACTGTAGCACTCATTAAGCAAGGCTACTGTAGCACTCATTAAGCAAGACTACTGTAGCACTCATTAAGCAAGGCTACTGTAGCACTCATTAAGCAAGGCTACTGTAGCACTCATTAAGCAAGACTACTGTAGCACTCATTAAGCAAGGCGACTGTAGCACTCATTAAGCAAGGCAACTGTAGCACTCATTAAGCAAGACAACTGTAGCACTCATTAAGCAAGACAACTGTAACACTCATTAAGCAAGGCTACTGTAGCACTCATTAAGCAAGGCTACTGTAGCACTCATTAATCAAGACTACTGTAGCACTCATTAAGCAAGACTACTGTAGCACTCATTAAGCAAGGCTACTGTAGCACTCATTAAACAAGACAACTGTAGCACTCATTAAGCAAGACAACTGTAGCACTCATTAAGCAAGACAACTGTAGCACTCATTAAGCAAGACAACTGTAGCACTCATTAAGCAAGACAAATGTAGCACTCATTAAGCAAGACAAATGTAGCACTCATTAAGCAAGACAAATGTAGCACTCATTAAGCAAGACAAATGTAGCACTCATTAAGCAAGACAAATGTAGCACTCATTAAGCAAGACAACTGTAGCACTCATTAAGCAAGACAAATGTAGCACTCATTAAGCAAGACTACTGTAGCACTCATTAAGCAAGGCTACTGTAGCACTCATTAAGCAAGGCTACTGTAGCACTCATTAAGCAAGACAAATGTAGCACTCATTAAGCAAGACTACTGTAGCACTCATTAAGCAAGGCTACTTTAGCACTCATTAAGCAAGTCAAATGTAGCACTCATTAAGAAAGACAACTGTAGCACTCATTAAGCAAGACAACTGTAGCACTCATTAAGCAAGACAACTGTAACACTCATTAAGCAAGACAACTGTAGCACTCATTAAGCAAGGCTACTGTAGCACTCATTAAGCAAGGCTACTGTAGCACTCATTAAGCAAGACTACTGTAGCACTCATTAGGCAAGGCTACTGTAGCACTCATTAAGCAAGACAACTGTAGCACTCATTAAGCAAGACAACTGTAGCACTCATTAAGCAAGACAACTGTAGCACTCATTAAGCAAGACAACTGTAGCACTCATTAAGCAAGACAACTGTAGCACTCATTAAGCAAGACAAATGTAGCACTCATTAAGCAAGACAAATGTAGCACTCATTAAGCAAGACAAATGTAGCACTCATTAAGCAAGACAAATGTAGCACTCATTAAGCAAGACAACTGTAGCACTCATTAAGCAAGACAAATGTAGCACTCATTAAGCAAGACTACTGTAGCACTCATTAAGCAAGGCTACTGTAGCACTCATTAAGCAAGGCTACTGTAGCACTCATTAAGCAAGACAAATGTAGCACTCATTAAGCAAGACTACTGTAGCACTCATTAAGCAAGGCTACTTTAGCACTCATTAAGCAAGTCAAATGTAGCACTCATTAAGAAAGACAACTGTAGCACTCATTAAGCAAGACAACTGTAGCACTCATTAAGCAAGACAACTGTAACACTCATTAAGCAAGACAACTGTAGCACTCATTAAGCAAGGCTACTGTAGCACTCATTAAGCAAGGCTACTGTAGCACTCATTAAGCAAGACTACTGTAGCACTCATTAAGCAAGGCTACTGTAGCACTCATTAAGCAAGGCTACTGTAGCACTCATTAAGCAAGACTACTGTAGCACTCATTAAGCAAGGCTACTGTAGCACTCATTAAGCAAGGCTACTGTAGCACTCATTAAGCAAGACTACTGTAGCACTCATTAAGCAAGGCGACTGTAGCACTCATTAAGCAAGGCAACTGTAGCACTCATTAAGCAAGACAACTGTAGCACTCATTAAGCAAGACAACTGTAACACTCATTAAGCAAGGCTACTGTAGCACTCATTAAGCAAGGCTACTGTAGCACTCATTAATCAAGACTACTGTAGCACTCATTAAGCAAGACTACTGTAGCACTCATTAAGCAAGGCTACTGTAGCACTCATTAAGCAAGACAACTGTAGCACTCATTAAGCAAGACAACTGTAGCACTCATTAAGCAAGACAACTGTAGCACTCATTAAGCAAGACAACTGTAGCACTCATTAAGCAAGACAAATGTAGCACTCATTAAGCAAGACAAATGTAGCACTCATTAAGCAAGACAAATGTAGCACTCATTAAGCAAGACAAATGTAGCACTCATTAAGCAAGACAAATGTAGCACTCATTAAGCAAGACAACTGTAGCACTCATTAAGCAAGACAAATGTAGCACTCATTAAGCAAGACAAATGTAGCACTCATTAAGCAAGACAACTGTAGCACTCATTAAGCAAGACAACTGTAGCACTCATTAAGCAAGACAACTGTAGCACTCATTAAGCAAGACAAATGTAGCACTCATTAAGCAAGACAACTGTAGCACTCATTAAGCAAGACAACTGTAGCACTCATTAAGCAAGGCAACTGTAGCACTCATTAAGCAAGACAACTGTAGCACTCATTAAGCAAGACAACTGTAGCACTCATTAAGCAAGACAACTGTAGCACTCATTAAGCAAGACAACTGTAGCACTCATTAAGCAAGACAACTGTAGCACTCATTAAGCAAGGCGACTGTAGCACTCATTAAGCAAGGCTACTGTAGCACTCATTAAGCAAGGCGACTGTAGCACTCATTAAGCAAGACAACTGTAGCACTCATTAAGCAAGACAACTGTAGCACTCATTAAGCAAGACAACTGTAGCACTCATTAAGCAAGGCGACTGTAGCACTCATTAAGCAAGGCTACTGTAGCACTCATTAAGCAAGGCGACTGTAGCACTCATTAAGCAAGGCTACTGTAGCACTCATTAAGCAAGGCGACTGTAGCACTCATTAAGCAAGGAAACCATTTCACTCAGCAAAGTGACTCCACTGTAGCACGCTCTAAGCAACTCTCCTGTTGCACCCACTAAGCGAGGCCGATGTAACACTCAGGAAGTGAGGCAACTCTAGCACTCACTAAACAAGGCCGGTGTAACACTAAGTGAGAGCACTGTACCTGTCACTAAGCGAAGTTACTGTAGGAATCTCTAAGCTAAGCCACTATGTCACGCTTGAGGCACTTGTCATATTAACCAACTTGTTCTTACAATATTACAAACGTCACATATGTAGTTGTTTCATCTTAACCTGAAACATACGAGAATATTAATTCATGTAGTGTGAGGACAGGTGGCAGCTGTAATACTCACCAACGGTAACAATACATGTAGTGTGAGGACAGGTGGCAGCTGTAATACTCACCAACGGCAACAATACATGTAGTGTGAGGACAGGTGGCAGCTGTAATACTCACCAACGGCAACAATACATGTAGTGTGAGGACAGGTGGCAGCTGTAATACTCACCAACGGCAACAATACATGTAGTGTGAGGACAGGTGGCAGCTGTAATACTCACCAACGGTAACAATACATGTAGTGTGAGGACAGGTGGCAGCTGTAATACTCACCAACGGTAACAATACATGTAGTGTGAGGACAGGTGGCAGCTGTAATACTCACCAACGGCAACAATACATGTAGTGTGAGGACAGGTGGCAGCTGTAATACTCACCAACGGTAACAATACATGTAGTGTGAGGACAGGTGGCAGCTGTAATACTCACCAACGGCAACAATACATGTAGTGTGAGGACAGGTGGCAGCTGTAATACTCACCAACGGCAACAATACATGTAGTGTGAGGACAGTGGCAGCTGTAATACTCACCAACGGCAACAATACATGTAGTGTGAGGACAGTGGCAGCTGTAATACTCACCAACGGCAACAATACATGTAGTGTGAGGACAGTGGCAGCTGTAATACTCACCAACGGTAACAATACATGTAGTGTGAGGACAGGTGGCAGCTGTAATACTCACCAACGGCAACAATACATGTAGTGTGAGGACAGTGGCAGCTGTAATACTCACCAACGGCAACAATTCACAACTTAGAGTGGGCAACTCAGATCCAATCAGCAGTGTTTCTTCAAGCACTGTCGTCTGGCAACTAATCTGTCCCGTCACAGTGAGAGCCCAACACTCCAGCCCACCATCCCCCTACTTCCCCCCACTCCCTGACAGCCCCCCTCCCTCCCTCTACTTAGGTAACAACCCCCTCCCCCGCTTCGAGGGTGGGAGGGAACCGTCCCAGGTGTTGATAGAGATATGCCACAAGGGTATATTTCTAGAGCCAGATGATGGTTAACTCTAGATCTAATCTAGAGCAGAATATGATCTTCACACGCCACACTGAGATGGTCCCTGGGTGCTGCACTGACCAACCGGTGTCAAGCAGGTGAGTCCTGGAGGATGTGTCGAGCAGGTGAGTCCTGGAGGATGTGTCGAGCAGGTGAGTCCTGGAGGATGTGTCGAGCAGGTGAGTCCTGGAGGATGTGTCGAGCAGGTGAGTCCTGGAGGATGTGTCGAGCAGGTGAGTCCTGGAGGATGTGTCGAGCAGGTGAGTCCTGGAGGATGTGTCGAGCAGGTGAGTCCTGGAGGATGTGTCGAGCAGGTGAGTCCTGGAGGATGTGTCAAGCAGGTGAGTCCTGGAGGATGTGTCAAGCAGGTGAGTCCTGGAGGATGTGTCGAGCAGGTGAGTCCTGGAGGATGTGTCGAGCAGGTGAGTCCTGGAGGATGTGTCAAGCAGGTGAGTCCTGGAGGATGTGTCAAGCAGGTGAGTCCTGGAGGATGTGTCGAGCAGGTGAGTCCTGGTGGATGTGTCGAGCAGGTGAGTCCAGGAGGATGTGTCAAGCAAGGTGAGTCCTGGAGGATGTGTCAAGCAGGTGAGTCCTGGAGGATGTGTCGAGCAGGTGAGTCCTGGAGGATGTGTCGAGCAGGTGAGTCCTGGAGGATGTGTCAAGCAGGTGAGTCCTGGAGGATGTGTCAAGCAGGTGAGTCCTGGAGGATGTGTCAAGCAGGTGAGTCCTGGAGGATGTGTCGAGCAGGTGAGTCCTGGAGGATGTGTCGAGCAGGTGAGTCCTGGAGGATGTGTCAAGCAGGTGAGTCCTGGAGGATGTGAAAGTGTCCCAGGAGAGTCCTGCAGACCATGAGAATAACAAAAGCCTATCTTTTATTTTCAGCTGAAAAGGATACCATTGTGTGATAAGGAACCAGCAAGAACACAAAACCCAGTGGACATAATACCCAGTGGACATAATACCCAGTGGACATAATACCCAGTGGACATAATACCCAGTGGACTTAATACCCAGTGGACATAATACCCAGTGGACATAATACCCAGTGGACATAATACCCAGTGGACATAATACCCAGTGGACATAATACCCAGTGACCACAATACCCAGTGGACACAATACCCAATTGCCACAATACCCAGTGGACACAATACCCAGTGGACATAATACCCAGTGACCACAATACCCAGTGGACACAATACCCAATTGCCACAATACCCAGTGAACCATACCCAGTGGACACAATACCCCAATGCCACAATACCCAGTGGACACAATACCCAGTGGACATAATACCCAGTGGACACAATACCCAGTGGTCATAATACCCAGTGGTCACAATACCCACTGGACAGAATAACCAGTCACCAACATCGGCGGCGTATGTGAGGCTGGCTAACATCAGAACAGCCTTCAGAAAATTGTGCAAGGAATCTTTCAGAACCTGATATACCACATATATAAGGCCTATCCTGGAGTATGCGGCCCCAGCATGGAGCCCGTACCTCGTCAAGCACGAGACGAGCTGGAAAAAGTTCCGAGGTATGCAACTAGGCTAGTCCCAGAACTAAGAGGCATGAGTTATGAGGACAGGCTGCGTGAACTGCACCTCATGTCGCTGGAAGACGGAACAGCTCGGGGAGACATTATCACCACATACAAGATTCTCAGGGGATTTGACAGGGTAGACAAGGATGGATTAAATAACACGGATGGTACACGCACAAGGGGACACAGGTGGACGCTGAGTACCCACATGAGCCACAGAGACATTAG
>WNGS01000360.1:7151-22793 GCA_020271785.1 Procambarus virginalis
ATTGTAAACATTTTACCTCCTGAAGTCTTTCTCACTTTAATCAAGCCATCTCTAACGAAGCACTGATGAATCGCATCTGTGTTTTGATGACGGATTTGACGCAGGCGTAGAGGAGTTGCTGTCTTTAATAGTTTCCTTTAAATGAATAAACTTATGGTAGACATCTGATCACATAAGGATTCCAATATTGGAGAGGTTGTCTGATGTGATTTTGTCAGCCAATTTGATCCACTTTTCTTCCAGAAATTTTGTTGTCCCTAGACCATATACATACAGGTCTGATGGGAATCTATCTACTACAAGAGTTTGTATTGCCAGACATAACCGCCTAAACATACTTTAGGTTGTACTACCTTGAAGACTTGGCTCCTGAGTTAGTTAGGAATCCTGCTATGTCTATTCGTGTCTCTCGTACAGGCTTGAGTTTCAAGGCATCTACCAACTCCTTTGAGATAAAAGTCATTAGGGATCCTTGGTCAAATAATCCATGTATGGTGACCTTGGACTTTCCATTTTTAATGATCAATTGAGCAGTGGGTAGAGCTGATTTATGATCAGACCTTATTGAGAAGACACTTACGTCAGGTAGAATGGTACAAAGTGGTACTGAAGCAGAAGTGCCTTCTCCACCTGTGGTTTGGGAGACTTTGTACTTGAGTCCCCACAAAGTGCTGTATGGTGTTGACCCTTATGGCATCTATTACAGGTGCGTATTTGAGTTGCACAGGTGTCGGGATTATGTGACCTTATACACCTAGTACATTTACGTAACTCCTTGAGTCGTTTTATACTGTAGCACGATCAGGGTAAGCTTTGCAGTTGTACATGGTATGTTGTTCTTCACAGAACACACATGGCCTCCAGACGTTAACGGCATCTTGGGAGTCATAGTTTTGGGTGACTCATTAACTGTAGGTTTGGAGGGACCCACTGTACATGTGCCCACACTGCCTTGTTTCCACTTTGGGGAGGGGAAGTTGTTTTAGATTTATTAGGAGTATTGCTTGTACTCTGTTATTTACAATGAGAGGTTAAAGAAGTTAAGTTTAGATGTCGCTTTTCCATCTGTGTTATCTCGTTGTCTTTCTATGATGGATTGCAAACCTTCTGTTATCTCCTTTAGTGTCAGAGAAGATTTGTTATATAAGACAAACAACTTATCCAGTATGTCACTGGGTAACTTGTGTCTCATATGGACTTGATTATCCAGTCCGATTCCTTCAGATTCACTTTATTCTTAAGTGCCTTCAGCAAGGACTCAAGCTCCAATCTAAAGACTTGGAGTGAGTTAGCTGATCCATCTGGAGGGGAAATATCCAACAGCTTATGGGTTAGAAATCTGATAGTCCTTTCTGGCTTAGCATAATTTTAAGGAGCTGTACTGCATTATCATAACCATCATCAGTGAAGGTCAAATTACTGACCACCTTTAATGCTTCATCCCTTAAGACAGCTTGCAAATATGTAAATTTTTTGTCTTTGCTACATTAACATTAGAATCCACAGAATCGACAATTTGTTCCA
The DNA here is from genome assembly GCA_020271785.1 of Procambarus virginalis. NCBI lineage: Eukaryota > Metazoa > Arthropoda > Malacostraca > Decapoda > Cambaridae > Procambarus > Procambarus virginalis. The sequence continues at coordinate 8,676 of WNGS01000360.1, forward strand.
GAAGTTGTCCCAACTCTAGTCCTCTGTACCAGAGAAAGTTCGGAGACTGAGTGATGGTAATTTGACTTCTGGTTGTGTCTGGTTTTGGGAAGCTGTGGCTGCAGTGTTTGTAGTGGCCTTGTGTATGGTTATTAACTAGTCAAAGTGTTGTAACTTTGCATGTATTGTACCTTCATAATCTGCGTTTTCTTGTACTACAGCGTACATTGCCTCTTCATCGATGTTGGTAGTAGCAAGTACATTCTGATATTTCAGGATTTGCATTTGTACATGCTGATATTTGGTCTGTGCAACCTTATGATGGCCTTCCAGTTCTACATAATCAACTGGAGTTTGATTACATAAATCATCACATGTTTTGATCTGTTGGGTTAAGTGGCCCTTCATTCCAGTGAGGGGTAGCTTTTACATTTTTGGCAGTAGAAATATGGCTGTATTTGCTTGCCATGTTGCAGATGTACTAGTGCTAAGCCTTGTTGGACTTTGATTTGGACTGTTTCTAGCACTTGAGCTAGTAGAGCTACTTGTGTCCGAACTAGAGCTGTTTATCATTTAAAAAATACACATTATATAATCATACACACTATAATTTGAGTGGTAATTTTGTGTCTATGCTGGATTTACCCCAAGTTAGCCTCTCAAAAGCACTCGGAGTTGGTACAGAGACACAGATTAACACTCATAGGTGAAATGATTATAGTTAAATTATTACTATAGTTATGGTAATATTATGTAGACAACACAACTTGGGTTGTCATGAGAACTGCATAAAATTATGTGCTTGCTAGTTATTTTTTATTTTTTTGAGATATATACAAGAGTTGCTACATTCTTGTACAGCCACTAGTACGCGTAGCATTTCAGGCAGGTCCCTGGAATACGATCCCCGCCGCAAAGAATTGTTGTTACAACCAAGTACTCATTTTATTGTTGAGTTAAACAGAGGCTACAGTCAAGGATTTGCGCCCAGTAAATCCTCCCTGGCCAGGATACGAACCCATGACAAAGCGCTCGTGGAGCGCCACGCGAGTGTCTTACCACTGCACCACGGAGACTGGAAATATAAGGTTGTAATATATGTTCAACTCCAGACAAGTGTAATTTCTTACCCTTACACCAGGTTAGCACAATAAATTAGACTAGGTTGCTGTACAACACCAGCCTAAAATGTCCTACCATTGTGCAAGAATTAGTTGTAATAATGTGACATGCAGTAATTGTTACAGTAATGGTGCAATATTAAATAATAAGTAATGTTTATATGAACACTTAAAATTATAAAAATCATATACATTTATGGGTAAATTAACCTCTTATCAACCTCTTGTAATGAAAAAGCGCAATAGTTCTTTGGAAGAATAATAGTGCTTGTTGTAAGTTCTGTTCACTATTAGTCGAGATTGAAAAAGTTAGGCAACAAAAATGTATAACAGTGTCTTCCTGCTATAATTAATGTATATGTAAATATTGCACTAATGTTTATTTAGATCCTAATCAGGATCTTGTATCTAGGTTCAAAGGAAACCTCTGTATTATCTGGTTCGTTTAGGACCATAAATTATGTGGGAAATCCTAGCAAGCTTTAATTTTTTATTCTGTGAATATTCAATATGTATTTTATTTTTATTTTAATTGACTTCAATATTTTATTTTTTCTGAGTTCTTAGTTCTTTAGTTAGTTAGTTAGTAAGTGGGCTATATATATTCTCATTCAGCTGCTAGAGCTTATCTCACACAAATGCAACTTGCACCACCTTATGAAAATGATACAAGCAGTATTTGTTTACCTAGTCTTTAATATATAATTATAAATCATACTACATATGGTGGTCTAATCTACTATTATACTACAGCAAATTAAATAAATAACTACTAATACTATGTCTACAGTATTAAACACAAAAGGGCCTTAGCTGCTACTGTTGGTGGGGCCTGCTAAGGCTGTGTAATTGTAGCATCAGAATTGGGTGTGGCCCTGTGCCTCAGAGTGCCACGTAACGGCGGCTGTCTGGAGGCCTACACGGCTTGATATACAGCTAGTGGCTGCAATCCCAATAATTATGTTGGGTGCCAGTTGTCTGCTTCAGTATCTTCCCTCACAATTACCTATTTGGGATGTAAGGAATTAATAATGGTTCCGTAAATATATAAGTACAGGCATGACATGGAATATGTGTGTGTAGAGCTGAGTAAACTCACTGTGTTTGGGGATTTAATCCCATGTCCTAACGATATTTCCTATAATAATAATGGCCAGTATTAAATGCAATAGAAATACCGAAATTTGTTCCTCCCTTTGTTCATGAGATCTTCGGTTGGGTGGATCGTAGAGGATCTTGTGTCGTAGCTCGGAGAAAGAACCTTTTATGTGTTGTAAAACTTATCAGGGAGTGTGGTCCTCACTGTTTACAAGTTGCTGTGTGTACGTGACCTTGACCCAGGGGAGACATCCTAAAATGTTTGGTGGTTCTATTTATGTTTAATGAATAGGGAGTTAAACAATATTCCTGTCGTTGGAAATTATATTCAATCCTAGTGAACACTTTTTTATTAAGTTTAAACACTAGATTGGTGTTTAAAAGAAAATTAGAGTTAATATAAATATGTGGCGTCGATGACGTCACGGAATCACCCATTCTCTTTGCTTTATGGGGTAAGTTATGTTATTTTGTGTGTCGGATTTCTAACAGCATTATCCCAACAAAGAACACAGAGAGAGACTAAAGTCTCTCTCTAAAGTAAACTGCAATTAAATGGTTACCAGACATTAGGCATTTATACAAAGAAACTAACATTTATAAGGAATGTTCTGATGCCAATAAACTTATTTTCAATAAACCACTTGGGAATTTTCATATGAGTATCATTAATATACTTAAGAATTTCAAAGGACGACAGGTGAAATATTTGGTTCCAACATTCCTCTGCTTATTGATATTATTTTAAATGAAAAAATACATTCGCTTACAAACATCCAGTGTGCCCATTTCTGTTAAATCTACTGTCCATTTTTATATGAGAGGATAGATAATAATATCAAATGAGATGTTCGGAGGAGGTTAACTCTAAAAGACAATTAATATAAGTTTAGAGCTAAATTAGTTTTCTCATAAATACTCATATATACTACATATACTCATACACGAAATGTGGATTATTATAAAATAATAACTAGTCTTATATAAAACCTGTTTTGCCAGATTTTTCTCTGGATATTTTCTGTTAGGAGGGTCAAACCAATTTGAAATATTAATATGTACATAAATGAGAAAAAAACAATCATAAAATATAATTAATATTGTAAACATAATTGGTAAAAATTTAAACAAATAATATATGATCCATTGGGTTAATTATAATTTACTACCTAAAGTATAAATTTTCTCCTTCGCTCTACCCCTTCAGTCTTTTAAAAACAAGATAGAAACCTCTGATAAGTCATCGTGCTAACCATTTTTTAGAAAACCAAATTGTAGCAAAATAACTAAAGAGAAAGGAAAGCCTATGTGACAGTGGTGTAAGTATTATCATGTCATAGAAATTATCTAAAGAATAAAAAAATATATAATGTATATTGACATTAATGGTCTAGATATTTTAAATAATATATCAACAAAAAATTCCTGGGTTATACTTTTTACCTAGGAGACATAATCTAATAAGGCATTTATTCATAACCTATGAGGTAAATAAATGACGATTCTGTCTATATGTATTATAATTAAACACAACATCTTAATAGTCAGACAGTCCACAGGCTCACCATAGCCCATGCAACTTGGAAGTTTTTGTTCCAAGTAGCGAATCTTAAACAACAAAAGAACATTTTAATGGTAGTGTTTAATTTCTCAGAAGATTTATGACATATCAGGATTACAAGTTAATAATTAATTTGTCTTGTATTCCTTTTTTAAATTTTGAGATAATCTAAATACTAATATTGTGAAATTGGAGATTAAAAAACATTCAAAACCAAGGAGGCTAAATTAATAATTTATATCATTTGGTTATTTTCAATTAGTATTAAGTTTTAGTCATAGCATTTTTCCTGCCCGAAACACTTTGCGTAATAGTGGCTTTAGGCATTGTATGTACTAGCTCTATCTATAAATCCATCAACTTTTGTATCTTACCTTGTATGTATGTACTTTACCTGAATAAATATTTGTATTTGTATTTGTATTTGGTTGATCTGTGGACTTTTCTTTTAGGAAATCCTAGTGTAAATCCACCTCCATTATCGGATGCAATTATTAAAAATTGTATATTGTATGAAAATATATTAGTAATTATCAAAATGAGATTATGACCTGACTCAAGCAGATAGTGAACCAATTAGAAACATTGATATGTATAAAAATATTATTGAGGCAATAAATTATGATAAGATATCTTTAATTTCTTATAAATTACTATAAGAAACAAGATCAGTGGTCTAAATTAAAAAAATGCCAATATCTATAGCATGGGGAATGAAATGTAATCAAATTTTAAATTTACTAAAGATCATGAGTAAGATAAGAAATCCCATAAAGACCTGGTTGATACCTGGTTGATGGGGTTCTGGAGTTCTTCTACTCCCTAAGCCCGGACCGAGGCCAAACTTGACTTGTGAGAGTTTGGTCCACCGGGCTGTTGCTTGGAGCGGCCCGCAGGCCCGATATCACAAAATGCCAAATTTATAGATTATCTTTTAACCAATTATGGGATAACAAAAATGGAGGCATATCTTTCAGGAGAAAAAAAGAAATATATAGATATTTGGTCCGGTCGATCTTTATATTTATGAAAACCACTAATCAATTTGGAATTGAATTTTTCGTTCACCTACAGTTACGACCTACTATTTCATTGTTATATTTTATGTCGCTGGTCATTACGATTTTCCATGGATTTAAACAGCTAAACAGCAAGTAGCATCTTATTAGAGTACAGCAATTTACCTATGTGAACCTCGATAGCAGCCGAAAATTATTAATGATTATTTGTGGAATTTAAAATAAATAAATAAATAAACAATTTCTTATGTTACGTCTTCGGCGGGTAGACGGTTCCGCGCGTTTACAACCGAATTGTTCACAAATCACACTGTTTTTAATGTATGAGTCACTAGTATGCTCCGATATATGTTCTGCAATGAAAATAAAGTTTGTTTTGTTGTTAATTACTCTATAATGAATAAGATATCTTACTGTCAATCTTTATATAACGAAAAACATCAAAGAAATTTGGTATTAAGCTTTCGTTCAGATGGAGTTACCATTTACTATTTTCTAGTTATCATTAATTGTAGGTGTCATTATTTTACTGTTATGTATATAGCTATTTAACATTATTCATTTATAAAACAGAACAATTTGGTAGTTCAACTGCTTCATAATTATGTTAAAATACATTGTGAAAACTACTTTATAATTAAAATCAGAATTTTGTGATAACCCCACATATCCTGTTGAAATCACACCTCTTTGTCTTCTTATCATGCACCGTTTTGTAAATATTATTATGCAAAGTTTGGCACAATTTATCACTGTATTTACAAAATGTTTAGGTATTAAATCATTGCAAAGATGATTTTTTAAATGTGTCATGTGTTATTTCATTCTAAAATCTTTTTTGCAACGTTTATATGAGATATACATAGCTGGCAACTACCTAATATTTAAAATAATAGTTACAACATTCTATTAATATATAATGTTAAAATACATATCACACAAAGTCTGTATATCTGTTTTGAGATGTCTTTCAAATTTTCTTTTAAAATAGTGTTAATAGTTTTTGTGAATCTTGAGTAACAGTTACGTTAATTATTATTAATCTAATTGTTATTATTTAAGTAAAAGAATTGCAAGTATTTGAATAACCACCGATCTCTGTTTGTGTACAAATTCACAGATTTGTTTTTGTTATGAGTTGGACGCCTTAGAAAGCATGGTGCAGGCTACCTATGTTATCCAGGTATTTAGTATTTAAGATTATATAAGTAATACTTCTTATATAATATTATTGCAGCAGATTAAGAGCTAGGCATTTACACTCTTAGGTCAGCAAACTAGCTAGAAGGTTAGACCAATAGATCTCCACTGATCAACCGGGGCCCTACATAGCCTAGCCTGCAAAGCCCAGCTTTATCCTAGCCTAGCCCAGCTTAAACCATCTTAGCATAGTTAATTCTAGCTGTACATAGTGCTTGCACAGCCTTGCTTATTCTAGTTTACCTCTTCCTAGCCTACCGTAGCCAAGCCTATCCCAGTATACCCTTACCTAGTCTTGCCAAGCATAACCCTGCCTTGCTTTTAAACATGACCAGTACTTCCTACCCTAGTCAAGCCATGGCTAGCTTAGGCAAGCCAATCCCTGCTTAGATTTAGCCTAGCCTAGCCTTTTTATTAATATATAGAGGGTACCACCTCTGGTGGTTCGTAGGAACCCTCAACTTCGAAGAAGACAACATATGCAGCATCTAGGGGAGCCATGTGGGGCACCCGCTTACACTTGCATATTGTATTCCCACTACCGCCCAATTGTTTTTGTATAGTCATTTTATTTTATTTCAAACTTCATTCACAAAAAAGGATTATATATATATATATATATATATATATATATATATATATATATATATATATATATATATATATATATATATATATATTATTTAATATGACCGAAAAAGTAAGATTAATAATTCTAATACGAATTTTCTCAATATTTCTTATGTTCTTTTCACACCTGATGGTAATTGAAAAATCAATTCTCCAAAATTCATTTTTATTTCTAGTCTGACGCGACACTTAAACGTGTTTCGTAATAACTTATTACATTTTCAAAGACATTTAGTTTACACACACACAACTATAACCTGCAAACACTAAACAGAGTTCTTACTACGCTATGATTTAAACAGCTTTCATTTTATACCCGCATTTTGGGTGAGGTGATATGTTACAACAGTTTTGGATAAGGTGAACAAAACTTTCAACACAGGACAGAACACAAAACAATGGGTATTAATTGGGTATTAATTGGGTAAATTGAAGGTAAGGATGGAAGTAACTGCAAAGGGCCTATTGGCCCATATTTCTTGATGCTTCTATATTGGAGCGGAGTGTTGAAGTGGATAGAATATAGTTGTGCATTAATTGGCTGTTGATTGCTGGTGTTGACTTCTTGATGTGTAGTGCCTCGCAGATGTCAAGCCGCCTGCTATCGCTGTATCTATCGATGATTTCTGTGTAGTTTGCTAAGATTTCTCTGATGATGGTCTGGTTGTTGGAAGAGATTATATGTTCCTTAATGGAGCCCTGTTGCTTATGCATCGTTAATCGCCTGGAAAGAAATGTTGTTGTCTTGCCTATATACTGAGTTCTTTGAGACTTACAGTCCCTAAGTGGGCATTTAAAGGCATAGACGACGTTGTTCTCTTTTAAAGTGTTCTGCTTTTTGTCTGGAGAGTTTCTCATGAGTAGGTTGCCGGTTGTTTTGGTTTTATAGTAAATCGTCAGTTGTATCTTCTAATTTCTGTCTGTAGGGATAACGTTAATATTAACAATATCTTTCAGGACCCTTTCCTCCGTTTTATGAGCTGTGGAAAAAAGTTCCTGTAAAATAGTCTAATAGGGGGTATAGGTATTGTGTTAGTTATCTCTTCAGAGGTTGCATGGCGTTTCACCTTCTTTCTTATGATGTCTTCAACGAAACCATTGGAGAAGCCGTTGTTGACTAGGACCTGCCTTACCCTACAGTGTTCTTCATCGACTTGCTTCCATCCTGAGCTGTGGCTGAGAGCACGGTCGACATAAGCGTTAACAACACTCCTCTTGTACCTGTCTGGGCAGTCTGGTACCTTCTGATTTAGTACCTTCTGATATAGTATCTCTATTTAATCTACCTCATTTTGTTTTAGTGTTTTAGTGTAACTTTAGTATTCAACTATAGTGTACATATAATATTATAGTAAGTAAGCTATTCATTTCATTGATTTCATAATTGCTTTTTGACTTTTATTGGTCATTCATTGTTATTAATTAATCTAGTTCATTTTTAATTTAAGTTCCCATTAAGTTTCCATTACTTAAATTACCATTAAGTTTATATTACTTTAGAATTTTTATTCTACTTTTTCTTTGTAAGCAAGGTTGCCGAGCCTCACCACCCTTGCTCCATTCTGCTCTTGGCTTTGCCTGTGCAGTTTTGATCATTAGTACAAATTATTACCTTCAGTGTACCTGAAAATACCTTTAAGCAACCTACCTCATTTTTGTGTATAGTTATATATATATATATATATATATATATATATATATATATATATATATATATATATATATATATATATATATATATATATATATTTTATATATATATTATATATATATATATATATTATATATATATATATATATATATATATATATATATAAACCTAGAAGGGGTACCACCTCAGGTGCAAGTGTAGGGACCCATAGCCTCAGAGAAGAAAATAATGAGTACTCAGGGAAGACCTTGTGGATCCTCACTGAACATTGATATTTTCTTCTCCTACCACCCCTATTCTTTTGGTATGTGTGTATATTTATCTAACTTTATTTGAAAATGTCATTACGCAAAAAAAGTTACAATATTGATTACATGCAGGGTACAAGGCTCCGTATCACAAGTTGAATAGCTCCTCCAGCTCATCAGATGGTGGGCAGGAATCATGGATACAGTGAACATTTTCTCTCTGGATTGCCACACTAAGGCGCTGAAAAAAAACTGGCAGCTCTAGGGTCTCTAGTTGTTTCGATTAGCTTAGACCCCAACTCCTTCAAAAAGCAAGCAGCACTTTTACCCCAGAAACCAAGTGTCTCTGAGGCAATGGGGACAAAATTGTAGTGGTGCTCTAGGTCTTTGTATTTACGTGACTTTGCCGCTTCCCGGTGATTTGCAGCTCCTCCTGCTTGTGTAGCACTGAAGTCAACATAGGTATATATATATATATATATATATATATATATATATATATATATATATATATATATATATATATATATATATATATATATATATATATATATATATTTATATATATTTGTTTTTCATAGCTAGTTTTTTATAAATGTCTTTTTTGGCTTTTCTGTAAAACAGCCCTCTTATGCAAACTATTATAGATCAAGACCGTAACCTCGTATCTAGTATCTTGACACTCATCACTTTAATTATCAAAATTGCAGGTATTATACAGCACATGATGTAAACAATGTTTTAGCGTGTAATCACAATGTTTCTGTAATTAACTTGAATGTAAGATCTCTAAGCAAACACTTTGATGATGTTAATGCCCTGATTCAAACAGTTGACAACAAATTCTCTTTTATTGTGTTTACTGAAACGTGGTTAAAAGAGGACACTACTCAACTCAACAACATACCTAACTACTCAGCTATTCACAACTGTCGTCCTATACAAAGAGGTGGTGGTACTTCTCTTTACTACCACCAAGAACTGACTTGCTTAAAAGTAATTAAATCTAGAGATCCTTATGGAGGGTATATATTTGTTGTTTCAGAGTCAAGGGTAGCGATGCTGTCCTGACTGTTGGAGCAGTCTACAGGATTCCTAACACTGATGTGACTGAATTTAACTCTAACCTTAGAAATCTAATACGAGAGTACAGACTGAACAAAAACCACTTAATTATTTCTGGGGACTTGAACATTGACCTCTGCGAGCCTGATAACCCTCCTGATGCTAGTTTCCTCAACTGTATGAATTCCTGCTTCCTCATACACTTAATCACTAGACCTACTAGAATCACTGACAGTACTGCCACGGCTCTTGATCACATCTGGACCAACATAACCTCTCTGCTTATTTCAGGGATAATCATCGATAGTACTACAAACCATTACCCCACATTTCTCCTAACCAACATTAACAAACCACCTCTTGAGACAAGGCAGATAAGCTTTAGGCTGCACAATGAAACTGCCATAGGTAATTTTATAGCTGCTGCTGCTAATGTCAACTGGGAATCCGAATTAGGGAACATAAGGGACATCAACCTAGCAGTGCAATCTTTTCTTAAAAAAATCTCAGCCTTTATAACACCCACTGTGCTATGCTAACGAAACAATCACAACTAAACGGCTAAACAATCCTTGGCTTACAAAGGGGATACGTAAATCCATTAATAAAAACATGACCTTGAGAAAAAGTATAGGTTAGGAATAGTCTCCAAAGAATTTTCAAAGAATTACATATCATTGCTATGTAAAATAATTAGAAGAGCCAAAATTAAATACTACGAAGATAAATTTACCCACACAAAGGGCAACATTAAGAAAACATGGAGCACAATTTCACAAATATTGGGCTCAAAGAAGATTTTAAATAAAAAACCAATACTCCTGTCAAATAACAATGGTCAGCTTCCAGCCCTGATACTGCTTTTGAGTTCAATAGGTTCTTCTCTTCCATTGAGTCACCCCTTGCAAATGATATCCATCTTCCAGTACTAATATTCAGGACTATCTTACAGGTAACTATCCACGGTCTCTGTACCTAATGCCTACTAATTCAATTGATGTTACTGACATAATCCTTTTCCTTAAAACCAAGTCTAGTGCCCTTGAAAGATACCAACTCTAATTTACAAAAACGCCTCCAGATCTTTAGCTCATGCCATTGCTTTGCTCTTCAACAAGTCACTTGAACTCGAAACCTTTCCAGATATTCTAAAAAAAAGCGAGAGTAACCCCTGTACACAAAATGTGGTGATCCCACTGATGTCAACAACATCAGACCTATATCAATTCTGCCAAACTTGTCAAAAATATTTGAAAAACTAATCTACAAACAGCTTTTCTCTTATCTAGCCAAACTCAATATACTTAGCTGTTGTCAATATGGCTTCAGACCCAAAAAAAGCACTAACGATGCACTTATTAGTATGATTAACTTGATACATGGAGCTCTTGATAAAAATGAGTTCCCTGTTGCGTTATTTGTGGACCTGCATAAGGCTTTTGACACTGTCAACCACCAAAACATCCTTAAATTACAGCATTATGGAGTCAGAGGACACTCCCTGCAGTACTTTAAGTCTTACCTTACTGACAGGCTCCAGTATGTTTCTGTGAATAATTCAATTTCTCCCACCCTACCCATCAACATTGGTGTTTCCCAGGGCAACATACTTGGCCCTCTCCTCTTTCTCATCTACATTAATGACCTTCCAAATGCCTCCCAACATCTCAAATCAATTCTATTTGCTGACGACACAACCTTCATTTACTCCAGTCCTGACCTCCTTGCTCTAAATGTCACAGTGAATACTGAGCTAAATAAAGTCCATCACTGGCAAACTGCCAACAAACTCACCCTCAATATTGACAAAACTTTCTATACTGTATTTTGTTTGGCAATAAATCCTTAAATCAAATAAATCTCAGGATAAACAATACCCAAATTTGTAACAAAGTAGATGGCAAATTCCTTGGTATTCTCATTGACCACAAGCTGAATTTCCAGGGACACATTCTAAATATGTAAAAAAGTTTCAAAAAATGTAGGCATTCATTCTATGATCAGATACTATGTACCTCACCCTGCCCTGGTGACACTCTATTACTCTCTCATCTATCCTTATCTAAACTATGGTATTTGTGCTTGGGGTTCTACTACCCAAATTCATTTACATCCTCTAATTACTCAACACATTTTATTATCAGGTATAGTTAATGTCAAAATGTTTCAGAACTCAACTATTTCCATTTCAAAACAAAATTTTTTGAAAATATTACAAAACATTAAAATATAGACTAATTAATTAATTAATAAAATAGCACAACTCTCAGAGCGCTTAAAGGCGCTTTGAGCAATGAAGTGGTTAATTTTATATATAATATATATTTACCTGTGATTCCTGCTTAGCAAAAATTTGATCTCTGTGGAAATAGGTCTCATCATTGTTAGGAGATATTTTGAGACCATGATTTGCTGTGGATGGCCCTGTAGTCTTCAAGTCATCAAACTAAAAATAGAGGTAATTTTTTTAAATGTAAAATTTGGATAAACAAAATGCAAAAATACATTGCAAGAATAACATCAAGTTATTATACAATTTTTTTTAATTATTTAAATATTTGAGAGACATTATTAAAGAATGTATGAAGTACAGATTCTGTAAGACCTGATATGTATTTGCTTATGTTCCACGACATTACATTCAGGGCTGAAGAGAAATCACAGCCAGTAAGGTAATGATCACTTAGGATGGACTGGATGCTACATGTACTATGATAGGTGGGGGCTAAGCTGGGTTAGGCTAGGATGCCCAGCCTGCCTTGTTTAAGCTGGGCTGGGCTAGGCAGGGCTGGGCTACACTAGGAAGGATTCAAGAAATCTTTGGAGTGTCTTAATTTTCCTGATATCCTAAAAAAACAAGAATGACTCCATTTTATAAAGGAGGCGAGACAGCAGACAAAAACAATTAAAGAAAAATATCAAATCTACTTATACATTCAAAAATATTTGATTTTTTTTTTAACAAACATCTTTCTTTCTACTTTGTAAAATTCAACATGAATACAAAGTCCCTGTTAATTTGGCTTCCATTTCCAAAAGAGTATCAATGATGCCATTATTAGTCTGCTTTCGCTTGGATGTCAACCAACCAACTTACACTAAACATAGAAAAAGACCATCCAGATTTTATTTGGTAGAAAATTATTAAATCAGATTCAACATTAAATAGACAATGTTAACATTACTATGATAACAATGTTACAATGTAATATAGTAATGTTAACATTACTATGGTATACCCAAGATGGTAATCTTGGGTATAGCATTTAATCAAATCATCTCATTCTTTGGGGCACACGTGAGGAACACAAATGCGAACAAGCCTGAATGGTCTCCAGGACTATATGTGACTGAAAACTCACACACAGAAGTGACTCGAACCCATACTGCCAGAAGCAACGCAACTGGTATCTACAGGACGCCTTAATCCGCTTGACCATCACGACCGGACTAAGGAAGTGATAGCCGAAGCTATTTGAATGAGGTGATTTGATAAAATGCTATGCCCAAGATTACCATCCGAGTGCCGCCGGGGAAGTGGTTCAAATAGCTTCGGCTATCACTTCCTTATGTCCGGTCGTGATAGTCAAGTGGATTATGGCGTCCTGTAGATACCAGTTGCGTTGCTTCTGGTAGTATGGGTTCGAGTCACTTCTGGGGTGTGAGTTTTCAGTCGCATATAGTCCTGGAGACCATTCAGGCTTGTTCACATTTGTGTTCCTCACGTGTGCCCCAGAGAATGAGGTGATTTGATAAAATGCTATACCCAAGATTACCATCCGAGTGCTGGTGGGGAAGTGGTTCAAATAGCTTTGGCTATCACTTCCTTAGTCCGGTCGTGATGGTCAAGCGGATTAAGGCATCCTCGTAGATACCAGTTGCGTTGCTCCTGGGAGTATGGGTTCAAGTCACTTCTGGGGTGTGGGTTTTCAGAGTCATATATATATATATATATATATATATATATATATATATATATATATATATATATATATATATATAAAAGTTTGTGAGGGTACCACCTCTGGTGCCAATGTGGGGACCCATAGCCTCGGAGAAGAAAATAAAAAGTATTCAGAGGAGACCTTGTGGTTTCTCACTGAACACTAATATTATCTTCTCCTACCACCCCCATTCTTTTGTGTGTACGCATATATATTGCTTTATTTGAACTTTGTTACAAAAAAGGAGTTACATATAGGTTACAAAGATGGTTATCATAGGTTGTCGAGTTCCTCCAGCTCCTCAGATGGCGGGCAGGACCCCTGGATGCAGTGCGCATTTCCCCTCTGTATCGCCACGCTGAGGTGCTGGAAAAGAAAGCTGGTAGCTCTAGGGTGCCTTGTTGTTTCAATGAGCCTAGAACCCAGTTCCTTGAAAAAACTGGTAGCACTTTTACCCCAGGCGCCGAGTGTCTCAGAAGCAATGGGGACAAAATTGTTGTGGTGATCTAGTTCTCTATACTTACGGGATTTGGCTGCTTGCCTGTGGGTGGCAGCGCCACCTGGATGTGCAACACTGAGGTAATGTAAGTGTTAGCCAGGG
>WNGS01000360.1:34027-40697 GCA_020271785.1 Procambarus virginalis
GTTGCTGCAACAACACAACACGACATTGCTCGCCTCATAGCAGTAGCAGCCCCACATGCAGGGGATTTCCTGTTAGCAACCCCAATGTCGGCAACTGGCACGTGTCTCACACCATACGCCCTCCGAATTGCTGTGGCCCTCCGCCTTGCTGCCCCAATCCACACCAGATATAGGTGTATTTGCGGCGAGGTGGTTGCGACAGGTACGGCACCATGGCCTACTCTGCCAAAGCACAAGGGGGATGGCACTCGAGGCACAGTGAAGTTAACGACATTATCAAGAGGAGCCTCACCACAGCAGGATGCCCAGCTGAAAGAGAGCCCTGTTACCTAACGCCCCGTAACTCTGATGCTCGTATTGGTCGCCCGGATGGTATCACAGTGAACCCTGGAAGAATGGTAAGCAGTTGGTATGAGACTACACGTGCGTATCAAATGTAATGTCTGTCAGTTATTGAATAAAACGTATTAAGAGAATGATAAAAAAAATTCCATCCACTATGCTAACACCATGTGACTGCATTATGATGTGATATGTTTACCAGTTGTTGAATAAAAGTCTGTCAAGATAAAAATATGTAATGTCTGTCAGTTATTGAATAAAAACGTATTAAGAGAATGATAAACTTTTTTTCCATCCACTATGATAACACCAGTCTCTGTTTTTTTTTCTATCTAGAATTTATAGGTGGTGAACATGTCTCCCCAAACTCATCTGTGCTTATTTCACAATTATATAATAATAAGACATGTAATTGAGCTGGACTAAGTCTCACTTTACTTTTCATAATGTTATTTGGACTGTTGAAAAGATGATGAGTCTGTTTTTTTCTATCTAGAATTTATAGGTAGTGAACATGTCTCCCCAAACTCATCTGTGCTTATTTCACAATTATATAATAATAAGACATGTAATTGAGCTGGACTAAGTCTCACTTACTTTTCATAATGTTATTTGGACTGCTGAAAAGATGATGAGATCCACGTTACGTTAGGTTAAAACTGTCACACTGTCAGCAGTCTCTGTTTTTTTTCTGCTGGATCGAACGATTACTAATGGCTGATGAGTGAAAACTCCCGCTATGGAAAGACACAAGGTCAGACCCTAACGAGACGGAATGAGTAGACAGACATACATTTTTCAAATGTTATTTATTTGGATAGAAGAAAGTTTGACTGTGATACAGGTCAGAGCTATTTCACTATCGACTCATTCGGTCTGTTTACATTTGGATAATGTAGGTCTGATTTCAAGGCTGTGAGACGATCTTGAACTCATGGATAATGAACAAGTCAATTTAATAATAGTATCAAGACTATGTTTTTCCGCATTGACTTATATATGAATGGTGTGTAACGTTGTGTGTTACAAGGTCTGCAGTAACGGTATAGAAAGAAGAGGTGATGGAGATTGAGAAAACACGCTTACATTTCAATGATATTTATTGGGACAGCTGATGTTGGGATCATAGTTAAAAAAATTTGTGGGTAGTGATCACGACTCACGATTAGTGATATTTGGGCAGAGAACGACGTCAGCATGTTGGTCATGTTACGTTATACGGTTATAAGGGTGTGAGAGATGGGGGGGCCCGAAAATTGACATTAGTCTTCCATCCTCTGGTGAGCTGTCAGTCTAAGTGAAATGAAAAAGATACGTGAACAGTGGCAGCAGGAGAAAGGAAATGATGTTACTTTTCCAAACTATTAAATGATCTGAGAGAGAGAGAGAGAGAGAGAGAGAGAGAGAGAGAGAGAGAGAGAGAGAGAAAGATAGAGAGAGAGAGAGAGCGATGGATGGATTGAGGGATGGGTGTATGGATGGGTGGATGGAGGGATAGATGGATGTGTGGATGGATGGGTGGATGGATGGATTGATGGATGGTGCATCCCATTACCGTCACTCCCCCAGTGCATCTTAAGTGCCTCTCCTCTCTGTCAGAAACCGCAAATGACCCTCCAACCCTCTCACGCCTAGGGGAAGCTCCCCTCGCCCCCTCCCCTACCCCCAATCAACATATGTTGAGACCCCTCTCACCTACACACAACCTTTACATAGCAATACATAGTCTCATTTTTTTATTCATAACTATTATCTGCACATTGGGATGGTTTACTTCTCCTAACTAATTATTTATTTATTATTCTTTATAGCGAGAAAGTGTGTAAGCTGTTAGCTTGCGGATGTCAAGTGTGAGGGGAGGGAGCGGATGGCTAAGGTGTGCGGTCTCACCTCATTTAGCCTCAGTCATGTGTCATCCTTTACAGAGGCAAGCCGGGTCGGAAGGCTCGCCTCCGCCAAAAAAAAAAAAAATTTCCCTCTTTCAGTAAACGCTAACCTACTGACTTTGAGTTACTAAGTGATGTGTATGTGGTGACACTTCTCAGGTCGATGTGATGGTATGTGGACCTGGTCCGTACTACTCTAGAAGGTAGGGGAGAGGAGGGAGGGGGTGACCCACTCTAGAAGGTAAGGGGAGGGGAGAGGGGTGTCCCACTCTAGAATGTAGGGGAGAGGAGGGAGAGGGGTGACCCACTCTAGAAGGTAAGGGGAGGGGGAGGGTGTCCCTCTAGAAGGTAAGGGAGGGGGGAGGGAGAGGGGTGTCCCCTCTAGAAGGTAGGGAGAGGAGGGAGAGGGGTGCCCCACTCTAGAAGGTAAGGTAGGGGAGGGGTGTCCCCTCTAGAAGGTAGGGGAGAGGAGGGAGAGGGGTGCCCCACTCTTGAAGGTACGGGAGGGGAGGGGGGAGGGGTGTCCCCTCTAGTCTGTCTGCCTCTTTCTTTCTCTCCTACCCTCCTGGCACTTCAACTCTCTCAAGTGCTACCTAAACGGAAGCTGACAAACCACAAATGACTCTCACGCCGAGGGGAAGGTCCCCTCACTCTCCCTCACCCTCCCTCCCTCACCCCATGTCCCTCCCCACATCAACATTTGTTGGGTCATCTAGAACACTCACCACATACTCTAGGCGCATAGCAATACATAGTCTTTAATCATAAACTATTATCTACACACAGGATTAAGTCTACGGAAAACAAACATACATATTCATTTACTCTTAACAACATATCCACATACCACATAGCCCTACATACTCCCCTACCCTCCAAACAACATGACCCCAATCTTCCCTGACCACATACCCAAACACCGGACGCTCACACGCTTCCGACACGCCCCAACTTTCGGGAAAATCTCCGCGCGGTGCTCTAGTCCCTAGGGGGGTTCACCTGGCAGATGGTGTGCGGTGCTCTAGTCGCTGGGGGTCCCCCTGGCCAGATGGCGTGCCGTGCTCTAGTCGTCATTTACACTACTCAGTCTGTTATCTAGTATTAGATTTCTAAGGTTTGAGTTGAATTCGGACACATCAGTGTTAGGAATTCTATAGACTGCACCCACAGACAGGACAGACTCAGCACCCTTGACTCTGAAACTGGCGAAGATATACTCCCCACAGCAGTCTCTAGTTCTAATTACTTTTAAGCATGTTAGTTCTTGGTGGTAGTAAAGAGCAGTACCACCACCTCTCTGAATTTGACGACAGTTGTGAATTGCTGAGTAGTTAGGCATGTTAAAGAGTTGAGTAGTATCCTCTTTTAACCATGTTTCAGTAAGTATAATATGAGAGAATTTGTTATCAATAGTTTCAATCAAGGCACTAACATCATCGAAGTGTTTACCTAGGGATCTAACGTTCAAGTTGATTACAGAGTTATTGTGATTATGTGTCAATACATTGTTTACATTATGTGCTGTAAATATCTGCAATTTTGATCATTAAAGTGATGATTGTCATAGATAGTGGATAAGAGGTTTAGTTTGGGTCTATACTTTTCTGCATAAAAAGGCTGGTTGTAGGAAAACAAGGCAAGAATGGCAATTACAAAATAAAATCTTGATATAAAGGGGGGAAAATATATAAACAAGACTATACAAAACAAACACAAAATGAACAAAAAAAAAGAAATATGAGGTAGATTGCTTACTAGTACTCTCAGGTACACTGTAAGTAATAATTTGCATTTTGAGACAAAGGCAAAGTCAGGGGTACAATGGAGTAAGGGAGTATGGCGAGGATAGGCAACCTAGGTAATAAATGAAATCATAGAAAAAAGTTGAATAATAAACATGGGCAAATTTAAGCTAATGATTATTAACTATGAGGTAAAGGAGAAGCATTGCCAGACGTGTGGCTTTATTGAACAAATAATTACAGTACAGTTACATCCTGCAATACACAAGCCATATATTATACAAAACTTATAAAGACAAACAGTGCTTAAGATATATAATATAATAAGCAAAGTACACATGACTAACACTAGAACAAATAGAAATTAACTAGGAGTGAACATAAACTAACCTGTACACAGGCACGACACAGCTGGTCTGACAACAACAAAACAGTCAAGCGAGCATCCATCCGGGTACAATAATACAATAACACTTTTACTACATTCACCCCCTCTAGCTTTAAGTAACATAGTCCCGAAGATGAGTAGGAGTACTTCGCGTCCTTCCAGATCGTCGAAGGGACTCCTGCAAAGTTGATGCCTCTAGTGTTCCAGTCGGTTTCTGCATACCACCTTCTCGAGGGAGTGTTACATCAGAGAAAGGTTTCCAATTAGGTGTTTCAAAGTTAGGTGGTTCGGAACGAAGTAGTCCAGGATGAGGTAGTTCAGGATGAGGCAGTTCAGGATGAGGCCGTTCAGGATGAGGCATATTGGGGTTTACCCCATCTTTCACAATCGCTGGGTGTTGCTGTTGAATGTTGAGATTGGGGTCCAAACTCTCGCAGCCCTCTGTGGCCATGGGTGCGAGGTGTCTTAATGATACAGTAGTAATCCTGCCATCCGGGAACTTGACATGGGCATATTCCGGATTCACATCTACGACCTCAACCTCATCAACTAGAGGATCATTTTTGCTTTGACGCACCTGACGTTTTAGGAGGACAGGGCCTCTGCAAGCAAGCCACGTAGGTAGTGTTCGCCCTGAAGTTGATCTTCTTGTATGCTGGAAGAATCGTTCATGTGGTGTACAATTTGTAGAGGTACACAACAGTGATCGAATAGAGTGGAGTGCATCAGGAAGAACTACTTCCCATTGGGATACATCTATGCCTCTCGTCCTAAGAGCTAGCAGCACTGTCTTCCAAATAATCCCATTGTACTTCTCAGCCTGGCCATTTCCTCTAGGGTTGTAAGGAGTCGTACGGCTAGTTGCTACCCCTTTTTTTAGTAGAAAATCTTTCAACGCCTCCGACATAAACGAAGTTCCCCTATCAGAGTGTATATATGCAGGCATACCAAAGATTGCAAACAACTGCACCAGGCACTGAATTACTGTACCAGTAGTCATATCTGAACAAGGGAACGCAAAAGGGAATCTAGAGAATTCATCTACAACAGTAAGGATATATTTATTCCTTGAATGTGAGGGAAGAGGTCCTTTAAAATCTATGTTGAGTCTTTCAAATGGCTGAGTAGCTTTAATCAAATGCCCAGAGTCAAACTTGCAAAACCGAGGTTTAAGTTCAGAGCATGCAGAGCAAGAATTAGTCATCTTCTTCACTTCCTCCACAGAATAAGGCAGATTTCGACATCGGACAAAATGAGCCATACGAGACACTCCAGGGTGACACAGATTGTCATGCAATTCCTTTAATTCATCCATACTGGTGGCACCACATACACGTGAGAATGCATCAGCTGGTATGTTCTTTTTACCTGGGCGATATACAATGTCATAGTGGTAACAGGAGAGTTCGACTCGCCATCTAGCAATTTTATCATTTTTAATCTTACCAGCTGAGTTAGAGTTAAACATAAAAGCGACACTGCGCTGGTCAGTCACAAGCCGAAAATGGCGACCAATAAGATAGTGTCGCCACTTCCTTAGGGCTTCCACAATGGCATACGCTTCCTTCTCCACTGATGAGTGCCTTTGTTCACTATTTGAAAGTGTTCGGGAGAAGAAAGCTACTGGTTGTTCATTCTGGGTTAGGGTAGCGGCAATAGCATGATCTGAAGCATCGGTTTCCACAGTGAAAGGAGTTGTTGGGTCGATTGCTCGAACCACTGCCTCAGCAATGTCTTGTTTCAATCCTTCAAAAGCTTTCGCAGCAGCAGCAGATAAGGGAAAATCATTGGCATGAGAGAGAGGACGGATCTTCTCAGAAAAACTCAGCACCCAACGAGAGTAATGTGCAAGCATTCCCATTGTTCTGCGTAAAGAACCTGTGTTACTTGGTAGTGGAAGTTTTAACAGTGGCTCGAGGCGTTCCGGGTCAGGTCTAATTTCTCCTTCTTGTATAAGATATCCCAACAGCTTTATAGACCTGAGTCGAAAACTACACTTTTCAAGATTCAGGGTCAGGTTATATCTTCTCGCAACGTCCATAAAATGTTTCAGATTTTTATCATGGTCTTCCTCAGACTCTCCACACACACAGACATCATCAACGTAAGCGAAGGTACCCTCCACTCCTTCTTTCTCAAGGATGCCATCAATTACCCTTTGAAAACTAGCCACTCCATTAGTGACCCCAAAAGGGATACGATTAAATTCAAAAAGCTTCCCACAAGCTTCAAAGGCTGTATAGGGTTTTTCTTCCGTGTAAAACCACTTGATGGTCAGCACTTCTCAAGGCTAGCGTGCTGTATACTTAAAT
>WNGS01000360.1:49578-62303 GCA_020271785.1 Procambarus virginalis
GTTCACTGATTTCCCACTGAGGCTTCATAAACTCATTTTCAGCTTTAAATGATGATATCAAGATTAACCTCTATTGTTATAGTCAGCTGTATTCTCCTTAGTATAATGCTACTGGAGTTGTATAATCCGCTGACAAATTTAGTTTCTATTGATACTGTTTGTCTGCAGGCATAAGTCTCCTCAGGCTTAATAATGGGCCTGTGAGTAATTTGCCTCCAGTAGAATTTAACATGTTTATGCCCTGATATGTAGTTGGGCTAGTGATGAATTGGTGGTAGTAGTCTGCACCTATAAGGATTTCGATGTTGGTGAGGTGATCAGACTTAATTTTATCTGCCAATTTTATTCATCTATTTCTCAAGAATTTGGCAGTAGCTCCTAGACCTTGTACATGTAGGTCTATTGGAATTGTGTCTACCACAATGACTGGTACTTGACAAACGTAGTTGCCTAATCGTACCGATGTCTTTATCATCTGGTAAATGTGAGGTCCTGTATCAGCTAGGAACCCCGAAATATTCAATGTCACCTGGGTTACAGGCTTAAATTGTATATCATCTGCCACCTTTTTAGTAACATATGTTCTCTGGGGCCCTTGGTCAAACAACCCTCGGGTATTGACCCTGGCTCTCTTACTTTGGATGGTAACTTGGGCAGTAGGGAAAATCACATTTATTTTGGACTTTGCCGACAGGACACTGATTTTCGATCGCACCTTGCAGTACTGTACTGTGGTGGGAATGTTTATCTCCCACCTTGGGTTTGGAATACGTCAATTTCGTATACACACACAAATCACAATAGCATGATACATTCTATTCTTTCTTTTGACCATGTCATGGCGCGATCGACTAAGGCGCGTCTGGGATCATCCTAGACGTAAGTTTGAACCCTCATCGCGGCAATTGTGGATTTGTTCAATTTTGTATGTTTGCACAGTGCTGCAAGGTGCTTACCTCTTCTACACCTGTTGCAGGTGTACAGTTGGGGCTCTTAACGGTCGAAGTTGTGTGATTGAGACACCTTGGCATTTCCTTAATTCCTTGTAACGTTTAATAAGAGTGTCTCTATTAGGATAACTGGTACAGCGGTATGTTGAAAGTTTCTTTTTTGCAGAACAAACACCTCCCCGAGCCTACTACATGCTTGGGAATTACCGGTTTGGGTGAACTAGTAACAGTAAGCTTGGAGGAATCTGCTTATAAGTGCCCTCATTGCCAGATTTTGTCCACCTTGGCGGGGAAGTAATTGGTTGATGTTTATTGGGGTATTTATTTTACCCTTTAACTTACTATTATGTACTATTTCTGAAGGCTAGTAAGAGGCTTAAACTTCAACATTTGCTCGTCTTTTGTCTATGACAGAAAGCAAACCTTTAGAGATGACCTGTACTGCCAGTATGAATTTTTTGTAATGTGTGTATAATCCATCTGGTATATCGCTGGACAGTTTTCGTTGAATGACTACTTTGTTCATCCACTCAGCAGTGGTTATGTCAACCTTAAGACTGAACGTTTTTAATAGCGACTCAAACTCCATGCTGAAGGATTGTAATGAGTCAGCAGTCTGATCAGGTTGAGATAAGTCCAGCAATTGAAGTACTAGGTGTATGACAGATTTCTCATTTTCAGCATTATCCCTAGGGAGTTGGACTGGAAAATTAATGCTGTCACTATTTTTATTTAAATTTTCTACCTCTTGTTCAGCTTCACCAATAATTTCATTTTGGAGGCATGTTAACTCATTAGCCTTCGGTATGGTGATTTCAGAATTCCAGAAAATGTGGAAAAATTGTCTGAGAACTGTTCAATATCTGGTTGTAAGATATTGGGTAAGGCTGACCTGAATACGGATTTATACTTACTTGCTCTTGGCTCTGTATAGTTTTATCCAGAAGTTCTTGAAACTCCTCCTCTAGTTGTGCCGTTTGGCCGAGGAAGGTATTTATTTCGTCTAGGTGCAAATTTGTTGGCTGAGGCTTTGAACATAATTATTCGCTGCCTCTGCAGCCCTTATTTGTTTTTGATAGGCCACCTCTATGTTGTTTTCAAGTACTTTAGGTGTCAGATTTACTGGATCAATTGCTCACACTTTTTCAGTTGTTTAGTAACAAGTTTAGTTTAGTTTAGTTGTTCTTGGTAATGTAGGTATGTTTGGTGGTACAACATACTAGTGCTAGACATTTGGTCTGTTGAACTGGCTGCGGAATCGTTTTTATTGACCCCATAATTTCGCAATGAAAGTAACAAGGGTTTTATGTCATAAATTGTGAGCAAGCATTGATGGCATTAGCCTAGGTTATGTGCAGTCACTAGGTTATAAACCCTACCTCCTTGGAGGTTAGCACTTAAATTAACATATATATAATTATACAAATAATTTGAGTGGTTATCAAGTGTCACTGGAAGTACCTTAGGTTAGCTCATCAAAATCACCCCTAATTTGAGTTGATACTAATTAACCCTAGAAGGTGCAATGGTTATAGGTAAGCAATTACAGAATAGTAAATATTATACTCAACACATCTCGTCCTGGAATAAATCACATGCAAAATTGGGTCTGCACCATTAATTAATGGTGCTAGGTTGTTCAAGGTAGTACAACTAGACTATGTTAATATATAGGACTAGTGCAATATATATTAAATTGGAATTATTTATATGTTAAATAATGCTCTACCCAAGATAAGTTATACACACAATTGGTGTTGTTAGCCTCTTATTGATTTCTAGTATTATCCAGAAGTATTAAGTCTGTTATTATTTACCTTTCGCAAAATTAAACACAACAGAATTCGTGTATAAACTTGGCGAGGATGCAGCCATAATTTGGCTAGTTTTCATTTAAGCGCTGTCATTCCATGGATATAAAACACCATGAATTTGGAGGTTAAACTCCATTAGACCAATTGAAGCTCGTGCATTTTTGAGATGCGTGAGCTAGTCTCTTGACTGGCAATGTCAATATTTATATACTTTTTTACTAATTGCACTGGTTTATTCAATTTGATGAACCAGTGCTCACCTAGTTGAACTCACCATGTTGTGCTTGATGGGGATTGAACTTTGGCTCTTTGGTCCCGCTTCTCAACCATCAATCAACTGGTAA
Source organism: Procambarus virginalis (assembly GCA_020271785.1). Lineage (NCBI taxonomy): Eukaryota > Metazoa > Arthropoda > Malacostraca > Decapoda > Cambaridae > Procambarus > Procambarus virginalis. Next base: position 52,687 of record WNGS01000360.1, read on the forward strand.
ACAGTTTCTTGAGCCTACTGGCCTATCAAATCTACATTTGAAATTGTGTATGAAGTCTGCCTTCACCACATCACTGCTTAATGCATTCCATTTGTTAACTACTGTGACACTAACAAAATTCTTTCTAATGTCTTTGTGGCTCATTTGGATACTAAGTTTCCACCTGTGTCCCCTTGTTCGTGTTCAACAATTGTTAAAGAGTTTGTCTTTGTTCACCCTGTCAAATTCCTGTAAAAATTTGTAGGTGGAGTATCATGTCTCCACTTACTCTTGTGTTTTCCAGGGACGTGAGGTTGAGTTCCTTTAGCCTTTCCTCGTAGTTCATACCTCTCAGTTCCAGGACGAGTCTGGTGGCATATATCTGAATCTTCTCTAGCTTCGTATGGTGTTTAACTAGGTATGGACTCAAGGCTATAGCTGCATATTCCATAATTGGTCTAACGTAAGTGGTATACAAGGTTCTGAACGATTCCTTACACAAGTTTCAAAAGGCAGTTCTTACGTTGGCCAATCTAGCATAGGCCTCTTATGATATTCTTTTGATGTGGGCCTCTGGGGACAGGATCTGTATGATATCAACCCCCAGATCTTTCTCTCTATTTGACTCTTGCAGGATTTCACCTCTCAGATGGAAGCTTGTGTTCAGCCTTCTGCTCCCTTCGCCTAACTTCATTACTTTACACTTTCCTGAGTTGAACTTTAACAGCCATTTTCTATATTATTCCTCCAGTTTGTCCGTGGCTTCAAGATGTCATGGTCTATCTTTATCTGTCTTGATTCTTCTCTTAATTTTTGTATCATCAGCAAACATTGAGAGGAATGAGTCTATACCCTCTGGAAGATCTTTTACATATATTAGAAACAGGATGGGTCCAAGTACAGAGCCCTGTGGGACTCCACTGGTGATATTTCGCCACTGTGATGTATCCCCCCCCCCCAAAGTTACTCGCTGTTTCCTGTTGCATAGATACTTCTTTATCCACTTGAACACCTTACCTTTTACTCCTGCCTGCTGCTCCACATTTTTTAACAGATTTTAATGGGGTACCATATCAAAGGCTTTCTGACAATCCAAGAAAATGCAGTCTGCCCACCCTTTTCTTTCTTGTTTAATTTCTGTTGCTTGGTTATAGAATTCAATTAAACCTTTGAGGCACGATTTAATATATCTGAACCCATGCTGGTGGTGTGTTAAAAGCTGTTTCTCTCCAGATGAGTAATTTTCTCACGATCTTCTCCGTCACCTTGCAAGGTATACAAGATATCGAAAGTGGCCTGTAGTTCAGTGCCTCTTGCCTGTCACCCTTTTTGTATATTGGGACTACATTACCTGTCTTCCAGCTTTCCAGTAGGTCTCCTGTTTCCAGTGACCTGTTGAACACTATAGATAGAGGCACAAATAGTGCTTCTGCATCTTCTTCTAGTATCCACGGTGAGATTCTGTCAGGCCCAACCGACTTTGTCAAATTCAGCTAAAACAGATAACTTTTGACATCATCACTGGTGAGGTCAAATTCCTCCAAAGTTGCTTGGTTTGCCTCCTCATTTAATGCAGGGGATTCTCCTTGTTCTATTATGAAGACCTTCTTGAAACTCTTGCTGAGTTCTTCTCACATCTTGTCATTCTCTGCGTATCTGTTCTCCCATTTTCTTAGTTTCATAATTTGTTATTTGTTCCTTCACTGATGTTTTCCTCCTGATGAGGCTGTGGAGAAGTTTTGGTTGCGTCTTAGCTCTACTCACGATATCATTTTCATACTGTCTCACTGCTTCTCTCCTCACTCTGAGGTACTCTTTTCTTGCCCTCTGGTAACTCTCCTTACTCTCTAGTGTTCTTTTATTCCCGTAGTTTCTCCATGCTCTTGTACTCAATTGCATCGCTACCTTACATTCCTGATTGAATATTAGATTCTTCTGTTTGTTTTCGTTTATCTCCTTTTGGGCTGGGATAAACCTGCCTGCAGCTTCCTGGCACTTCTTGGTGACATAGGCCCTCATATCCTGTACAACCTTTTCTCTGAGTTCTGTTTCCTATGGTATTCCCATTAGGAAGGTCCTCATCTCGTCATATTTTCCTCTTCAGTAGTTTAGTCTATTTCCTTCCAACCCCATCCGTGGAACGGTTATCCCTATCTCTACCAGATACTCAAATGTCAATACACTGTGGTCACTCATTCCCATGGGGGCTTCAAATTTGACTTCCCTTATTTCTGACTCATTCAAGGTGTATATCCGGTCGAATCTAACTGGTTCGTTATTGCCTCTCATTCTTGTGGGTGCCCTGACATGCTGGCTCAGAAGGTTCCTTGATGCATACAACAGTTTAGCTATCCATGTATCAGCACCTCGATGTGGATTTCCATTCTCCCAGTATGTCTTTCAAGGGAAATCTTTTCCACAGTTGAAATCGCCCATGATTAAGCAATTTTCAATATCCAAACAATATCAATAATTGACTGCAATCAGTGGATTTCCATGGGTATCAACTGTCTGTTTTTTTATATATTAGGAAGAACAATTTGTTATAGTGTCAACAATCCGCCACGAACACCTGTCAGGAGGAAAATAAGATGATATAGATTCAGCTGCTAATATCAAAGGCTGTATTCCAGGTAATATTTGTAATTCAACAACAAAAATGTTGTACCTAGCAACCAAAACCGTCTATTTTGTCTACTATGCAAGGCTTAATTTGTCTAATAGGCCATTTCCTGAAGTTGCATATTTTTTTCTATGATTTATTTTTTTATTTTAGAAATTATCCAATCCTAACCTAGCCTAACTAACCTACATATAACGAAAATTATTCCTATGCATACTAGGTCGAGTAGTGAGTTCTGGCTATTGGGACGACAAATGTATACAACATCCACTTATTCTATAATTCAATAATAAATTATTGGACATTAATTATACATTATGGCTGGATGAAGATACTAACCTCCACAAACTTCTTGAACTTTCTGTTTTAAGCAATTAGCCGATCCTCTGTTACTGATATCTTTTTGTTTCCATATACAGATTCTTATCTTCATCTAACGAGGTTAAATATTATAGATCCATCTGCAGTTGTAAAAATCTATTCACATATCTCAATTACACACTTTGCGCCTAGCCTTAAGGTTTCCATGCTCATCCTTGAGCTATCCATGTTTAGCCTTGAGCTTTTTATATTTAACCTTGAGCGTTCCATAATCAACTTTTATCTTTTTATATTCTTTATTCATCGGTAATGTCTGTGATATCTGCTCACAACAATAATCCAATGCTTGTATAACATTCGAATCCATCTATATGAAATGGAAAAGTCTTTTGTGCAACATAATTCTTATTTCCACTCACAAAATAACAAAAATTATAATTTAAAGAAAAATTGCAGTTTATCTGTTCATTTGATCAGTGATGCTATAGATCTAGGTAGTGACCAGTTAGAGTGGTTAACATTTGGTACAACAATACAACAATACTGCAGGGCAATGGTGATCCCGAAGTGGACTTACCTGGCACATATGGGCTGTGAGTGAACTGGAGGCCAGTGGGGCAGTAACTGAACGAGGATGTGAACTCCTTTTATAACTCACCCATGTTTATCTGTCATGATGTTGAATATCCGGTATTCATTTTAATATGAAGATTGGGGGGAGGGTGTCGACGCCTTTACATTCTACTGTTATGGGGGGCAAGTAGTTGCTCTGTGAGGGTCAATATCTAAGGTCAAGGAGTTCCTAAAATAGTGGGAGTTAGGTTAGGCCCGGCCCCCAGGGAAGACTATTCCCAGCAAATAACGCTTGTTCTAATGGCTCGGTAGTCTAAGATAGATTAACCTACTCCCCTCCAAAGAGGGTAAAAAGTCACTCCTAATATACCTTAAACTTATTTATTAAACCTCCTAATAAGCCCATATAAAAAAGTGGTAAAGACTACTTTCCTGAAGGGACAAAACACACACTGATATCACTGTAAATACTGGTACACGTGGTCAGTCACCTTAAGCCACCCCAGAGTTAAAGTTTGGGCTCAAACACTGGCTTAAGAAGACACCACTCAATGACCTAGAACACGGTGACACAATAACACACGGATTTAGATACTTAGGTTGGTAACACAGATTAAGGAGAGAGAGGAGAGGAGGATGAGAAGAGGTAAGACAACGGCCCACAAGGGGTGCGACTGCTCAGTCTCGAGACACAGCAAAGAAGAATCAGTTCTGGGGACACTCTCATGGTCGCTGCCTGGACGATACTTAACTGATCGTACAGTAACAATCATTACAAGTCTTCCCAGACAATACTTTTCTTGTTACTTAAACAATTCTAAGAATAGCTAGCATTTAGCTCTAAGTTATATTAATATTCAATTAGCACAGAGTCTGCCCGCTCTGTGAGCAGCAAGGTTATTTATACGTCTGGCAGGGAGACAGAAACATAAACAGACAAGAATTCAGGTACCTTGAATATCAGTTAACTGTTAATTAAATATCCCTCTTACATAATCCAATCCTATCAATTAATATTCAAATTTTTTTTAATTAAGAACTCACACAAAATCCCTCAGTCAGGGCCTATCACTATCATAATACTTGAGTAACTGAACTCTGCATGAATATAAAGAATTCAATTTGACCTTAGGCTTCCTGGCAGAACCAATTAAGAATCCAGGGTCATAACACCTACCACGAAAAATTCTAATATACCTGCTGAGTTTCTTCTTGATTTCCACATTTAGTTTCTAATTCAATTCTTCTCATATTCATCACATTTTTTACTATTTAACTGAGTTATAGTGTTTTATTGATACTGACTTTAAGATGGTATGTCTCGGTTATTAATTTAATATATCGTTCACTCGATATATCGTAAACAAGTAAAGCAACTCATGTAATAATAAAATCATTCTTTTATCATCATCATTCCTAACAGAAAATTTTTAATTATAGATTTTATCTTGAATATACGTTCTTTTAAACCTGAGAAACCATCGTGATTGTTGTAGCATCCAAGATTATTTTAGCAATTTCACTCATTTTTTTTATTATTGGTTTTTCATTTTTTTTTATTGTTTCACTAGTGATTTGATAAAATTCTACGATCAGGTGACAATGATTAGCTAGGAAAATAAAGATGAGTGGATTACATTTTCTTACACTGTCAGAAAGCCTTTGACACAAAGGCTGGTACATAAGATGAGGAGAAACTGGTAGGGTGCTCCTAAGGTATAAAGGAGTACCTAAGTAATATGGGTGAGAATAAAGTCACCAGTGGAATCCACAGGGCTTAAATGATCTTCCAGAAGGTATAGATGCAATTGGGAGTTAGATGGCCAACCGGCTTTATTAAAAACATATATATGGTACTGTAACGTACGATTATGTTACGTTGTTGAGTAGAGTAGATACACAGTATTTAGTGGGTTTTCATATTTATTTAGTAGTCTTGGATACAGCAGTGTCGTAGACGTTGAGATGGAGCATGGAGCCGACTAGAGAGCTGAGTGAGGGCCGAGTCGCGGAGCTCTATGTGGGAGAGCGTTGTAGCTCGATGCGGTCCTAGTTTGCTGTCTGTTCTGTGTCGAAGCTGTAGCGTCTTGGGGTCAATTATAACTGCATTCGCAGATTGCTACATTCTTGACTGTGGAAATTGTACTCTCGGCTATTCACAATTCGTTTGCTTGTATTCGGTGACTACACCTCAGCTTCCTCCAACCAGGATGGAAAGAATGTTACCTGTAAATAGGGATAGGATTATAGCTTGTGTAGTTAGTGCTAATTAGTTATGCCATTAAAATAATGAGAGACTGTAGTGAGTATATTGTTTGTACTCGCTTCAGAACTCCCCGTGTCAGGGAATGTAAGAAAAGCAATACAACAAAAATTATGAGGGATACTGTTCCTTGGGTCGTTATGGAGCATGTAGTCCAGTACCAAAACATGCAGGCAGCGTGTGGACAAGCTCGGAGTAGCAAGAGAAAAGAATGTGCATGTTTGTTGCGTTCTTGTGTCTCTGGTGGAGCATTTAGATCCGGGGTGGATAGGATCGGGCACCATGACCATAGGAGGTAATGTAGGCACGTAGATAGGACAACGAGGGAATCACTGCTAGAGCTGAATTGTCCTGGAGGCGACGAAGAGTCGGAAACGCAAGGTGTAAGTCCTGTACTGCGCAAGGTGCTTAAGTCGGCAGAGTATCAGAATGCAGTGAACGTGTAGATGAATCTGACGAAAGAGCAGCTTTCGTGGGAGTCTCTGTAGAACAGACAGCGACGGAGAGTCGGCAGGACAGGCTGTAGATCCCACATGATGTAGCTGCTAATGAAACTGTCAGATGAGTGAGTAACGCTTGCGGTGCAGCAAGCTGTAGTAGATGAAAATGCAGAGATAATTGCGGTGAAAGTCACAGCTGTGGCAAGAGTGTTGGCAGCGTTCCATGACAGCAAGTAGTAGCAGCAGTAGCGGTCCACTGAGAGTCCATGCTGTAGTCCATCGGGCTGGGTATCGTCGATACTCTCCGGGGTTACCAATGTAACGAACGATTATGTTACGTTGTTGAGTAGAGTAGATACACAGTATTTAGTGGGTTTTCATATTTATTTAGTTGTCTTGGATACAGCAGTGTCGTAGACGTTGAGACGGAGCTTGGAACGACCAGAGAGCTGAGTGAGGCCGGAGTTGCAGAGCTCTATGTGGGAGAGCGTTGTAGCTCAATACGATCCTACTCTGCTGTCTGTTCTGTGTCGAAACTGTAGCGTCTTTTGGTCAATTATAATTTCATAAGCTGAGTGCTACATTCTTGACTGTGGAAATTGTACTGTCGGCTATTCGCAATTCGTTTGCTTATATTCGGTGACTACACCTCAGCTTCCCCCAACCAGGATGGAAAGAATGTTACCTGTAAATAGGGATAGAATTATAACTTGTGTAGTTAGTGCTAATTATTTATTTATTTATTTATTTATTTATTTATTTATTTATATATATACAAGAAGGTACATTGGGATTGTGAGGATACATAGTATAGTAATTACAATCTTGTAAAGCCACTAGCACGCTCAGCGTTTCGGGCTGGTCCTTAATCTAAGAAAATTTTATGTAGGTAAATACTTGCAAAATTTATAAAAAATGATAACAGTTACAAAGCAAGAAAAGAAATAAAAGATGAGAGAAAATTGTAGGTATATTAAAGCACATACGTAACTCAGATTGATTGCAATGACCGCTTGAATGGTAGTTTAACAAAAATTAGTAGCACAATTCAGCATATGGCTAGCACATAAAGAAGACATCAATGAACACAATGATAAAGTTGTTTGGGTTAAGTACATAAAGATTGGAGATTGGGTAACACTAGATACAGAGCAAATTTAAGGTTCAGTGCAGGAAACTACGAAGATGAAATTAGGTACTTTTGGTTTTGTTTTTAAATAAGGCAAAAGTTTGACACCTTTTCAATTCACTAGGAGTGAGTTCCATAGACTAGGTCCCTTAATTTGCATAGAGTGTTTACACAGATTAAGTTGACCCTGGGATATCAAAGAGATATTTATGTCTGGTGTGGTGATAATGGGTCCTATTACATATGTCCAGGGAGAGTTTCAGACCACGGTTTGCATTTAAGAACAGGGTTTTGTAGATGTAGTGATACAAGAGAATGTGTGGAGGGAGTTAATATTTAGCAAGTTTAGGGATTTAAACAAGGGAGCTGAGTGTTGTCTGAAAGCAGAGTTAGTTATTATTCTGATACCAGATTTTTGCTGGGTGACGACGGCTTAAGGTGGTTGCAGTGGTAGACCCCCATGCACAGATACCATAATTAAGATAGGGGTAGATTAGTGCATAATATAGTGTGAGAGAAGAGCCGAGTTAGGAAGATAATATCTTATTTTGGAGAGGTATACCAACTGTTTTAGAGACTTTATTAGTTATGTGTTGAATGTGGGTGCTGAAGTTGAGTCTCTTGTCAGGAATAGGCCAAGAAACTTGCCATCATTTTTATTACTGATGTTAATGTTGTCTATCTGTAGCTGAATTGCATTCGATGATTTGCTTCCAAATAAGATGTAGTAGGTCTTTTTTATGTTTAATGTTAGTATGTTAGTTGACATCCATAAGGACTTTTTTTTAATTCATTATTCACAACATTATTTAGTGTATGTGGGTTGGGGTCTGAATAGATGAGGGTAGTATCATCAGCAAACAATATAGGTTTAAGAATATTAGAGACATTAGGCAGATCATTGATATATAAAGAAATAGAAGGGGTCCTGAGATGCTGCCCTGTGGCACTCCAACGGTTATTGGTAGAGTGGAAGAGGTTGTATCATTGATGGTTACACATTGGTGTCTGTCACTAAGATAGGATCGGATGTAGTCAAGGGCAGGCCTCGGATTCCATAATGCTGGAGTTTAAGTAAGAGGTAGTTGTGATTAACAGTATCAAAGGCTTTTCTTAGGTCAATGAAGAGTCCAATCGGAAACTCATTTTTTCAAGGGCTGAGTAGATTACGTCAAGGAGACTAATGATTGCATCGTTGGTGCTCTTTTTGGACCGGAAGCCAAACTGGCAGGGGCTGAGTATGTCGAATTTTACGAGATAGGAATAGAGCTGTTTGTAGATAATTTTTTTCAAATATTTTTGATAGAATGGGTAGATTTGATATTGGTCTATAATTGTTTATGTCCGCCGGATTGCCTCCTTTATGGATTGGCGTTACTCTTGCTTTTTTGAGGATATCAGGGAAGGTGTGACACTCTATAGATTTGTTGAACAGTAGAGCTATGGGTGAGGCAAGGGCATGGGAGGCGCTCTTGTATACAATGGACGGATTTTCACTGGTGTTCCCTGCCTTGGTTTTTAGAGAGTGTATGATGGACACAACATCTGCTGGCTGACTGGTGAAAGGAGAAAGAGTTGGATAGCTGCCTGAGAGATATGTGTTATATGTGTCTGAGTCTGTGGATTTTACTGGCAAGATTAGCACCAACCGATGAAAAGAAGACAATTAAATTCATTTGCCATTTCTAAATCAGTTGACGGTGTATACCCATCCTTATGGAGTTTTATTTGGTTATGTGAGTGTGGTTTAGTTCCTAGGATACTAGAGATTGTTTTCCAAGTGATTTTCATGTTGCCTTTTGCTTCATTGAATCATCACATAATATGCAAGTTTGCCTTCTTATGATACTGGTAAGCATTGATGAGTACCTTTTAGCAACTTCCTTTGAAACTAGGCCAATCCTAAGTTTCTTTTCATATTCATGTTTCTTGTGACTGAGTTGAGAATGCCACTTGTGACCATGGATTGTTTAATCTTTTGTCAGTTACCTGCTTGGTAAAACGGGGACAATGAGGGTTGTAGAGGCTTAGAGTTTTGGAGAGGAAGAGGTTAGCTAATGAATTTATTTCCGAGTATTATTGAATTCAGAATCCCAGTTATATTGTGAAGTGCATCTGTAGATTGCCTAAAGCTGATTCACTGTGTATCCTAAATGAAAGTTCTTGCTTTTTGTGGTGTTATGTCCAGGTTCGCTATGAGGAAGGTAGGATAGTGGTCAGTTGTTCTGTCGTTGATTATACCAGATACAAGGGGAGCTGTTATGTTGCCCATATGTGGTCCAAGGTAGT
>WNGS01000360.1:65244-126724 GCA_020271785.1 Procambarus virginalis
AATTGGAAACATCATGTGATTTGATGTTTAAATCACTGAAATATAAGAAAAACAGTTAAAAAATGAAATGAAAATATGAAAAAAAACTATACTCACAAAATGAACGATATGTTAAACAACACAGCTTAATTCCAACACAGTTCACAAAATATTTAAATCAAAATTAAAATACATCAAAATATATGAAAATTCAATTTATCATTGCAATCAGAAACATTGAAATAGAATTGTAACATATTTAGTATAGCATGTGTGTTTCTCGTACATGCAACAGTTGGTGCGATTTTTCAAGAAAAGCATAGTTTTACCTGTCACAGGTGTGGCATCTACACTTATACTTACGAAATATGCCCGAAATGCTTTGCGTAATAGTGGCTTTAGGCATTGTATGTACTAGCCCTCTCTATTTACTCCATCACTCTGTACAATCACTTTTATGTATGTACCTTAAATAAATAAACATTTGATTGATTTTGAAATAAACTTTACAGTAAACAACACAGCTCAATTCTAATACAATATCGCACAGAATAATTAAATAAAAAATAAAATAAGTAAAATAATCGAAATCTATGAAAATAAAATTTATCAATGCAATCGAAAACGTTGTAATGGAATTCGTGACACATTTAGTATAGCGTGCATGTTGCTATATATGCAACAGATGGCACTGTTTTTCAAAAACGCATGTTTTTACCTGTCAGAGATGTGGCACCTATATAGTAGGTAAACAAAAAGACACGCCTATTCAAATGCAATTTTGTGTCAAAATCTCAAAGCAATCGGTGAAGAACTTTCGGAGATTACAGCGTGTGTTGCACTTATGTCCAACAGATAACGCTGTTTAAAAATAAACATGTTTTTTCCTCTCACAGGTGAGGCATGTATATGGTAGATATATAAAAAAGATGCGCCTATTCGAATGCAACGTCGTGTCAAAATTTCAAAGCAATCGGTAAAGAGGTTTCGAAGATTACACTCACGTCAAAACACATGAAAAACACAGTTTATCGGAAAAAACAAGTTTTTCCCATCACAGACGTGACATCCATATGGTATCAATATCAAAATCTGCTTGGATGCGAATGGAACATTGTGTGAAAATTTCAAAGCAATCGGTGAAGAACTTTCGGAGATTAGCAATTTTGACCGAACGAACATTTCCATTTTTATTTGTATACTAGCAGTACCCGGCCACGTGTTGCTGTTGCTCACAGCAACCTTCGCTGTGCCCCAGTCCTCTCTTCTTCCCCCCTCGCCCGTCTCCTCGGCCTACTAATCATTCTCGACTCCACTGTCCCCTCGACCTCTCCACCATTCCCAACTCCACATCCCCTCTTCCTTCCCACCATGCCCCATTCCCCTGTCCTTTTGTCCTCCACACCATTTTCCATTCCCCCATCCCCTCGTCCACACCATCCCAAACTCCCCCGTCCCCTCGTCCTTCCCCACCATTACCCCCTCCCTTGTTCCTCTCGTCCTCCCCACCATCTCTCACTTCCTTCCCCTAGTCCTCCCCACCATTCCCCACTCCCTTGTTCAATGCCTTCCCAAATTGTCTGATGTTCCCATCACAAAATTGGAAACATCAAGTGATCCGATGTTCCCATCACTGAAATATAAGAAAAACAGTTAAAAAATGAAATAAAAATATGAAAAAATAAAAAATAAACTATACCCACGAAATAAACAGTATGGTAAACAAAATGGCTCAATTCCAACACAATTCAAACAAAATAATTAAATCAAAATGAAAATAAATCAAAATCTAGGAAAATTCAATTTATCAATGCAATCAGAAACACTGATATAGAATTGTAACATATTTAGTATAGCATGTATGTTGCTCTTACATGCAACAGATGGCGCTGTTTTTTAAAAAAAAAGCATACATATACCTGTCACAGGTTTGGCATCTATACTTATAGTTATGAAATGAACAGTATGTTAAAAAATTCACAGCTCAATTCCAACACAATGTCACACAAAATAATTCAATAAAAAATAAAATAAATGGAAATCTATATAAATAAAATAAATAAATGCAATTGGAAACACTGAAATGAAATTCGTGACATATATAGTATGTTGTGCATGTTGCTATTATGTGCTACAGATGGCGCTGTTTTTCAAAACTCATGTTTTTACCTGTCACAGGTGTGTCATCCATATAGTAGGCATATAATAAGACACGCCTATTCGAATGCAATGTTGTGTCAAAATTTCAAAGCAATCGGTAAAGAGGTTTCGAGGATTTCATTCACTTGAAAAACACATGAAAAACACAGTTTTTCAGAAAGAGCATGTTTTTTTCGTCACAGACGTGACATCAATATGGTATGTAAATACTATATTTTATAATACAATAAAATTCTGTTGGATAATTAACCGCTTCATCTGCTTCTACAACAGTGTCGACGGACTTGTATATGATTGCCTCACTTTGAATGCTAGACTGAATAATATTGTTAAGGTGGTAGACGTTTTGTTCTAGGCCACAAGAATAGCTCGTTAACTCAGCCAATCTTGATTATCATAATTGGTATAAATTTTGGGAAACACTTTTTCAACCAATTCTTCTTTTGATGTCACTAAATTGCAGAAGTTATGAGGCAATTAAATTCGTCCTGAGGTCAGATCAACCGGCACGTTTATGTTCCCAATTTCCAGAAATTGATGTGAGAATATCTCAGCTGATGGATCGTCTGGCAGTAGCTACATAACTACACGCATATTTGTAGTTAATTTAAATGTCTTTACGTGGCGCCACAAAGCAGAGAATTTCAGGAAAGCATATATTTCGTCCGCTGGTGTCGATCGAGGAATTACGGGTAATGTTTGCCTGAAATCTCCAGTAAGCAATATTAATGCATTCCCAAATGGTCTGATGTTTCCACGCAAATCTTGCAATGGTCGATCAAGAGCCTCGAGCGATTTTTTGTGGGGCATTGTGCATTCATCCCAAACAATAAGTTTGCATTTCTGCAATACTTTTCCCCATGCCGAATGCTTTGGAAATGTTGCACGTGGGAGTTTCACTAAGGGGGCGCAACATCCGAAAAAATTCGGTAAAAAATCGAAAATTTTTGAAATATTTATAAAAATACTACAACATTGTGGCAACACTCTGGTACAATCATAATTATTTTACGATATAAATTGACGTATTTATGGCACATTTTCATGCGTAATTGTGCAGAATCAGGTGCCCGGCAGCTGTGGCGCGCGAAAGGTATTGCCTCGTACGTTCTAAACGTCAAATTTTTCGTAATAACGTCGTAAATAACGCTGTATTTATGAATAGAGTAAATATACACTCATTGGCATCTCTTTCATCCCTCGTGGGGTCCGGCAGACCAGAAACCCTCAGTCACCTTGTGTGTCTCATTGAGGATAGATGCTTCGTCGATGCGCGCTCCATTCTCGCTCTTGGAATAGCGCATTGTTGCGTCTACTGCACAATGATATATATAGATGAAGCGTTAGAAGATAAGAGCAGCAAATCTGGCACACGGTCGATGTCTATATCAGTAAAAGAAAGCCGCTTTAGCGCGGAGAAGAGTAAATACAGTGACAGATGGTGGTGAGGTGTGAGGCACGCAGAGGCGCGACACTTGACACCTCCTCAACCTCCCACAACTTTCCTCAACCTTTCTCACACACCTTCGTCAACTCTCCTAGAGCCTCCTTACACACCTTCCTAGACCTCCCTCCCTCCAACAAGCCAAGACAGACTCCTAAGGAAGGTGATCCAGCAATCATGCAGGTGCCTGTGAGTGCCCATTGCAGTGCCACCTTGAGGACCCACAATTCGGACCAATTATAATAGGTTAGCATGTTTTAGTGTTATAATGGGATATTATAATATATTGATATTATAATATAATTATAATATATATGTGCAGGAATATATATATATAATTTCTATGGAATTTTTTTTTTTCCCCAATTTTTTTTTCCGTTTGTTATCGGGGGATTTGCATGGAACTTACACACCTTGCTGAACGGATGCCTATCTGCAAGGGTGCCAATTATGAACGAAATTGGTCCACGTCAAGCTCGGCTACAGGTGGCCAAACTTTGATCTTATTTTACTCAGGTAAAGAAATTTTCAACTTCAAGGTGTTTCACAGCTTTCATTTTTTAATCAAATTTCATGAAAATTGCACCTTATATGTAGAGTTTGTGCTTCTACACTTGTGCGGAGCACTTTAGTCCAAAGTCCATTTATTGATTTTATAAATATTTATAACATCATATATTGCATATTTTGGGTGGGGAACTTTGAATAATTGTATTATTGCACTAAACACTTTTTTGATAAAACTGCTCAGCACAATCCTTTATTATATGCTAATGTGATATCAGAGTGTTATAGAAATGATTTTAGTTAACACATGTGTTCCCTGAAAGATTTTGAAAATGTTGAAAATTCGTTGCAAAATACGTTGTGTATTTTTTTTCTCCCTTTCTATTTAGGTTGTGATGCTGAAACTTGGACCAGTTGCAGCCCTTTCTATAACCATTTCTTAAATAAATTTATAAAAAAATTGAACAACTTTTACTTTTCGGATGTGGCGCCCCAATGCAATTTTAAATTGCATGTTCAAAGGCGATTTCAAAGCTGAGGTAGCAGTTCTTCCAACTCGTAGCAATATCGCAGCAATTCCGGACTATGCAAGAGCTAAGGTTATGCCATTTTGGGATCGAATGCTGCCAGAATCATTCTAATTAGGAAGGTTTTACCAGTTCCTCGTGGCGCATCTAAGAAGATTTCTCCAAGGCCGTTATTGACAGTTTGAATTACTTGATTGTTAATGCCTCTTCGCTTAAGCGTTGGCCTAGGAATATTTGATTAAACATACGACAACAGATCACCCTGTGTTGTAATTTTGATCACGACGCAATTCTACATCGAACGAAGCAGCCGCAGATCGATTCGGAGATGGCATTTCAATTGATTGAGAACTTTGTTCGCGATTTCTAAGCACAAGTCTTCACTCATTATCAACGCTTCTTTGTAGATTTTTGCTGTAAAATCCATTTTTATATTTAAATTTTGCTTGTGTATTCGACGGATAATATCTTCAGCCCCGTGTGATTTATATTTCACCCATAACACTGTTGGAGATGAAGGAGAGCTGGTGGTCAATATGATTGTAAACAATGCACGAATTTGATTTGGATGTGACGTGTTGGATGCGTCATTAATGCATATATGCCAGTGCCGTTCGTTCTCCAATAAATTCAGAACTTGAGATGCACTACTGAAAGTGGCATGTGATTCGCCGTTGACAAATCTCAATTGCTGGAAAGACGTTGGACAAGGGACATTTACCAACAGCATGCGAAGAAAAAAGCATTCATCCTGATTAGGATGCACGGTGAACAGTCTGCCTATCGTAGCTTATTTGAATATGCCAAGTTGTCCGTCGACTCGCTCTCCTCGTTTGTGTCGTTCAAATGATTTTCTACTGGCATTCCATGTGTAATACGTAAGCACTTCCGGATGCAGCATTATTTTCACAAACACGTAATTTTGACATAACGTAAAGAAAGCAGTTAACACTGTATCCAGTGAATTCATAGCTGTTTGTTGCACATTTGCAGCTGTGAAATAAATGTGTTGTTCATTTTCATGTTTTCAAAACAAAAACAAAAAATACTACCGGATTATTTCAATTCAAACGCAGATCAATCAACACAGCTCAATTCCTCCACCAATTGCTCTGAAAAATAATAATATTAGTTATAAAACGAAATAAAACAATGAAAAAAGAAACTAATAAACTATACTCACGAAATGAACGGTATGGTAAACAACACAGCTCAATTCCAATGCAATGTCACACAAAATAATTAAATCAAGATGAAATAAATAAAAATCCATGCAAATTCACCTTATCAGTGCAATCGGAAACAGTGAGATATAATCATAACATATCTTGTATTGCTTGTGTTGGTCTTATGTGCAACAGATGGCGCTGTTTAAAAAATAAGTATGTTTTTACCTGTCAAAGGTTAGGCATCTAAATAGTGGGTATATAAAAACACACACATATTAGAATGGGACGTTGTGTCAAATTTTCAAAGCCATCGGTGAAGAACATTTGAAGATTAAAGCGTGTGTTGCTCCAACATCCTACAGATGGCGCTGTTTTTCAAAAAAGAATGTTTTTTTCCTGTCACAGGTGAGGCATGTATATAGTAAGAACATAAAAACACCCGCCTATTCCAACGCCCACGTTGTGTCAAAATTTCAAAGCAATCGGTAAAGAGGTTTCGATTTCCCACATATGAANAATTATGTCAAACATATTTAAATTTTGCACAGGCTTTAATAAATTCCCACAACTATCCCAAATCACCTGTTGGCTATTTTGTTCAAACATGTTCAATAAAGTTTTGACATGTCGAATTTCCTCAATTTTAAAATTCACCATTATTATTTGTCCAGACTTGGGATTTGGGGGCTGATGGTGGCTTTATGGGGGGGGGTGCTTCCAGCAACACACCCGCATTTCAGGGGGGTAGAGTGGAATGTTTCCTTTTTTTATTAGTTTTTTGTAAAATGCGATGGTCACGCCCAGCCCACGCCAGCGTTTTTTTTTGTTTTTTGTTTAAAGGGCGGCGCAGCGGGTACCTCGGCGGCGGCAGGGCTAATGTCATTTAATGGTTGTCTGACCCGCCCCGCCCGCCTGGTATGGTTATGACGTTCACAGGTGCTACCGTGGCAACACTGCCTACAAGCTGTTGTTACCGGGCGTGTGGGGGGGAGTGTCCACTCCCCCCCCCCCCAACACCCATCGCCACTGCTAGAGTCACAGTCGAGGTGCTTACAGCTACCACCAACAATATTATCTGAATGGTGGTGGTTTTGTTTCTGAGAAGAATTGTCCCATTTGCTTTCGATTTTTTAAAGAGAAGGACTTACTTCCACCATCACCCCTGGTGGAAGAGGGTGGAGCCACCACATTAAGAGGTGATGGTGTAGTCTTGTTTTATTAAATAAATATTTTCAGCAACGCGTCATGGTACCAGACAATATTCTTTCACCATATTTTCTCTTGTTATTTATTTATGTAATTACTTTATTAGGGAGGAAATAACGATACAGCCAAAGGTAACAGAGCTGCCAATATAGCTCCACCTCACCTAGAGGTTAGGATGTGCTTCTTTTTGTACAGAGCGGTTTCTTACGTGCTACAGAACAGATGTCATTCTGATACCTCTGTAACCCATTAATTATCTGCGGTTGAACTGGGATGTTTCGTTTCAGAAAATTGGAAAAATTTCACAAATTGATTCAATTCCTACCGTTTTAAAGCCTTGATTAGTTTATTCCGCTTCTGGGTGATAAATTGTTTAATAAAAATAACAGTTGATGGTGTTTCTCTACGAGAGAGTCCTGATGAACTGTCATTTTTTTTTAAATTTGACGATGTCTTGAGCTTTAATCGAGCTATTGCTAGAATCGGGGTACCTTCTCCACTTGACGTAATATTCTGTGTCCTTTCAATGTTCTCCTAGTCTGTAATATCGTTATAGGGAAATAGTCTGGGGAGTGAGGTTGGTATCAACTCGTAGCCATAAAACATGCCACTGATTGGCTCGTTGCTTAAATCTTTGATTTTATAGAATGGAATTGGTTGTGTTTTGTCAATATGTGACACTTGAAATATTTCCTCTGTATTTTGGAGCCAAAAGCCCTTATGAAATGTATTCCTATGCTTTGCCAGACGCACATGCTGTCCAACCTGCAGTTGTGGACTGATGGGGGTTATGGGAAGTCATTGTTTAAATACATGACCTTAAACTGTCTTCGTATATCTTCAATGTTTTGTAACTTATGAATGGCATGTGGAGTATTTTTTAGTATTCTGTGGAAGGTGTGGTTGTAAACGTTCACTACTTTTGGGAGGATGTGAATGTATTTTAATGAATTAGCCTTCATCATATAATGATCCTCTTCCAGTGGTTCCTGGTTAGTTATTCCCTTTCTTATCTCTGGAATTTCTCCTTGCTCTAAGGTGAAGACCTCCTGGAATTTCTTATTCAGTTCCTTACACACTTCCTTGTCGTTTGTAGTGAATCCTTGTGCCCCTATCCTTAATTTCATAACCTGTTTCTTTACTGTTGTTTTTCTCCTGATGTGGCTATGTAGCGATTTAGGCTGAGTCTTTGCCTTTCTTGCGATGTCATTTTCGTATTGCCTTTCTGCCTCTCTTCTCATCCTGACATATTCATTCCTAGCGCTCTGGTACCTTTCTCTGCTCTCCAGTGTCCTGTTATTCCTATAGTTTCTCCACGACCTTTTACTTTGCTGCTTAGCTAGCCTACATCTGTCATTAAACCATGGGTTTCTCATCTTCATTTCACTGTTTTCCTTTTGAACTGGGACAAACTTGTTTGCTGTGTCCTTGCACTTCTGCATGATGTAGTCCACCATATCTTGGACCGTCTTTCCCCTGAGCTCTGTTTCCCATGCTATTTCTGTTAGGAATTTTCTTATCTCCTCATAGTTTCCCTTTCGGTATGCTAACCTTTTGGTTTTGGTATCCCTCCTCGAGTTCAATAACCCTTCTTCAATCAAGTACTCAAACACCAGTACACTGTGGTCGCTCATTCCTACTGGGGCCTCAAACCCGATTTCTCTTATGTCGGAGTCGTTCAGAGTGAAGACCAGGTCGAGTCTCGCTGGTTCGTCATTTCCTCTCATCCTTGTGGGTTCTCTGACTGATTCTGTGTGTGTGTGTGTGTGTGTGTGTGTGTGTGTGTGTGTGTGTGTGTGTGTGTGTGTGTGTGTGTGTGTGTGTGTGTGTGTGTGTGTGTGTGTGTGTGTGTGTGTGTGTGTGTGTGTGTGTGTGTGTGTGTGTGTGTGTGTGTATGTGTGTGTGTGTGTGTGTTGTGTGTGTGTGTGTGTGTGTGTACTTACCTATTTGTACTTACCTATTTGTGCTTGCAGGATTGAGCATTGACTCTTGGATCCCGCCTTTCCAGCTATCGGGTGTTTACAGCAATGACTCCTGTCCCATTTCCCTATCATACCTAGTCTTAAAAGTATGAATAGTATTTGCTTCCACAACCTGTTCCCCAAGTGCATTCCATTTTTCCACTACTCTCACGCTAAAAGAAAACTTCCTAACATCTCTGTGACTCATCTGAGTTTCCAGTTTCCACCCATGTCCCCTCGTTCTGTTATTATTACGTGTGAACATTTCATCTATTTCCACTTTGTCAATTCCCCTTAGTATTTTATATGTCCCTATCATATCTCCTCTCTCCCTTCTTTTCTCTAGTGTCGTAAGGTTCAGTTCCTTCAGTCGCTCTTCATATCCCTTCCCTCGTAACTCTGGGACAAGCCTCGTCGCAAACCTCTGAACCTCTGTGTGTGTGTGTGTGTGTGTGTGTGTGTGTGTGTGTGTGTGTGTGTGTGTGTGTGTGTGTGTGTGTGTGTGTGTGTGTGTGTGTGTGTGTGTGTGTTTGTTTGTGTGTGTGTGTGTGTGTGTGTGTGTGTGTGTGTGTTTGTGTGTGGTTTTCTCTCTCTGAAAATGGCGACTAAGATAACCATGGTGATCTGAAGTTATAAAATGAGATTACAGATATATTTTTCACACTACAGCTCCTCCGTCCTTAAAGTATAAAATTTATGTTTTGGGTCTGTGTAACATAACGAATCAGCAACCCAATCTTCCATCTACATCAAATTGCCTACTGGGATATGCAAAATCTAAATCTTGTGGCGACCCCATCCGCCTTCTAGGCATCTGGAACAGCCTCAGATCAGATAACAACTTTTCGAAAATTAAGATTTCAATAAATAATTTGAACATAATTGATCCAGACCGGTTCCCTATCCCTAAAACTACCTTTACTTATCCCAGGCACTACCCATACCTCCCCATCTACCCAACCCCTTAACTGTTCGCCAACCTCATTACCAAAACCTTATAGCACAACTCCACCAAATCCTACCTACCCCACCAAACAACCGCATCAATTACATCCCTCTCCCTACATAAGAGAATCAAGAAGATTTACCGATACTAAACAAGTTTAGCCCCAAGCCCCAGGCGACTACTTATCAAGTTCATCGGAAGATAACTGCTATGGTGAGCGAAAATGTTTTAGTTTTTGATATCCGACAATTTGTTAATATACTGTTAATTGCTTTGTTAATTTTATCATTAAATATTTTGGATATTATTGTAATAATCACTATTATAAATATTATATAATAACCACTCTTGGATATTACTTTTAATATCCAGGAGTGGTTATTAATAAATTATCAGCAAGTATTAATTTATGTACTCTATAAATTTATGTAATTTAAGTTCTGAGTAACACGCAGTAAGCCCGTAATTCAATATCAATAAATTTTTTATTTTGTTTAATTCTCAGGGATAAATGAACAAGAATCACTGAAGCAAGAATGATAGTTTAATAGCTCCAGCAATTTCAACAAGAAGGCTGGACGCATCACACGGGAGCTCTTAGTCTAACTATAAGTGATATGTTAGTTTACACACCTGTGTGTATATATGCTTCATGGTAAATGAAAATTTTACATCACTTAGGGATTTACATTTTATTATTTTAATTTTGTTATATGTAGCCAATTGTATTTTTGTTTTATAAAAGTGACAGAAAGTCATTGAGATTTGTTTCTATATAGTATAATGAAATCCACATCTTATTTAAATTATATTATTTAGTAACCAATAGTTCAATTGTAACTGATGAAGTTTTTCAATGTCATATTTTAGATTAATTTGGATAAGAACAATAGTAACTTTTATCGACCCCTATTATTCACACTGAATTATATTTATCACTTGACACTTGAGGCTTGTTTATCTGATCAATTTTATCTGATCTGGGAAAACCTCACAGGTAGTATGCATACAAGGGTACACAGGTGGAAAGTGAGTACCCAACTGAGCTACAGGAACGCTAGAAAGATCTTCTTCAGTGTCAGAGTAGTTAACAGATGGAATGCATTAGGCAGTGATGTGTTGGAGGCTGACTCCATACACAGTTTCAAAAGTCGGAAAACCCGTCCCCATTTACTAATATTAAATACAATAGGCAGACAATATTGCTGCTGTTGAATATAAATAAATTCTCCCAGAGAAGACGTAGCACAGTGGAATTTTCTGTCAATAGAAAAGGAGATATCATTGCCAGATAGTGCTATAAATTCACCAGCTATTCTGTTTGGAATTATTCTCAATACAGCAGTCTATGGACTTTCAACATCATAAAAAACGTCTTATTTGAATTAACTTAATTATCAGTACCAAAATAGAGTAAATGTGATCTTTCTACCAATTATTGACATCTGGACAAGGAGAGCCAGAGTGTCAGTGGAGAGGAAGTCAGCCATTGTTTAAGACCAGAGTTGCTGGAGCGAGTTCGGCTCCTATAATTCTCCCTTGGACGAAGTGTTATGGAGATCCAATTAGTGCTTCTTCCATCATCAACACGCAGTCAACATCTATTTGGGAAATGTTTTACCGAAACCCGTTTATTACCACATTTCTGGCCAGTTATGTTAAGTAGATATAGGGCAAACCGGTTAGCACGAGGGACAACATCTCAACCCAGGTAATTATTCCTTGGTCCTTATCTTATAAATAATATAAAAATGTTTCCTCTGATTTAGATGTCATATATATATATATATATATATATATATATATATATATATATATATATATATATATATATATATATATATATATATATATATATATATATATATATATATATATATATAGGATTCCGGCTTTACAGCAAGTGCCCCTTGACAGTAACAGTAGAATAGGAAGGAGTACAGTTACTTGGTACACCAGTACATGTTAGCCTCAAGGACGAGGATTATTTGGTGTCATCATTTTTGTTTATACCTGGTGGACTAGGCCTACCATACAATAAGATAAGACCCCCAAATTTTCATTAATAATATGTAGTTTAATACTGTAGTTTGATTGGCTGCATATATATAAATTTAATATAACCCCCCCCCCCCACTAATGTACAAGGAGTCGATTGTGAGAATATTGCAGAAATACAGTCCGCTAAACCTCATACAAATTGCTATCGAATATAAATTCATATAAATTAAGTAAATATAAATCTCACAAGTCGGTTCCCCCACATCAAATGTAGATATGATAGAACCCGGTAGGCTCAGGAATTTGTACACCAGTTGATTGACAGTTGAGACCAAAGAGCCAGAGCTCAAACCCTGCAAGCACAACTAATGGAGAACGACTAGGTGAGAACAAGCTAGTGTAAATGTACTCTTATTTTCTGTTTGTTCTAGCTTTAGTTCATATGCAGTTTGCTTATTGTTATAGTGAATAGAAAGTGCTTAAACTGTATATATGTTTTGTATATAATATGTCTTGATATTATTGCAAGATGTAACTGTACTATAATTATTTGATCAATAAAGCTACAAGTCTAGCAAAGCGCTTGTTTACCTCACTGCAGGTTAGGTTTTATCGGGGGAAAGTGCCAAGTCATTACGACTATATAACACTTGGAAGGGGGGGTTAGGATAAGGATTTTGGGAAGGGACGGGGATGCGGGAACGGAAGTGTCCAACCACTTGGACGGTAGGAGATTGAACGCCGACCTGCATGAAGCGAGACCGTCACTCTACCATCCAGCCCAAGTGGTTTGCCTTTACCTCACTGCAGTTTGTGTAAACTGTTTCTCTTCCAGATGAGTACACGAGTTGTGATGTTAGGCGACGTTACGGTTGCAGCGAGCATATACTGTCAATAATATACCTGCTCCAAACTCTCATTAGTCTCATGGGTTTGTTAAGTCTACTTTCAAGAGTGGTTTAGTACAGACGCTAGAGAGATTCCGTACCCGTCTACACCGACTCTCAGTGCACTCGACTCGCCATCACACAATTGCTCGCCAAGTTTCACCTGAAGATTTCTGTATACTACAGAATATATATATTTTCATAGTGTCTGTGTTTATTGTCACAATAATTGACATAACTAAAGAAACGTTACATTAGTGACCCTGTAGTGACCAATGTAACGTTTCTCTTCTTACGTCAATTATGCTGACAATAAACATTAATATATATATATTATTACATTGTTATATATTATTAAAATAGTATATATTATATATTATTAAATTATTATATATTATATATTATTACAGTATTAATATTATGATTGTGGTGATATTATTATTATAATATTTGAGTTGAGTGTTGTAGTGTGTGGTTGTCCACGGAGGACTCCCACTCCTCCCACAGAGGTTCAGCAGAGCCCTCAGCAAGGTTACCAGCCTGCTGTAGGAGTAGTACCGGAGGCGGCCCTTCAAGTCCTCGTCCTCGTCCTTGTGTTTGAGCGCGTGCCTCTGGCGCTTTACAACCAGCTGCTCAGGATGGATGGGAGGGACTTAACAGCCTGCATAGGCCACTCATCTAAGTGAAGGAGAGCCCTGACTTATAACCTCTGCTGCCTTGCGGCCATATTCATTTTTGCGATGGGCTTCAGGAGTCAACGTCGAGGAAAAATCTGGAGTTGGAGCCCCTAAGGCAGTTCGTTGTTGACTTCAACCTCGTTCTGGCAGCTCCTGTAATGGCAATGGAACCAAGCATATTGGCGTTTGTTTTTCATTGGAAAATTTCAGCAACGTGGAAAGGGGGAGGGCCCTGCTGCATGGGTAACAGCTACACCATATTGACCTACTCAAGCTTTGCACCCCTGTAGAGTACACTCCGGCCATGAGAACCAAAGCACTACTCCATAGTCTCCCGAGACTGCAGGATGCCTTCTAAACACAGACACTAAGATAATATATATATTTCAATGAATGTAGTGCACAGAAGTTTGCAGGTGAAACTTGGTGAGCAATGGTGTAATGGAGTCACCGTGCACGGTGAGTCGGTGTTGAAGGGTGCGGTATCTCTCAAGCGTCTGTACTAAACCATTGCTTGATACCTGCTAGATGGGGTTCTGCGAGTTCTTATACTCTGCCAGGCAGGCTTGACTTGTGAGAGTTTGGTCCACAAGGCTGTTGCTTGAAGCGGCCGGCAGGTCCACATATCCATCACAGCCCGGTTTGTCCGGCACTTTTGAAAGTAGACCTAAGAATCCAATCTCATTTAGCTAATGAGAGTTTGGAGCAGGTATATTATTGACATAATATACTCGCTACAAGGAGATGGCTTGATCCTGAAATTTTCAAAAAATATTTCTTTTCTCTACAATAAGATATAATCACTGTGATGGATTTAATATAACGAATATATTGCAGTCTTTTTGATAACTTATAAATAAATAGGTTTCATTACCTTTATTTGCAAATGGTGTGGAAATGTTGAAACCCATTGAACCACCGACTGTCAAAGAAGTAAGATATTATGTTCCTAACTCTGCTCTCTTATCACTATATTATGCACTAATCTACCCCTATCTTAATTATGGTATCTGTGCATGGGGGTCTACCACTGCAAACCACCTTAAGCCCATCATCACCCAGCAAAAATCTTCTATCAGAATAATAACTAACTCTGCTTTCAGACAACACTCAGCTCCCTTGTTTAAATCCCTAAACTTGCTAAATATTAACGCCCTCCACACATTCTCTTGTGTCAACTACATTTACAAAACCCTGTTCTTAAATGGAAACCCTGCTCTGAAACTCTCCCTGGACAGATGTAATAGGACCCATTATCACCACACCAGAAATAAATATCTCTTTGATATCCCCAGAGTCAAACTTAATCTGTGTAAACACTCTATGCAAATTAAGGGACCTAGTCTATGGAACTCACTCCCTAGTGAATTGAAAAGCTGTCAAACCTTTGCCTTATTTAAAGGCAAAACCAAAATGTACCTAATTTCATCTTCTTAGTTTCCTACACTGAGCTTTAAATTTGCCCAGTCTCCTAATTTTTATGTACTTAACCCAAACAACCTTATCATTGTGTTCATTGCTATCTTCTTTTATGTGCTAGCCATATGCTGTATTGTGCCTACCAATTTTTGTCAACTACCATTCACGCTGTCATTGCAATCAATCTAAGCTACCTATGTGCTTTAATATACCTACAATTTTCTCTCATCTTTTTTTTTCTTGCCTTGTAACTGTTATCATTTTTTTTATAAATTTTGCAAGTATTTACCTACCTAAATTTTTCTTAGATTAAGGACCTGTCCGAAACGCTGCGCGTACTAGTAGCTTTATAAGATTGTAATTACCATATTATGTATCCTCACAATCCCAATGTACCTTCTTGTATATGCATAAATAAATAAATAAATAAATAAATAAATAAATAAATAAGTAAATTCTAAAACACAGATGAATTTTAAAATGCAACTTGATAAAGTCATCAGGATAGAGTTAGGCTTCTTTGAAATCCTCCTGCCTTCTGTACCTGTCTAGGCTGTTAGATAGATAGTCACCTTCAAGTTAATTCAGGAAAAAAGCTCAGCTGGCCGGCTTACGCCCAAAAAAACAAAAAACGGCATACCAATGTTATATTAATGAAAACGATTTTATCGGAGTCCTTTATTCTGAGCTAAATAGATTAGACACCTTAGATTATGATATAAATACTTTAAAGTTAAGAATAATATCTATTTACGACAAACGTTCACCTGTTGTCTGTCCAAAATACTATTATTTAATCCTTAATCACTTTATCGCTTCATCCTTTAATTTCATCGAATCAAAGATCTGTTCATAAGTATTCAGGTGATGAAGACTGATTATTTAGGGTGGTAAATATAATTAATTAAATCTGTGTTTTAAACATTTATATACACGTTAATTTTGTACTATTTGTATTTAGTTTTATAATGAACTGACTAAATTGAAGATGGGTTGGGTCACTGTCTTTCACCCATGGTCCGTGTTCCTCACCCCTGTTTATTGTTTCTCACCCCCTGGTCATTGTTTCTCACCCCCTGGTCATTGTTTCTCACCCCCTGGTCATTGTTTCTCACCCCCTGGTCATTGTTTCTCACCCCTGGTCATTGCTTCTCACCCCCTGGTCATTGTTTCTCACCCCCTGGTCATTGTTTCTCACCCCTGGTCATTGTTTCTCACCCCCTGGTCATTGTTTCTCACCCCTGGTCATTGCTTCTCACCCCCTGGTCATTGTTTCTCACCCCCTGGTCATTGTTTCTCACCCCCTGGTCATTGTTTCTCACCCCTGGTCATTGTTTCTCACCCCCTGGTCATTGTTTTCACCCCTGGTCATGGTTTCTCACCCCCTGGTCATTGTTTCTCACCCCCTGGTCATTGTCTCTCCCCCTGGTCATTGGTTCTCACCCCCTGGTCATTGTTTTCTCACCCCTGGTCATTGTTTCTCACCCCTGGTCATTGTTTTCACCCCCTGGTCATTGTTTCTCACCCCCTGGTCATTGTTTCTCACCCCTGGTCATGTTTCTCACCCCCTGGTCATTGTTTCTCACCCCTGGTCATTGTTTCTCGCCCTGGTCATTGTTTCTCACCCACCTGGTCATTGTTTCTCACCCCTGGTCATTGTTTCTCAACCCCTGGTCATTGTTTCTCACCCGTGGTCATTGCTTATCAACGCTGGTCATTGTTTCCATTCATGGTCATTGTTTCTCACCTCTGGCTATTGTTCCCAACCCTAGTCATTGTTCTTCACACCTGATACTGTTCTTCATTCCAGGTTATTGTTGCTCACTCCTGGTAATTGTTCTTGACCCTTGGTCATTATTCTTCACCCTGGTCATTGTTCCTCATCCCTGTCATTGTTCTCATCCCTGGTCATTGTGCATCACCCCTGGTCATTGTCCTCACCCTGGTCAATGGTTGGTCACCTTTGGTCATTGTTCATCACCCCTGGTCATTGTTCCTCACCCTGGTCATTGTTTGTCACCTTTGGTCATTGTCATCACCCCTGGTCATTGTTCATCACCCCTGGTCATTGTTCATCACCCCTGGTCATTGTCCCTCACCCCTGGTCATTGTTTCACACCCCTGGTCATTGTTCCTCACCCCACGTCATTGTTCCAGACCCTGGGGGCCGGATTCAGGAAGGTACTTACGAAGGTTTTTCCTCTTAGCTAAGAATGTTTTCCTTCTTAGCGCCTCGTGGCGGTACGTCGGTATTCAGGTAGCTACACTAAGTGGAAAAACCTTCGTAAGTTCATTCCGGGATCTAAGGGTGGTTTCGACCACTCGTAGCTTTACGTAAACTGGATATAACTCAATTTTTCTCTACTACATAACACTGGGCGTCGATTTTAAGATTTTGAAACATAACAAAAGATTATAAAAATTGAATCTAGTGAAGAGGAGNAGGTAGGGTTGGTTAGGTTCGATCATATATCTACGTTAATTTACTCCAATGAAAAAAAAATTGACCTCATACATAATGAAATGGGTAGCTTTATCATTTCATAAGAAAAAAAATTAGAGAAAATATATTAATTCAGAAAAACTTGGCTTATTAGGCAAATCGGGGCATTGCATAGTAGGACCAAAGAAGTGAGTTCTGGCTACTAGGTACGACATATACATATATATATATTATATATTATATATATATATATATATATATATATATATATATATATATATATATATATATATATATATATGTTGTACCTAGTAGCCAGAATGTCGTACTCGGCCTACTATGCAAGGCCCGATTTGCCTAATAAGCCAAGTTTTCCTGAATTAATATATTTTCTCTAATTTTTTCTTATGAAATGATAAAGCTACCCAATTCATTATGTATGAGGTCAATTTTTTTATTGGAGTTAAAATTAACGTAGATATATGACCGAACTGAACCAACCCTACCTAACCTAACCTAGCCTATCTTTATAGGTTAGGTTAGGTTAGGTAGCCGAAAAAGTTAGGTTAGGTTTGGTTAGGTAGGTTAGGTAGTCGAAAAACAATTAATTCATGAAAATTTGGCTTATTAGGCAAATCGAGCCTTGCGTAGTAGGCTGAGAAGTGCGTTCTGGCTACTAGGTACGACATATATATATATATATATATATATATATATTTATATATATATATATATATATATATATATATATATATATATATATATATATGTATAATAACACACACAGGTGAGTACCAGTTACACCCCCTCCCTCTAAAAGAAAAGCCCCCAGGTAGGATGTTTCTATAGCCGGGTGTAAAACATTTTCCTCTCAGTAGGGTGGTCCCCCCTACCTCTCCCCCACACCTGGCAGTCTTGACTGTACCTTAAGAGAGGCCCACACCCCAGCTGGTTGTCTTGTCTGCTGCTGCACCCCCTCCCTCCCCAAGGTTACTATACAGTCTAGGGTCTTATATAAGAGTATTTAAGGAGTTTTAAATTATAAATCTCCCCAGGTGTTAAAAAAAACTTTAAATAATTCATTAATGCTTTTATTAGGTAAAAATCACAAATAATCTATAAGAAGTTAATTATGATAGTTAATAATTGTAGTTATGGGTTCCCCCTCTTATTCCTCAGCCCCCTCCACCTCCCCATCCTCATCTGAGTAGAATTCTGACGTCTCCTCGTCAGTGATGAGTGGAGGAAGATCTTGACCCGCATCCTCCTCTCTTGGGGGTGGGGGGTGAGTTGGGTGGTAGCTTCTGGGATGAGTTTCCTTCTCTCGCCCATCAGAAGTGTTCTGGAAGAGAGGCAGGAGAAATTTTTTTTTTAATTTATAGTGATTAAAGGTTTTTATAGGATTATATCTTTTATTAGAAAAATATTCTATTTTCTCTAAGAATAACTACTACATACCTCTCCTCCGCGGTCTTGTGTCCTTTACAGCAGGCATCGTCAATTAGGCTACATAACAGCATCTTGTTTGGGGCAGACCCCCCACATAGAATTACTACTCTGCAAATATGGACGGGTCCCAAGAACTGTACTGAAAAAAAATAATGAGGCAAAAAATAGAGGATATAAAACTTTTTATTGTAGAAATAAAATAAAATAAAATAAATCTATTACCAGAAAGTGAAGGAAATACTAACCAGGCCCTTCAAGGACTTCAATCTTCTCTGCAGATGTTTTCGGAGAGAATCCGTCCATTCTGTAGGAAGGGGTTGACGGTCTTCTGGGGAGGTTGTGGGGTGAGAGGGGTTTTTATAGGGGTAATCCACCCCTCTAGAAAGTTATTTAGGTTGCCTAGCTAACAAAAATATTCTCTACACCACCTATAAAAACCAACCTCAACACCTCTACAAAATGTCCTAACACACTGGAGGGCCAGGTCCCAAATCTACACAGTAAAATAACAACGTACTGGAGTGAACGATATGGAAGAAAATGCAGAATAGAACCAGTGAAGAGCAGGGGTGCCATAGGCACAATCAGAGAACACTGTATAAACATCAGAGGTCCACGGTTGTTCAACGTCCTCCCAGCAAGCATAAGAAATATTGCCGGAACAACCGTGGACATCTTCAAGAGGAAACTAGATTTATTCCTCCAAGGAGTTCCGGACCAGCCGGGCTGTGGTGGGTATGTAGGCCTGCGGGCCGCTCCAAGCAACAGCCTAGTGGACCAAACTCTCACAAGTCAAGCCTGGCCTCGGGCCGGGCTTGGGGAGTAGAAGAACTCCCAGAACCCCATCAACCAGGTATCAACCAGGTAACAATGCTGTTTCATAGGAAAATATTGTCTCGCATAAGCAAGGGCTCGTTTATCGTTTAATTTTAAAGTAACACTGGAAAATACATTACGTAAGTAATGTACTGTAGAAGGCAAACCCAGGTGGCTTATTCTGTGAACAAACATGATGCAAATATAGACAGCAGGCAAGAGTAAAATCACTCTGGAGTCTGTAGCACATAACAAACACCTTTGTTATTTTGTTAATTTTAATAAATCCCTTAAAATAGTAGCTGTAAGTAACAGGTAACATTGCATAACTATTAAAAAAAAATCGATGTTTAACTTTATCAACATAAATACCTACCCAATGCCCCATAGTTATTCTACAATGTGATGGTAATATATTATTTATAAGGACTATAGGTTTCCTTGATGAGATATTTAAATGTTCTATCTCATCTGCATTATAACAACCTAGGTAGAGTATACGATCCCCTAGATTATTTTTTAAATTAATATTTATATCATAGTAATTCATTATGTTTTAAGCCTGCACATCACATAGAACAGTTCTCTGTCCATCAATCGATAGTACCCCAGTCGTTTCCCCAAACAGTAAAACCAGTCTGTTATATGTAACTCCACCACCAAATTCAAGCTCCATACGCAAGTTGCCAGATTTCTCCACAGGGATGGAATCCTTTGTGTGAATGGTGCTTAAATCAAAGGCTAATATTGATCTTCCCTTATTAAAAGTGTCATTGGCCAGTAGTGAGTCACGCTCTAACCCTAATGTCTTCAAAGTTTCGTAATAAAGACGAGAATAGTTGTTGTCGAAATCGCCCGAAATTCGGTAAAATGCATTATTGTTCAAATACATGGCAATACTTTTCAGCTTTGCATTTTCAAAATAATAATCCATTACCTTGGTGAAGACCAGCATAATAATTCATTGGAATAATTACCATATATATCTTGTGTGGAATTACTTGGGCCCAAAGCTAATCAATTAAGAGACTAGTTTGATTCCTTGCTAGGACATATGTTTTAGAAATGGTTCTATTGAAAGTATAGCTTATGGGGTCAAGGGATGCTAACAGTGAGCTGTTTAAGGCCAGGTAAGCACTTGGGTAGGGGAACACCTACGTGACCAATAATTTAGCATAATCCATATGCATGCGATACTTAGAGCCATTGGTCACACACTCGTATTTAGCACCCAAGCATGAGGAAAGAGCTCCAATCGTAGACGTACATCTATATTGTCCAATACGTATTGATCTAGGGTTGTTATATCCAATACTAGGCAGCAGTCAAAAAACAGTGTAGGTATCCATATGTACTGCTATGACCATGTTCTTTAGGCATTGACAAACATTTACTTTTTAAATCAGTCATAAATTTTTTATCCTTGATGCTTGCTCCAGTAAAATAAGTATTAGTGAATTCATTAGTGATTATACCATTGTCATCACTCCAGTCCGTACGAAAGGCTCCAATTCTCCCCAAGGAAGACATTTTGATGGAGGTAATTAATTTCATAAATGACCAATAATTAAAATTAGAATTTGTTTCAACTACCTGCTCTCCTAAGAAAACCTGAAGACCTTTAAACATGGTATTTGACAACCCGTTCACAATTCCACATAGTCATCCTCCTCCAATTTTGTGGTATCGTCATCTTTCGTTAAAGATACCATAAAAATCTATAACAATATTAGCTAGATCTAAGAAGGCACCCTGTGTACCAGGAATGCGGAATTCTAAGTAATTATCCCGCAAACATTGATTAATGGGGAGGTTGACAGGTATAATGTCTATTTGCTGCGTAGAGGCAATTGAACTCTCCACATTGCGTATTCTGCTACTTCTAGGAAATTGGTCAATAATACTGGAGCTATAATATTCTAGTGGTATTTTCACCCCAGCTCCACTAGCCACTGTCATGATCCCCCACTGATAGACGAAGTATGACTGTTTACGATAGTGAAAATACGTCATTTTTTTAGCCGAGACCTCGTTTACATTTTTATTTTTTTTAATCCCCTAGAGAGTCTTTTAATTTTTCCCCTTGTTACCAATTTCTTCCCCACACTCTTAAGAGCATCAATACCATGAATTCTCAGAGCACTCTTTACATTCCGTTTACTGCTGGATAAATCACCAAGAACGTTTTTCCCAAAATCGATAGCACTCGGTGGTACAGCTCTCATGATATATGGCATGGCTCGTCGCGCCGTACCGGCCAAGGTTCCGAAGAAACCACCACGTGATCTGAGATAAAGTACTTGAAATGTATGTATGTATGTCATTCATCGCACCCCTTTCACCCTTTTTCAAGCCATGTCTCCTAGAGTGAGGGGCGAATATCTCCCGTATTCCTTTTGAGAAGGAGGGTAAAAAGGTATACACATATTGACCTCTTTTCTTATAATAACCAAAGTCATGGGTAAACACTTCTATATATATTTCTATACTTTAGGTCGGATATGTAAGATTGCCGTAACCGATCTTCCATCTTCAAAACTAATCATTCACCCAAACTGATCTGTTATTTTAATACTGACTTTCTCCAACGTGTTAGTATTTAATGTCTTGTACACTAGGGGATGAGCTCCTCTAGAATATGAGTCATGAAAATCGATTACATCTAAGATATTTACAAACTGCCCTCCATATCGTTCTGACTCGATGACGTCACTATAAATGAGTAAATAGTCACAACCTCCGTCATTGTCTGGGGGGATAATGCCACAACCTTGGAGACCGTTGTAATGTCATCTGTTTTTGCTCCATAAATGGCATATTTGCGACTGCTGTCAAAACCAAGTACATTAGTTATTCTGTGCTTAAATTGAAAGCTGAGAGAATATAACGAGCCAGTACCTTCACTGTTAAGAGTTGAAGCTAGTAATACCCTCTCTAAAGATTGGTCATAGGAGATGATTGGGTCTTTATCTGAGAAGTAAGTGTTAAAATCGTCCTTAAAACTTAGTTTCATATCGGTGGTTATTTGCCGAATAAGTTCGCCTATTTAATGTTTCTTGATAAGATGTTGCTTTTAGGTAGAAAAGAATATATTAATGTTCTGGACTCTCAGAATGAGTTCCATGTTTAAAAGTAGCATAGATATCTATACCAGACTCCCCTTCATCTTGATAATGGCATTAATTCGTCTGGGTAGGAGTATGTTTACTAAACTCATTTCATGTTTTATGGAAGGGTTTAAATGTAATGTGGGGGATGATGTTTGCAAATGCTGAACTTGTGTTGTTGTATATATCTCCATGATCGAGACTAGTAAGGTGTATGTAGTGTTTGTCTGTCATTTTCCTGTTATGTACTGATGGGGGATATTAAAGGGGAGGGTTTTGTATGAAGGGGAAAATAATAGACATTGCTTATATTTTATTTTATTGAACTACATAAAGAAAATTATATTGTTTGTTTTAAAGAACTACAACAGGAAAAGATTCCCTCAACAAGTCACCTTATGAATAGTGATTAACTACAGCTGCTGCTGCTGCTACCGCTGGTGCTGCTGTCGTTGCTGCTGCTGGAGCTGCTGGTGGTGATGCTGCTGCTGCCGGAGCAGCAGCAGCAGCAGCAGCAGCACCTTCTTTCCTGGAAGTGGTTACAGCTTTCGTTGTTTTTTCGGCGGAGAGAATAGCAGGAATATCTCCTGTGACTCCCCATCGAGAACGTTTGAGGATGACAAGCTCCTTGTTGTGTATGGCAAGTTCGTGATGTAGTGAGAGCAACATGGGGGCCGATGTCCTTGTGCCAGTTGTCCATGGCATCATGGGAAGCCCCTAACCCATAGGGCACCTCCAACCGAAACATGGTTGGGGTTTTCACCATTAGATTACCCACCTTTGTTAGGGCCGTTTTCAGCCAAAACAAGCAACTTTTGACGGCATCCAGGGTGATGTTAGAGACGTAGTGGGTGTCGGCAGAGGTCTGCATGTGCTCCTGTGCTATTGGGTTGAACTCGAAGGGTGCGCCTGCCCAAAAAGCTGAAATCAACGCCACAATAGTGGGTCTGAAATACAGGATGGGCTCTTCAACTAGGTCTTGACCGTCAGTGGAGTGTGGGGCTATCTTCACATCAATGTCTCCTGGGGTAGCCAGAGAACGTATTATGGCCCTATTGACATTGGTCAGACCAACACGTTCCACATGAGCATATTCGTATATCTTCCATATTACAGAGGCCAGCCCATATGGACGCACAACGGTGGCTGGCAATTCATATATAATGACATCACCGACCCCAAAGGCGTGGGTGTCAGTGATGTCATCTGAGATGATCTTGAGGTTCGCTAGAGCCATGGCAAAGGGTGGCAGTGAGGAGGGTGTCGACAACAGTTCTATAGTGAGCAGGAGCGACTGTGGGGGACGTTTAAATACTCCTGTGGCACACCTGGAGGGGGAGGGATGTAAGGGTTTGGGGTAGATGTCACCTTCCTCACCTTATAAGCCCATAGACACTCTGCCCAGACTCGAAGGCTGTAATCATGTCTCGATGTTGGAAGATTAATTTTTCCAACTGCCAAATCTCCATCTTGATCTCCTGAGATGAATACTTTTTATAACTTTTCACCGTTTTGGTAAATGACTTAAAAAACCGTTTTGGAGGAGAACTCAACACAAGACGGTTATAACAATCCCACAAAGCATATATCAATCTACTTTTGTGTTCAACAAACTGTAGTATCGTTGTGTAGCAACCAACGCTTTAATAGGGGAGATTTTTCATCTGCCGGTGGGGGGGATGAAGAAGCTTGCTCCATGGTGGATACACAACTGAATATAATGGCGTTTAAGGAGTGGTTCATATAGGTCTTCAATACGGGTACCAATGGGGTCTCCTATGCATACCCCTCCCCCCTTTTAACTGTGATCTGGCGCAATAATTACGTATAAAGGTCGGTTCTATGCCGACCACCTTAAGTAAAATCCTTACATCTGCTTTGTCAGCTGTCCTAAATTGTCCTTTAGCAAAAGCTAAAGTTTTAGTTTTGTCTAAATATTTCAATTTTGCACAGGCTTTAATAAATTCCCACAACTATCCCAAATCACCTGTTGGCTGTTTTGTCTAAACATGTTCAATAATGTTTTGACATGTGGAACTTGCTCAATTTTAAAATTCACCATTTTTAATTTGTCCAGAATTTGTACAGACCGCATTTCAGGGGGGTAGAGTGGAATGTTTCCTTTTTTTATTAGTTTTTTTTTTTGTAAAATGCGATGGTCACGCCCAGCCCACGCCAGCGTTTTTTTTTTGTTTTTTGTTTAAAGGGCGGCGCGGCGGGCACCTCGGCGGCGGCAGGGCTAATGTCATTTAATGGTTGTCTGACCCACCCCGCCCGCCTGGTAGGGTTATAACGTTCACAGGTGCTACCATGGCAACACCGCCCATAAGCTGTTGTTACTGGGTGTGGGGGGGGGAGTGTCCACTCCCCCCCAAACACCCATCGCCACTGCTAGAGTCACAGTCGAGGTGCTTACAGCTACCACCAACATAATTATCTGAATGGTGGTGGTTTGGTTTCTGAGAAGAATTGTCCCATTTGCTTTCATTTTTTAAAGAGAAGGATTTACTTCAACCATCACCCATGGTGGAAGAGGGTGGAGCCACCACATTAAGAGGTGATGGTGTAGTCTTGTTTTTATTAAATAAATATTTTTCAGTGACGCGTCATGGTACCAGACAATATTCTTTCACCATTTTTTTCTCTCGTTATTTATTTATGTAATTACTTTATTAGGGAGGAAATTAACGATACAGCCAAAGGTAACAGAGCTGCCAATATAGCTCCACCTCATCTAGAGGTTAGGATGTGCTTCTTTTTGTACAGAGCGGTTTTCTTACGTGCTACAGAACGGATGTCATTCTGATACCTCTGTAACCCATTAATTATCTGCGGTTGAACTGGGATGTTTCGTTTCAGAAAATTGGAAAAATTTCACAAATTGATTAAATTTCCTACCGTTTTAAAGCCTTGATTAGTATATTCCGCTTCTTGGGTGATAAATTGTTTAATAAAAATAACAGTTGATGGTGTTTCTCTACGAAAGAGTCCTGATGAACTGTCATTTTTTTTTTAAATTTGGCGATGTCTTGAGCTTTAATCCAGCTATTGCTAGAATCAGGGTACCTTCTCCACTTGACGTAATATTCTCTGTGTCCTTTCAATGTCCTCCTAGTCTGTAATATCGTTATAGGGAAATAGTCTGAGGAGTGAGGTTGGTATCAACTCGTAGCCATAAAACATGCCACTGATCGGCTTGTTGCTTAAATCTTTGATTTTATAGGATGGAATTGGTTGTGTTTTGTCAATATGTGACACTTGAAATATTTCCTCTGTATTTTGGAGCCAAAAGCCCTTATGAAATGTATTCCTATGCTTTGCCAGACTCACATGCTGTCCATCCTGCAGTTGTGGACTGATGGGGGTTATGGGGAAGTCATTGTTTAAATACATGACCTTAAACTGTCTTCGTATATCTACAATGTTTTGTAACTTATGAATGACATGTGGAGTATTTTTTAGTATTCTGTGGAAGGTATGGTTGTAAATGATCACTACTTTTGGGAGGATGTGAATGTATTTTAATGAATTAGCCTGGGTCATATAATGATATAGTTTATGTTTTAATGTTTTGATGGCACGCTCCACTATACTAGATTTCATTTCCGAAAACACACTATATAGTTTAATATTTATAAATTATCAAAATAATTTTGAACTGACTTGTTGTAAAATTCTCTGCCTCGGTCAGTGATCTTACACCGAGAAACTGAGGGGTTTCCTCTAACATCTTCTTTAGAGCAGCTAGCACATACCCCAATTTTTTTGTTTTTAAAGTTTGAGCCTGCATTCAGCGAGAATAAACATCAACACAAATCAAAATATATTTAACACCATTATTGTATTTTTGTAAACTACAAAAGTCCCCTAGATCGCAGGCAATTATGGTGCTGGGCTTAGGAGCTAATATTTTTCGCCGAAGGAATCTAACTAAATTTCTTTTATGTGAGGTATAAGATCGCTCGCCACGAAGAAATTCCCTCACATCTGCAATACTGATGCTGGTGTCTTTAAGTCTGGCGGCCTCATACAGCTTTTGAATTGATCCTGTGAAACCACCCAAGCTAGAAATATCATTATAGATGGAGGCAAGAATTGACCTTTTCTTTGTTGTTAGAGGCATTTTTTTCACATTTGATAAACAATAGTGATGAAACCTTTAGGATATATATATATATATATATATATATATATATATATATATATATATATATATATATATATATATATATATATATATATATATATATATATATATATATATATATATATATATATATATATATATATATATATATATATATATATATATATATATATATATATATATATATATATATATATATATATATATATATATATATATATATATATATATATATATATATATATATACGGGTACCTAGGTATGGCCGTCTCTTGCCAATCGTTATGACCAAAACAATTGGTCACCGTTCTTGACCAATCTGCACCAGATTGGTCAAGAACGGTGACGTAGTACAGGGAGCCAATGAGAAACGCCCCTGGCAAGTATGACGTCACGAGTGTAAGGGGGTCTGGGTAGCGCGCCCCGTGGCGCCAGGGAGTTTGACACGACACATCGAGGAGGTTGGACATGCGATCGGGGGTCCTGTCAGTCTGACAGTTTCGCCCCACTCCGGTGGAATTATGCATCACCTGTAGTCTGTAAGCACCCTGTGAGGTCTTCCTAAACTCCTTGTGTTGGACAGAAGAAGGAATTGACGAGAAACGAGCAACAAGTGCTCCAGTGACAGGTGCTATGCAAGAAGTGAAATCTGAGCAGCAACGTCCGGGACGACTGTGCAGTTTTACCAGTTAGGTGATGACGTAGCGTCTGGGCCAATTCACCGTGAGGCAGGAGAAGGATGAACTAGCTGGGAATATGAACAACTGCAGCCGAGAGAAAGGACTGCAGACGTAGTTGTGAGGAGAAGTCGATGGCCAGGAGACTGACTCCAACCCTTCAAGAGGTTGTGGAGCAGCACGAGGCCTGCAGAGGAGAGCAGCACGGAGAAGACGCATTTTTGGGTGTTGGTTGGGTTCCTGGAGAGAGCATCAGTGTGTGTGTGGGCATGTTCCCTACAACGAGTCGAGAGCCGGGACCAGGAGCTTCAATTCAATTCTCAACAGGGGCGAGTCCACATCATTGATGGTGGAAGTAGGTAATTCAGTTTTCCCTCCCATTCCCATTTAGTTAGCTATTTAGCCAGAGTATCTTGTATGTTGTGAGCAGGGCTCACCAGTGTCTATGTCATAGTAAGGCACAGTTATGAAGGGAGATGTTATAGAGAGCTCTCACGAAATATATATGGTGTGTGAGTGCACCTGTGATTTATCGAGGAGATTACTGTGTCGAGGACATTTACATTCATGACATTAATATTACAAGTTTGTGCCAGAGAATATATACAAATAAAGGTACCATTTATTAGTGTAAGGCTGTGTGCCCAGTATTACGACATTATTATTAATATTGATGAAGTGATTTATATATGGCTTGAGTATTGAATAGTATATTCATCAGTATAGTGATTTATTGTGTTTATTGCCAGTATAGTGATTTACTGTGTTTATTGCCAGTATAGTGATTTATTGTGTTTATTGCCAGTATAGTGATTTACTGTGTTTATCACCAGTATAGTGATTTACTGAGTTTATTGCCAGTATAGTGATTTACTGTGTTTATTGGCAGTATGGTGACTTATAGTGTTTATTGCCAGTATAGTGATCTACTGTGTTTATTGAAGAAAGAGGCGCTTCACGCCAAGATAGTAAGTACAGCAAGCAGGGCAAAGTACAGTGAACTGTTTGAGTGGGCGTGGCATCTCACGAGTTCCCAAGCGTTCGATAATACTGCATTTGGAGCGTGGGAATGTACGGCGGTGGGGGAGTGTTGCCATCACGTAGTGTTCCAGATGTATGGAGAGGGAATGACTGCAGCTCATGTACTTCGTTGCCTTGTTGCTGATCCAGAGTTATAATACTTTAATCTTTTAAGTAAAATTCAAGACCACCTTCATGTTTGTGTTATCCCTCCATTACTTTGTTGCTATTGAGTCAATTGAAAAGAGAGAGTGATTGAGACATATACCTGCCTGTTACCAAATTTGATTAGTGTTCTTTTGAGCCACTACTACCACAATCCCACAATTCCACTGAAGTGTTACTGGACACAGAAAACACCAGTTGGCGACCTTTTAGTTAGCAGTAGAGCCCTCTGTCGGGGCGGGCACATGATCAAGAGAGTAGAGCGTGTTCCCACTCGTCTTCAGGCTACGAGGCCGGCCGGAGGTAGACTGGGAGACTCTCCAGGTGGACAGTGGCACCTTGAGGATTGAGTGAAGACCGGCAGGGCTACAGTAAGTAACAGTTATCACTACTAGTACTTGGTGGTGACTGGTGAGAGAGAGAGAAACCCCGACATTGGCGACCTTGCCAGGATTACGATCAAGATAACGATTACAGTTGCGACAGTGGTACTTGATAGTGGCCAAAGGTATTAGGTACAGGTAACAGATATTCACTCATAGCACAAGTATTGAGGACGAGAAGGTAGCAAGGTTTATTGACACCAGGGATGAACAGGTGCTGGAAGATTGCACCAAGGCGCAGCTGCAATTGATAGCTGACCACTTTGGATTCCAGTTGAGATCCTCCAAAGTGGGAGAAAAGAGGCTCGAGATTGTGGCACAGCTCAGGGCCCGAGATGAGGCTTTGAGGGAGGAACGGCCACAGACACCTGCCAGTGCAAGGGAGAATTTGAGCATTGGTGGAAGCAGGAGGGGATCCAGTGGCAGCCAGCGCAGCATCAAGCTGGAAATGATGAAGCTGCAACTGGAAGCACAGCTTAAACGTGAAGAACGAGAAGCACAGCTGAAGCGGGAAGAACGAGAAGCAGAAGCACAGCTGAAGCGTGAAGAACGAGAAGCACAGCTGAAGCGTGAAGAACGAGAAGCACAGCTGAAGCGGGAAGAACGAGAAGCACAGATGAAGCAGGAAGAATGAGAAGCACAGCTGAGACGTGAAGAACGAGAAGCAGAAGCACATCTGAAGCGTGAAGAAGGACAGCTGAAACGGGAGGAGCGCGAGCTGGAAGCCAAGCTGAAGCAGCAAAAAATTGAAGCTAACAGGGAGGTTGAGCTGAAGCGGGCTGAACTAGGGCTAGCCCCACCCGCACCCCCACAGCAGGAAGACCGCCGGGTGCGAGAGTGTGATTTACCGGTCTTTGTGCCTAATGAAGCTGAGGGCTTCTTTGACCATTTCGAGAGGGTCGCTACCTTGAAGAAGTGGCCAAGAGCAGAGTGGGTGGAGCTGGTCTAAGGTAGGCTCACCGGTGAAGCTCACGAGGCCTACAACATGCTTGACCTCAAGGAATGCACTAATTATGATGCTGTGAAGAGAGCAGTGCTTCATTCGTTCAAGCTGACTCCAGAGTGTTGTAGGAAAAGGTTCCGAAAATGTACCCGTTTGCCAGGTAAATCTTATGCAGAAACGGCGAGGGACATGGAGAGAAGATTTCTGAAGTGGTTGGAATCTGAAGGAGCTAAGTCAGCTAAGGACATCAAGCGGCTAATGGTCATGGAGAAATTTATGTCCGTGCTCTCTCCTGAGATCAGGATTAGAGTCAAGGAGGCGGACATAAAAGACCTGAGGGCTGCTGCTGACAGAGCTGACATGTTGGAGAAAGCCTTGCGACCACGCAGAGAGGGACCGCACCGATCGCCAGTATACTCCGGCTGTGGGAGTAGTTATAGGAAGACGGACGGATGGAGGACAGGAACGAGTTCTCCCAAGTCCCACCTCTCGAGTGGAGACGGTAGGGGACTGAAATGTTCTGTGGAACCAGTCAAGAAGCCCCTAGCTGAGAGTGCAGGATCCGTTGTTGTGCCGAGAGACGTTACGAGGGAGACAACGGAAGGAGCGAGGAAGACCCACGGAGCGACGGCCTCTGGGGGCATTGCCAGGGTGATCAACCAGGCTGTGACTCATACGTCAGGCTGCGAGCAGCCGCGTCCAACAGCCTGGTTGATCAGTCCAGCAACCAGGAGGCCTAGTCGACGACTGGGCCGCGGGGACGCTAAGCCCCGGAAGCACCTCAAGGTAGGGCGAGCGGTGGTGGAAGGTCACCGCCAAGAAGGACACACTGCTACAACTGTGGAGGATTTGGACACGTCGCGCGGGAATGCAGACGCCCTAAGCAGCGGGGGAACGTTGCTTTCGTTCGGGTGGAGGACCAAATGGCCGAGAGCGTGCGAGGTGAGCCCGTACCAAGTGTGGAGAAAAGAGTTCACCCGTTCGTGATTAAGGAGACAGTAAGGATGGGGGAGGCAGACCCCATTCCTGTGAAGATATTGAGGGACACCGGGGCTGATTTTACCCTGGTGAGTAGAACCCTGTTCCCCGAGGGTTACGAGAGTACCAGTGTGGGGGTGGCTGTTGTGACCACTGTGGAAGGCCCAGTGAGGATGCCCCTGCACAAGGAGACTTTGGATTCTGATTATGGCTGCCAGACCCTAGTGGTAGGGGTCTGCTCATCAATGCCCAAGATAGAGGCGCAAGTCATCCTTGGGAATGACGCCTGTGGAGGATGTTTCCTCCCTAACCTCGAAAAGAGCGAGGAGTGCTTGGAGCACTATAGAGAGAAAGGCAGAGTATTAGACGCCTGTGGGGATGAGAAGGGAATCGCCGAGGTGGCGTTCCCTGTATGCGCTGTGATCCCAAGACGGTGCAACGAGCACGGAGTGAGTGGATCTGATGGGGCTGAAGAAGAGACGTCTGACAGCCTGGGAGTCGATCACCTCTTCGTGGAACCCGGAGAGCAGGGGGAGGGCGAAGGCATCCCGGATGGTGAGCTACAGGTGACCCTCGCCAGTTCTCTTGGGGTGGACCGCGCTCGCTTGGGGGAGTTACAGCAGATGGAGTTCCCAGAGTTGATTCGGGAGGCCAAAGGAGGACGTGTTGGTCCTGAGAGGGCCACCCATTTTTATCTGCAGGATGGAATGCTGATGAGACAATGGAGGCCTGTGAGAGTGGAGGCCAGAGAGGAATCACTAGGTACGAGGCACCAGGTAGTGTTGCCGGCCCAGTGGAGAGCGGCAGTGCTGGATCTGTCGCACTCTGTGGACTCTGCAGGTCACCTGGGGGTGACCAAGACTTTACGCAAGAGCAGGGACCATTTCTACTGGCCGGGTATGGACGCCGATGTGAGGCGTCACTGTAAGACTTGCTTACCTTGCCAGAGGGCAGGAAAGAGTGTACCCGCGATACCGAAGGTCCCGTTAGTCCCTGTTCCTGCATTTGGGCCAGCATTTGAACGTCTGTTGGTCGACGGGGTAGAACCGTTGCCACGGACGACAAAGGGAAATACCTACCTGATGACCATCATGTGTGCAGCGACAATGTTTCCGGAAGCAGTCCCGATGCGACGCTTGACATCAAAAGGTGTAGCCGGGCAGTTGCAGCGATTTTTCTCTTGGGTGGGAATGCCCAGGGAAATCCAGATGGACTGTGGGAGTGTATTCCAGTCCAAGTGGTTCAGACAGACCGTGACAAATTGGTGAGTGACTTAGATTCGGTCATCGCCCTACCGACCGCAGTCGCAAGGGGCGATCGAAAGGTTTCACTCCACACTAAAAAAAAATTCTGAGAGTGTTCTGTGCAGAACAAGGGGCAGCGTGGGATGAGGCAGTGTACCCTGTGTTGTTTGCCATACGAAATGCTGTGGTGGAGTCGTTGGGTTTCTCACCGTTCTAGCTGGTATATGGACATGAGGTACAGAGTCCTCTGTCCATGCTCAGAGAGCAATGGGCACCAGGAGTGACTGTGGGAACGGCCAACGAGTATGTACAGAAATTTAAGGAGCGTCTCGCTTTGGCGAAGGAACTAGCAGT
Organism: Procambarus virginalis; assembly: GCA_020271785.1. NCBI lineage: Eukaryota > Metazoa > Arthropoda > Malacostraca > Decapoda > Cambaridae > Procambarus > Procambarus virginalis. The sequence continues at coordinate 97,854 of WNGS01000360.1, forward strand.
AAAGCATTTGAAGGAGGTGCAGCGAAAGATGTCAGAGTGGTATGACAAGAAAGCTACGCCAAGAGAGTTCCAGGTTGGGTCCCAGGTTATGGTGTTGCTGCCAGGGAAGAGCCGTGTGACCGAGTCACGATTTGAGGGACCGTATAAGGTGCTACAACGGTTGGGTCCAGTTAGCTATGAAGTCAGCAAGCCGGACAGACCCCGCAAGACACAGGTGTGTCATATTGACCGTCTGAAGCCTTTCTTCCCCGAGGAAGGAGGAGCCGCCGTGCAGGACGAAACAATGCCACGAGAACCCCAGCAGAAAGTGGTCTTGTGCATGCAGGCGAATCAGGAAATTCCTGCAGAGGAAGGAAAATGGTACAAGGCGGACGGCACCCATCTCTCCAATGCGGAGAATTTGGAGAATATCGAAGTCAAGATTCAACACCTGGAAGGAAGACAAAGAGCGGACCTGACGGACCTGTTGAGAGAGAATGCCTCTCTTTTTACTGACGTGCCCCGACGCCACAAGAGTGTAACGCACGAGGTAGAGGTGAGGGACGCCAGGCCCATCAAACAGAGTGCTTATAGGGTCAGCCCTGAGAAGCGGGAATTGATGAGGAAGGAGGTAGAGTACCTTCTTGAGAATGACCTTGCCGAGCCTAGCAACAGTGAGTGGAGTTCCCCGTGTTTGCTAGTTAAGAAAAGCGACGGTACATACCGCTTTTGTACAGACTACAGGAAGGTGAATTCCATCACTGTCGCAGATTCCCACCCCATGCCCAGGGTGAGTGATTGCATCGATCAGGTGGGTAGTGCCAGATATGTGTCCAAGGTCGACCTGCTCAAGGGGTACTACCAAATCTCGTTAACTCCCGAGGCTAGAAAGATATCAGCTTTCGTAACACCGGACGGACTGTATCAGTAAAAAGTGTTGCCCTTCGGGATGAAGAACAGCGGGAGTTGTTTCCAACGCATGATGAACGAGTTGCTGAGGGGAGCCGAAGGCTGCACGGTGTACATTGATGACATAGTAGTGTACTCCGACGATTGGGAGACACACCTAGAACGACTCAAAGAGCTATTCAGGAGGCTGGAAGATGCTAACCTGACCGTGAACCTAGCCAAGAGTGAGTTTGGGAAGGCCCATTTAGAGTACCTAGGCTTCGTCATCGGTCAAGGAGAGGTAACCTCGGTGGACCACAAAGTATCAGCTGTTAGAGAGTACCCAGTACCCAGAACACGGCAGGAATTGCCGAGGTATCTTGGGATGATCGGATACTATCGTGGTTTCTGCAAGAACTTTTCCACGGTAGCGCATCCTCTGACCGAATTACTCTCTAAGAATGTATGATGGAAGTGGGGAGAGGCCTGCCAGGAGTCTTTTGAGAAGACGAAGAACTTGTTGACACAGGCCCCAGTGTTGATATCCCCAGATTTTACAGCCAGGTTCATTCTGTACGTAAATGCCAGTGATGTAGGGATAAGAGCCATGTTGGCCCAGGAAAGGAGTGAGGTACATAGGCCTGTCGCATTTTACTCCAAGAAATTCGTGAAGTACCAGCGTGCCTATAGTACCATCGAGAAGAAGGCTTTGGCTTTAGTAATGGCCCTAAAGCACTTCGACATGTACGTGGGAGGAGGGGCGAGACCTGTTCTCGTTTTTACAGATCAATTACTACTGCAGGAATACTGGTTGGAAATTAAGCACATCAGAGGGAAGGATAACGTGTTAGCGGATGCCCTGTCCCGAGTACACTAAACCGATATGAATCTTATTTTAAGGGGAGAGGTATGTGACAGTATTCCCCCCTTATATTTCTCCCACGCCAGCTGTAAGAGTCATAACCACTTTACCCGAACGTTCTCTACGTTCCAGGGAAAAGTTTGACATATGTGGGAGCATGAAGTGTTCTCGCGTTGGCGAGAAATTAGCAAAAGAAGAGTGAGGGCCAGTGGCTTAGGCCCTTTTGGACGCCAAGATTGCGCCGGCCCCTACGTTCTCCCGCCAAAACGTTATGACGTCAGTGGCACCAAATTGGCCAAGAACGGTGACATAGTACAGGGAGCCAATGAGAAACGCCCCTGGCAAGTATGGCGTCACGAGTGTAAGGGGGTCCGGGTAGCGCGCCCCGTGGCACCAAGGAGTTTGACACGACATGTCGAGGAGGTCGGACGTGCGATCGGGGGTCCTGTCAGTCTGACAGTTTCGCCCCACTCCGGTGGATTTACGCGTCACCTGTAGTCTGCAAGCACCCTGTGAGGTCTTCCCAAATTCCGTGTGTCGGACAGAAGAAGGTATTGACGAGAAACGAGCAACAAGTGCTCCAGTGACAGGTGCTTTGCAAGAAGTGAAGTCTGAGCAGTGACGTCCAGGACGACTGTGAAGTTTCACCAGTTAGGTGATGACGTAGCGTCTGGGCCAATTCACCGTGAGGCAGGAGAAGGATGAACTAGCTGGGAATATGAACGACTGCAGCCGAGAGAAAGGACTGCAGACGTAGTTGTGAGGAGAAGTCGATGGCCAGGAGACTGACTCCAACCCTTCAAGAGGTTGTGGAGGAGCACGGGGCCTGCAGAGGAGAGCAGCACGGAGAAGACGCCTTTTTGGGTGTTGGTTGGGTTCCTGGAGAGAGCATCAGTGTGTGTGTGGGGCTGTTCCCTACAACGAGTCGAGAGCCGGGACCAGGAGCTTCAATTGAACTCTCAACAGGGGGCGAGTCCACAACATTGACGGTGGAAATAGGTAATTCAGTTCTCCCTCACATTCCCCTTTAGTTAGCTATTTAGCGAGAGTATCTTCTATGTCATGAGCAGGGCTCACCAATGTCTATGTCATAGTAAGGCACAGTTGTGAAGGGAGATGCTATAGAGAGCTCTCACGAGATATATATGGTGTGTGAGCACACCTGTGAGAGAGAGAGAGAGAGAGAGAGAGAGAGAGAGAGAGAGAGAGAGAGAGAGAGAGAGAGAGAGAGAGAGAGAAGAGAAGAAGAAGAAGAAGAAGAAGAAGAAGAGAAGAAGAAGAAGTGTTTCTACAGGATTCCACTTTAATAAGGAAAGAGAGAGAGGCAGAGTGGCCCTACTATTGAGAAAGGAATGTATCTTCAAAGACATGGTTATCCCGGGATGCGAGGGGCTCAGAGACTACATTACAGGCACCATGACGATGGCATGACCAATAATAGTAGTAGTAGCAGTGATATAAACATCCACTATATGAGAGAAGACGTATGCAAAAGTATGACAACAACATCATGGCAGTTAACACTATGATTGAGAGGGCAGTTCCAGCTGCCTGTAGAAATAGATCCCATCTGCACATCATAAGGGACTTCAATCACAGAAGGATAGACTGGAAGAACAAGGAACCGTCTAGAGATGAGGAAACGCAGAGAGTTAAGCTATTGGAGGTGGTGACAAAAAACTTTCTAAACCAGCATGTCAGGGGACCCACATGAATGAGAGACAACGATGACCCAGTGAGACTTGACCTAGTCTTCAATCTCAACGACTCCGACGTAAGGGAAACAGGTAAAGAAATCCCAGTAGGAATGAGCGATCACAGTGTACTGACGTTTAAGAATCTGGTCGAAGAAGGGTTAACGTACTCAAGGAAGGGACCTGAACACAAAAGACTAGAATTCCGTTTGGGAATCTATGAGGAGATTAATAAATTCCTAACAGGAATAAATTGAGAAACAGAGCTCAGAGGAAAGACGGCCCACGATTTGATGGATTACATCACACAGAAGTGTAAGGAGGCAGCAGACAAGTTCATCCCACTCCAAAAGAAAAAAAAGGAAATGCAGATGAGAAACCCATGGTTTAATCAATGATGTAAGCTTGCAAAGCAACAAACTAAAAGTGTGTGGAGAAACGTTGGAATTAACAGGACACTAGAGAGCAGAGAAAGATACCAGAGTGCCAGGAATGAATATGTAACTACGAGAAGAGAGGCAGAAAGACAATACGAAAATGACATCGCAAGGTAGGCAAAGACTCAACCTAAATTGCTGCACAACCACATCAAGAGAAAAGCAACAGTGAAGGAACAGGTAATGAAACTGAGGATAGGGGCAGACAGATTCACTTCAAACGACAGGGAAGTGTGCGAGGAACTCGAAGCAGAAACACTGTGTCTACCTCTCTCCATAGTATAGAACAAATCACTGGTAACAGGTGAACTGCCCAAAATTTGGAGGACGAGTAATATAGCCCCCAATATACAAGAAGGGGAATAGGCAGGAGGCACAGAACTACAGGCCAGAGTCCCTAACTTGCATACCATGCAAGTTGACAGAGAACATTGTGCGAAAAATGCTAGTGGAACACCTTGATCGAAAGAACTTTGTAACAATACATAAACATGGGTGCAGGGACGGCGAGTCATGCCTCACGGGAATAATTGAATTCTAAGACCAGGCAACAAAAATCAGGCAAGAAAGACAGGGGTGGGCAGACTGTGTAATTTTGGATTGCCAGAAAGCCCATGACACAGTATCACACAAGAGACTAGTGTACAAGCTGAAAATGCAGGGAGAAGTGAATTGGAAGGTACTCCAATGGATAAGGGAGTACCTAAGCAACATAAGACAGCGACTCACTGTGATGTGGGAGGTCTCAGATTGCCGAGGAGTTTCCAGTGCAGTTCCATAGGGTTCAGTCCTTGGACCTATACTGTTTCTGATATATCTAAATTATCCCCCGGAGAGTATAGACTCGTTCTTCTCATTGCTTGCTGATGATGCAAAAACGATGAAGAGGATTAAGACAGAAGAAGATAGTAGGAGGCTACTAGATGAACTAGACAAACTGAATGCAAATAGAAACAAAATGAGGTGATAGCCGAAGCTATTTGAACCACCTCACCGCCGGCACTCGGATGGTTATCTTGGGCATAGCATTTTACCAAATCACCTCATTCTTTGGGGCACACGTGAGGAACACAAATGCGAACAAGCCTGAATGGTCCCCAGGACTATATGCGAATGAAAACTCACCCCAGAAGTGACAACCTCACGAGGTGTCCACCTCAAGAGGTGGCTATGCCCAAGATAACCATCCGAGTGCCGGCGGTGAGGTGGTTCAAATAGCTTCGGCTATCACCTCATTTTGTCCGGTCGTGATGGTCAAGTGGTTTAAGGCGTCTTGTACATACCAGTTGCGTTGCTCCTGGGAGTATGGTTCGAGTCACTTCTGGGGTGTGAGTTTTCATTCGCATATAGTCCTGGGGACCATTCAGGCTTGTTCGCATTTGTGTTCCTCACGTGTGCCCCAAAGAATGAGGTGATTTGGTAAAATGCTATGCCCAAGATAACCATCCGAGTGCCGGCGGTGAGGTGGTTCAAATAGCTTCGGCTATCACCTCATTTTGTCCGGTCGTGATGGTCAAGTGGTTTAAGGCGTCTTGTACATACCAGTTGCGTTGCTCCTGGGAGTATGGGTTCGAGTCACTTCTGGGGTGTGAGTTTTCATTCGCATATAGTCCTGGGGACCATTCAGGCTTGTTCGCATTTGTGTTCCTCACGTGTGCCCCAAAGAATGAGGTGATTTGGTAAAATGCTATGCCCAAGATAACCATCCGAGTGCCGGCGGTGAGGTGGTTCAAATAGCTTCGGCTATCACCTCATTTTGTCCGGTCGTGATGGTCAAGTGGTTTAAGGCGTCTTGTACATACCAGTTGCGTTGCTCCTGGGAGTATGGGTTCGAGTCACTTCTGGGGTGTGAGTTTTCATTCGCATATAGTCCTGGGGACCATTCAGGCTTGTTCGCATTTGTGTTCCTCACGTGTGCCCCAAAGAATGAGGTGATTTGGTAAAATGCTATGCCCAAGATAACCATCCGAGTGCCGGCGGTGAGGTGGTTCAAATAGCTTCGGCTATCACCTCATTTTGTCCGGTCGTGATGGTCAAGTGGTTTAAGGCGTCTTGTACATACCAGTTGCGTTGCTCCTGGGAGTATGGGTTCGAGTCACTTCTGGGGTGTGAGTTTTCATTCGCATATAGTCCTGGGGACCATTCAGGCTTGTTCGCATTTGTGTTCCTCACGTGTGCCCCAAAGAATGAGGTGATTTGGTAAAATGCTATGCCCAAGATAACCATCCGAGTGCCGGCGGTGAGGTGGTTCAAATAGCTTCGGCTATCACCTCATTTTGTCCGGTCGTGATGGTCAAGTGGTTTAAGGCGTCTTGTACATACCAGTTGCGTTGCTCCTGGGAGTATGGGTTCGAGTCACTTCTGGGGTGTGAGTTTTCATTCGCATATAGTCCTGGGGACCATTCAGGCTTGTTCGCATTTGTGTTCCTCACGTGTGCCCCAAAGAATGAGGTGATTTGGTAAAATGCTATGCCCAAGATAACCATCCGAGTGCCGGCGGTGAGGTGGTTCAAATAGCTTCGGCTATCACCTCATTTTGTCCGGTCGTGATGGTCAAGTGGTTTAAGGCGTCTTGTACATACCAGTTGCGTTGCTCCTGGGAGTATGGGTTCGAGTCACTTCTGGGGTGTGAGTTTTCATTCGCATATAGTCCTGGGACCATTCAGGCTTGTTCGCATTTGTGTTCCTCACGTGTGCCCCAAAGAATGAGGTGATTTGGTAAAATGCTATGCCCAAGATAACCATCCGGGTGCCGGCGGTGGGTGGTTCAAATAGCTTCGGCTATCACCTCATTATGTCCGGTCGTGATGGTCAAGTGGTTTAAGGCGTCTTGTACATACCAGTTGCGTTGCTCCTGGGAGTATGGGTTCGAGTCACTTCTGGGGTGTGAGTTTTCATTCGCATATAGTCCTGGGGACCATTCAGGCTTGTTNCATATCAGCTTCCTGCTGGGTCCGCAGGCAGCAAGAACAATTAACACAAGAGAGGTTGACAGTCATTCATGCGAGTATAGCTATAAATGACGAATGTGACTGTCCCTTCACCACACAAGAACTAATCAGAGCCAAAAAAGGTGGTAAGGACACTGCACCAGGTGCTGATACCATTACATACTCAATGATTGCACATGCAGGTCCTGCTGGTGAACAAGGAATATTGGACGTCATCAACGCATCTTGGCAGCAAGGCAAACTACCGACCTCTTGGAAGAAAGCAGACATCATTCCGATTCCTAAGCCGAAAGAACCTGGCAATTACAGACCCATTTCATTAACATCATGCATTAGTAAAACTGCAGAACGGATGGTCTTAAATAGGCTACTGTGGAAGACTGGAGACCTGCATAAACACATATTTGGCTTCACTAGAGGCGTGGGTACTTCCAACTGCATAGCCACATTACTAGGAACAGTTAACTCGGGTCCAGCTATAGTGATCTTCCTTGACCTAGAAAAAGCATTCGAACTTGCGAGCCCGCAAGCAATTTTACACACCTTAGTTACAAAAGGTGTAAAGGGAAAATTGCTAGCATGGATTCAAGATTACCTAAGTCACAGGTATGCCAGAGTAAAGTTGCAAGGACAAGTGTCGGGCTACCGCTTGCATGAGAATGGGACTCCACAAGGAGGAGTCCTCAGTCCTAGTCTTTTTAACATCCTTATGGAGAAACTTGTTGCCATGACATTTACAGAAGGGGTTAAATTGCTAAGCTATGCTGACGATCTAGCATTAGTCATTACAGGTCCTTCACTTCTCAATAAAGCACAAGGTGCATTAGATAAAGTAACATCTGAATGCAGCGTTTTAGGGCTAAAAATATCTGCACAGAAGTCTAAGGCAATGAGACTAGGCGGCCACACTCCAGACAGGCACCTACGCATTCAAGACATTAACCTTCAGTGGGTTACACAATATCAATATCTCGGAGTGTGGATAGATTTTAACATGACGTTCAACAAGCAAATTCAATATCTAAAGGAGAAAGTAAAATCACGACTAAATATAATGAGAGCAATCACAGGGCCCCGTCTAGGAGCGGGACACAAAGTGTTAAGAATGTTTTACATACACGCCGTTCGTTCCCTAATTGATTATGCGGCGCCTGCCTTACTCACTCTTTCTCCTGGCCAGTGGGCGAACGTTGAGGTTCTTCAAAACGATGCATTGCGAATCATAACAGGAGCTCCCAGATGGACTAAAATACTGAACCTAAGACTGGAAACCAGGCTAACGTCGCTTGAAATAAGGGTAAAAGGGATCGCTGCGTTCATGCTCACCAAGATATTGACTAGACCTAGAATCAGTTCACTTAATGATATCATCACTGGAGCACTAACTCTGGACAGACGAGCCTCCAATAGCACCAGGTGGACCCATTGTGCGATAAACACCATCAATACGTTCGAATAACAAACACAGTCACTGAGAAGGGTGTCGACGAAATACATGCAGACTTTGTTATGCAAGCCCTTGGGAATCTCCGCCAGCAGACTTTAAGATTATGGTTATTGTAGGGAAAAAGAACCAGACACATCCTCTTCTGCTACGTAACATTGCACAGATGCATATAGAAGCAAACATGGCATCCGATAGCTTCACATACTTCACCGATGGATCAGTAGACCAGCAGGGACACGAAACCGGAGCTGCAGTTAAAGCAGGAAACTCTGTACATAGTTGGAGGCTCTCAAATGGGTGTTCGACTTTACAAACAGAGATGCTGGCCATTCAAAAGGCTTTGGAACATGCTCTTGCTCAACACCGACAACATGTTATCATACATACAGATTCGAGAACCGCCATTGAAACCTTGCAACAAGACCGCATATGTGATAACATACATCTGATCACAACTGTCCTATCATTAATGCAAACACTCCAACGTCAAGGCCGACGGGTCCTTCTCAACTGGGTGCCAAGTCATGTGGGTATCGTTGGGAATGACATTGCAGACGAAGCTGCAAAACTTGCAACTAAGAGAAGAACTGTAGACATTTGCATACCACAGAGTCTGTCCCAGATTAAGCGAGTAATTAGAACCAGAGCTATGCAAAAGTTGTACAGTGACCACACCTCAGCTGTTGCAACATCTCGATCTGCAGGTTGGTACAGGGATTCAACCAACTACGAACCACTTATGTTAATGAAGGGGAGCAGCAGGGCAACAGAAGTACACTTACATCGCATCAGGCTTGGATACCCATGTGCATGGGAAATAGGCTTACAGGTTCCGGAAGATGAGAGGAAATGTCAACACTGTGGAGAAATGCCCGACAGACCTCTGGTACATTATCTGACGCAGTGCACAGTTACGAACCCATTAAGGTTTCAACTTCACTTCACCAGAGCAGAAGAAGTTGTTAAACACATATGGCAACATCTTACTAAAGCGACCATACGAGTAATAAATACTCATACTCCACCCAAGTAAACTAGAAACAAGCAACACTTAGTGGGCCAGCCAGAGGCTTAGGGCCCGTGCAGGAATATCCCTGCAAAAAAAAAAAAAAAAAAAAAACTACTACCTACAGAATGACTTTGGGGTCCTCTACGATCCACAGGATGGGGTATGAGGTCCACTACCCTCTGTAGGTTGGGTATGGGGTCCACTATTGCCTCTATGATGGATATTGGGTCTATTACGATCCACAGGATAGGTATGGGGTCCATTACCGCCCACAAGGTGGATACATTGTTCACAACTAGTCACACGGCTATGTATGGGGTCCACTATCACCAGTAGAAGGGGTATGGGGTCCACTACCACATTTAGAATGGGTATGGGGTCCACTACTACCTGTAGGTTGGGTATGGGGTTCCACTACTACCTACAGGATGGGTATGGGGTCCACTACAGTTGTGGAACACCAGACTACGGTGCAACCGTTTGCTTTTTTCAGTTACACCGTAGTCTGGGTCATTTTTCGTAACCTCTGTGACATTTCGCTTCCGTTTGGGACATTTTTTTCGTTACCCCGGTGAGATTTCTCTACCAGCTAGGGCCAGTTTTTTTTAGTTGCACCGCAGTCGCAGTCATTTCTCGATACCTCAGTGAGATTTCGTTACCGTCCGGACCCGTTTTCAGAGTTTCATCGTAGGCCAGGTAATTTTCGTTACCTCGGTGAGTGATTGCTCGCCTTCAAGTCCCTAAAAAAATTGCTCAAAGGGATTAAAAGGCCGCCTTCCGTGTGATTATCGTTACCTCGACGACCTGCACAGGTGCATTCATCTTCCCACATTAAGCCCGTTTTTCATGATAGCTTATTTAACCTCATATTCCCCACATTAAGGCTAATTTCCTTAAACCCATTTCCATACTGTTTCCCATTTTCAAAGTTCATTTTCTATCTAAGATCACATATTGAACATAAGAAATGAAATTGTAGAAGGACTTTGCAGGATCTCCCCTTTACTCCCAATCCATGTTAACCAAAACATCAACTGCCATTATTAGATGATCAACTGCCATTATTAGATGATCCCTTCATCTCCATTTACATGCTTCAATCATGTCACTCCTTCAATATTCAGAAGCTTACATTTGCTCGCCTTACTTATCCTGACCTTTATATTTATACTGCCTGGCCAAAGATCGTTTATTGAGCATTGAAATTAATGAAATCCACTTCTCTCATTTGTATGAAACAAAGGGAGCAAAATGAACTAATATGTATCTCATTTGTGTCAGCGTTAAGTAACAGGGAATTGCCTGAACCCCCTGTTGAAAAATACCATTCTCCCCCACCCCCGTCCTATCCCAAATCCTTATCCTGACCCCCCTTCCAAGTACTCCAACGATATTTTACTGCTTTTCAAGAAGCAGTCGTAGGAGTAGCCCGGAAGGCTACAGTAATGGGTCATTTCTAAAGAATAGATATCATTTAGAATTACCCTGTGATGGGTAAAAATGTCAGCCAGTAAACCAACGTCACACTTTAAATAAACAAGGAGATAGTCCTTTAATGTCCTACATGCTGTTGCCTCCCATACTAATTTAGAATGTTTATATTCTTCCGAAGTGATGCCTGATTATTTTAGGGAGCTGTAAAACATTTCAATAGAAGGGAGTGTTGCATCATTAAAGCAGCTGATTTTTGTGGCATATTCATAAGGGAAAAACTGCTTACCCTCCAAGAGCAGGTGGAGACTCTCTTTGGTAAACCTTCTATCATTGAGCGAGTGAATGTTAAAGGGCTGGCAGAATCAATGTGGGTCTTTGCTAGGAATGAAAGACTGCCCGTAATAAAAGCCAGTGAATCAAGAAATTTAAGCTTCCCTATTTCTACCTTAGGGTATTTAGCCTCCTGCCGCATGAGAATATTGCTCTTAATATTTGAACCCATACCAAACTCCCTCAAAATTAAGCCCATGTCATAAGACATATTGTGAGCAATTAGGACTAAACTCTCTAGAGCATCCTTGTGGCAGAGGTTGCAGTAATTACATAGAGCTCCAATATAATTGAGCTTTTCCCTAAGGTGATCATGATGTTGAACCTTGTAATTGGAGGGGGTAAATACCCTCTCACAAAACTGACAGTGTGACTGGCTCCTAAAATGAACCATATCCTCAAGAGACATGTCTATTTCATAATAGGGGAGTGTGGATCTGATAATTTTCCATTTGGTGGCAACTCGCTCCATGAAATATGTGATGCTGTCCCCCCAAAATAAGTAAATTTATCATTGACGGAGTGGTTCCTACCAACAATTATATAGCTGTATGCTGTAGGTCTATATATGGCTGTAACAGAACCAAGACAAACCTCAGTGCTTAAGTAGCACTCAAAATCAAAATATGCTACATGGGATGGGGGGTAACCTTTCCCGTATTTTTAAAATGGAGGGTATTCCCCTCCTGAGGGTAAATAATTTTCTGAGTGATGTCTCAGGAAGATGTATGATTTGCCAGTTCTCTAGAATTATGATATTCTGAAAGACAGTTTCTACAGAAGACAGTCTTTCGTGTGTGGCTGCGANTCATGATGATTTGACATAATGTATGCAATCACCCCACAATGTTCATGATGATGTTACTTATTGTTGGCTTCCACCCACAATATTCATGATGATGTGACATGATGTGTGCATCCACCCACAAAGTTCACGATGGCGTGACTAATGTACGTCTTTACCTACAATATCCTTGATGATGTGACATGATGAATTCCTCCACTCACAACGTTCATGATGTGATGTGAATTAACAACTTACTAGAATTAGTTGTTAAGTTTTGCCTGTGTTTGCCTCTATTGCTTTCACCCAAACGTCTTTAATTTACTGCTGCACTCTCTTATTTCCAGCATAAACTTATTGTCTCCTCTCCTCTCCATCAGGAATGAACCTCGAGGGAAAATCCGGAGTTGGAGCCTCTATGACAGTTTGTTGTGAATTCAACCTCGTTCTCACAGCTCCATCGTCGGCGCTGGAACCAAGTGTATTGGTTTGCCCTTCCAATGGACAATTTCAACATAGTGGAGAGGGGGGGGGGAACCTGCTGCATGGGTAACAGCTTCTCTCCAAATCTACCTACCCCGCTCTGGAGAGAACATTTCAGCTTCGACAACCAGAGCACAACTCAATACTCTCCCAAGACTGTATGCTTACTACTACTCTGTCCAAAATTCCACTGGGGCAAAACCAACAAAAATTAGATTACTAACCTTTAAAATTAATTTTTATTACTTACCTTCACAACTCTCCTTCCATTACTTACGTGTACAATAGTTCTTGCTAGTACTAAGCAGATGAATGTTTAGCGAAGGAGTTCCAACAAATCCACTTAATGTGGCCGGCGCCTGTGATCATCGAGAACAAATTCAAGCATCTATTTCTAATACAAACCTTATCTTCTGTTACGTTTTTCAGTGCTGTTGTTAAATCGTACACATGAAGTCCAGCTTTATATGACCAAGGCACCGTGATACTCAACAGAATACTGTGTTCTGTTCATAGGCATGTATGTATCATTGAGTGTGAGTGTCGCAGCAGTTTTATGAATGAGGTCTTCTTTAATACTTACAAAAATCAAGAATAGATCCGGGAAACATTTTCTCCAGTTATCATTATTTATTTTAAAGCATCTGCCATACAACATCAGACTAAATCTAGTCTCTGCCTTACAGCTTACAGGGTGTTTTACACCTATCTATTAAGATAACTCATTGGCACCAGTATCATTAGTAACAGAGACGACTATCGTGAATATATTTTGCTCAATTCTCAATCAAATCCCCTAAACCCTTTATAACAATTGAAGCTGTTTACATATTTCAAAATACTAATATAACTGAATTCTCAGAAAACCTGAAGAATCTAACTATAAACAACAATCTAAACTAAAGCCACATATTTTAGGTGACTTACCTGGCCTTTGTAAACCTCAACTCGATTGCTTCCTCAACTGTGTGAACATCTATATGCTAATATCAACGATCACAAAGCCCACACAAATCACTCAAACATCTGCTTAAACCTTGGACCACATAAGGACTAACATAATAGCCGCCCACCCCCACTTGCCTCTAATATAATCAGACAGAACAACCAACCACTACCATACCTTCATCATAGCAAACATGGACATAACAATGTTCGACAAGTAATCATAACTTTTCCCTTGACCATATAATCATAACGTTTCTCTTCCATAAAAACCAAGTTCCATCTATAGGGAATACACGCCATATTACCTGTGTTAAGAGCAGAGTCAGGTCCCACAGTGTCAGCTTGCTACACCGCTCACTCCTGAAATACTGACAAGAGTCCCACAGTGTCAGCTTGCTTCACCACTCACTCCTGTATTACTGACAAAAGTCACACAGTGCAATCTTGCTCTATCACACGCTACTGCTACCAAGGACAAATGAAGTTATGCAATCATCAAACCAAAATGTATTAATAAAATGTTTCCCAACAGCCCAGTGACTGATAGTATGTAGGGATTATCAGGAAGTGTTTATGAGCAATATAGAGGCAAATGAACCGGGCAATAAAAACATATTACTTTCGCAATCATCAGGAATATGAACCTTATTGAATACAGTGCAGGGGGAGTTCCCTTTATGGGAACTCTGTCAGCGGTGAATAATTGTTAATAATCTGGTGGTCAGCTGAGTGATAAGGACACAATGCCCGGGTGTTTCTGTGTAACGGGGGAGGGCGGTGTCGGAGAGGGGGTGGGGGGAGCGGAGGGGGAGAGGGGAGGGACAGTGCGGGAAGCTAGGGAAGGACTGTCACAGTAGGACGTGAACTAATACATTTTTCCCTTGTGCGACACAATGTATTCTCCCAACCAAAATGTTCATGATAGTATGACATAATGAATGTCTTCACCCACAACGTTAATGATAATGTGACATAATGTTTGTCTCCACCTATAATGTTCATGATGTGAAATAATGAATGACTCATTAATGAAACCACAATGTTCATGATGATATGACATAATGTATGCCCCCCCACACACACAATCTTCAAGACGATTTGACATGATGTATGCCCCCCCCCTAACAATGTTCATGATGATGTGACATAATGCATGCCTCCACCCAAAATGTTCATGATGATGTGACATAATGTATTCTTCCAACCACAATGTTCATAATGTATGCATATAATGTATGCATCCACTCGCAATGTTTATGATGATGTGACATAATGTAGTCCATCACCCACAATGTTCATGATGATGTGACACAATGTATGCCTTCACGCCACAATGATCATGATGATGTGGCATAATGTATGCCTCTATCCACAATATTCGTGAAGACGTGACATAATATGTGCCCCCCCCCCACCCCCACCAACAATATTCACGACGACGTGACATAATGTGTGTCTTCGCCCACAAACTTTATGTTGATGTGACATAATGCATGCATCCAACCACAACGGTCGTGATGATGAGACATAATGCATGCATCCACTCACAATCTTCGTGATGATGTGACATGTTTGCATCCACCCACAATGTTCATGATGTAACATAATGTAAGTCTCCACCCACAATTTTCATGATGATGTGAAATAATGTATGTCTTAACAAACAATGTTCATAATGATGTGACATAGTATGCCTCCACCACAACGTTTATGATGATGTGACATAATGTATGTGTCCACCCACAAGGATCGTGATGGTGTGATATAATGTATGTCTCCACCCACTATGTAAATGATGGTTTGACTTATTGTATGCCTCTACCCTACATTTTCATGATGATGTGACAATGTGTGCCCTAACCACAAAGTTTATGATGATGTGACATAATGCATGCACACCCACAATATTTATGATGATGGGACATAATGTATGCCTCCACTCACAATATTTTTTATAATGTGACACACTGTATGCCTCCACCAACACACACAATTCATGAACAAGTGACATAATGTATGCCCCCCACCCATAATATTCAAGTTAATGTGACATAATGAATAATTCCAGCCACAATGTTCTGGATGATATGAAGTAATGTATGCCTCCACCAACAATGTTCATGATGATGATGTGACATAATGTATGCCTCCACCCACAATGTTCACGATGAGGTGACATCATGTATGTCTCCACCAACAATCTTCATGATGATGTGACATAGTTTCTGCCTCCATCCACAATGTTCATGATGATATGACATAATGTTTGCCTCAAAACCACAATGTTCATGATGATTTGACATAGTTTATGCCTTTATCCGCAATGTTCTCAATGATGTGATATAATGCATGGATTCACCCACAATGTTCATGGTAATGTGATATAATGTGTAATCCCTCCGACAATATTCTTGATGAAGTTACATAATATATGCCTCCACAATCAATGTTCGTGATTATATGAGATAATGTTTGCCTCGACCCACAATGTTCATGATGATGTGACATAATGTAGGTCTCCACCCAAAATATTCATGATGATATGATGTAATGTGTGTCTTCACCCACAATGTTCATGATATTGTGACAAAATGAATGCCTCCACTCAAAATGTTCATGATGATGGAACAATATATGACTCCACTTACAATGGTCATGATGCTGTGAGAACATGCATGCATCCACACACAATGTTCATGAAGATATGACATAATGTATGCCTCCACCCACACACTTCATGAAGACGTGACATAATGTATACTCCCACTCATAATATTCATGATAACGTGACATAATATATGCTTCCAGCAACAATGTTCTTGATGATGTGAAATAATGTATGCAGTCACCCACAATGTTCATGATGATGTGACATAACGTATGCCTCCACCCACAATGTTCATGATGGTGTGAGGTGATGAATGTCTCCAACCACAATATGCATGATGATTTGACATAATGTATGTTCCAACCCACAATGTTCATGATGATGTGGTAATGTGACTCCACTATTGTCATACAATATGTGCCATAATGTATGCTCCCACCTACGATCTTCATGTTGATTTGACATAATGTATGCCTCCACCCACAATGTTTATGATGTGAAATAATGTTTGGTTTCACAAACAATGTTCACGATGATGTGCCATAATGTATGTCTCAACCCCACAATGTTCATGATTATGTGACATAATGAATGCCTCTACCAACAATGTTCATAATGATGTCACATAATGAATGACTGTTCCCACAATGTTCAAGATGATGTGACATAATGTATACCTCACACCCACAATGTTCATGATGATGTGACATAATGTACACCTCCACCCCACAATATTCAAGATGACATTGCATAATGTATGCCCCCCTCAAAAAATATTCATGATACTGATACATGAGACAATATTCATTACACAAACACATAATTTTTGACTTCACCCTCAACATTCATGATGATTAGTCATAATGTAATTCTCTACCCAAAACGTTCATGATAATGTGATATAATGTATGTCTTCACCTACAATGTTCATGATGATGTGATATAATGTATGCCCTTACCCTCAATGTTCATGGCAATATGACATAATGTATTCCACTAACCGACAATGTTCATGATGATATGACAATGCATGCATCTACACACAATGTTCATGAAGATATGCCATTATGTATGCCCCAAACCTCAATATTCATGATGATGTGAAACAATGTTTGGCTCCACCCTCAGTGTTCATTATGATGATGTGACGTAATGTCAGCCTCTATATACAATGTCCCTGATGATATGATATAATGTATGCTTCAAACTTCAATGTTCATGATAATGTGACATAGTATGCCCCCACTCAGAATGTTTATGATGATGCGACATAATGTATGTCTCCTCCAACAATATTCAAAATGGTGTGACATAATGTATGCCTCCACCCACAATATTCATGATAGTACTCACCTAGTTGTACTCACCTAGTTGTGCTTGCGGGGGTGAGCTCTGGCTCTTTGGTCCCGCCTCTCAACCGTCAATCAACAGGTGTTCAGTTTCCTGAGCCTATTGGGCTCTATCATATCTACACTTGAAACTGTGTATGGAGTCAGCCTCCACCACATCGCTTCCTAATGCATTCCATTTGTCAACCACTCTGACACTAAAAAAGTTCTTTCTAATATCTCTGTGGCTCATTTGGGCACTCAGTTTTCACCTGTGTCCCCTAGTGCGTGTGCCCCTTGTGTTAAACAGCCTGTCATAATGTGACAGTGTGTGACATAATGTATGTCTCCACCCATAATGTTCATGAATGATTTAGTACTTCCCTAAATTAAATTTAATTATCAGTTACTAAATTAATTAAATAAAACTCCTCCTTCCAATTATTAATGAAAGTGTATTTGGAGAGACGCATTCTTGGAACAGGGAGGAGGGGACAAGCAATATTGAAACCAGAGCCGAGACATATCGACTGTTAATACGAGTTTTGTTTACGAAAAGTTATTTTCGTGAAATTGTGCAGCTCGAATTAACACCATCAGTTTCTGGAAATTTATATATTCTGTTCAGTATTTTAGTGATAGAGCTCTTCCATTAATTTACATACTGTTTCGGTCAGACACTATAACACCCAAGAGTGAGCAAATTTAATATCTCTCTTAATGTTAAAGCTATTTAAAACATTTAATACCTGTAGTTGAATACACTGTTGTAGTACATTTTTCAGTGTAATTCATTGGCAGGTGAATTGAGACGTGTGGAGGTTTCCACACGTCTCAATTCAATAAACCTCCACACCTCAGACGTGTGGAGGTTTTAGTGTCTAGAGACACTAGACCACGTGACTGAATCTTATCCTACCCTGCTTACTAGTGATGCCTGGACAATGTGACCATATTGAATCAAGTCTTGCTAACGGGAACTTTTGCTACTATAACAGCTAAGCTGTGGTGGTGTACTTAATTAACAATAAAAACCACTAGTAGATATACATAATGTCAATTTACTACAAAATAATATAATAAATCCTAACCACTAACGGGTTATTTCTTGTGTATTGACTTCATAAACCCCCTAAGTTTGTGAACGAGGTTTATCGATGGGAAAAATTAAAACTATACCGTTTACACTCTGAAGGAATAATTTATAGTAAATTAAAAATAATTAAATTAATGAACTAATAAATAATTAATCTAATTAACAAATAAATAATTAATTTAATGAACAAATAAATAAATAATTTTTTGAAGAAATAAATAATTATTTTAATAAACAAACTAATAAACACTTTAATGAACAAGTAAATAATTAATATAATGAACAACTAAATCATTAATTTAATGAACAAATAAATAATTAACTTTTTTAACAAAAAGTAATCAATTGAATGAACAAATAAGTACTTAATTTAATGAACAAATAAATAATAAAATTAATGAATATGTAAATAATTAATTTAATGAACAAATAAATAACTATTTTAATTAACAAATAAATAATTAATTTAATGAACATATAAATAATAATAATAATTAAAATATATAATTAAAATATCACTGGTAAATTTTCCCTCATTCTTATTGTCCATCGAACCAAATGGACCCAAAATATTATGTTGGCATCAAATACAGAAATTTACTTGTTCTTTTCCGAAAATGTTTTTGTCCTTCGAACGTAAATGATCTAGGAACTCAACCTGTCCATGCTATAACATAATACATATGTAACATATGGCTTAGAGTTCCTATGCTATTATTGTTCATTGTTTCCTGTGCCATATTTACAGTTATTAGCTATCACCATGCACCAACTCTACCTCACGTACCATAGTATGTTCCATAGTATCCGGCCCATCGTCATGACCAGCAGAATAATTTGTTTGCTACAATTTTAATGATAATTGTATTTTTCCCATCTCACTTCTGGTGTGAAATTTGCGTACTATTTTCCATCCTTTTCGAATATCATGGATCAGCTACATCCCATTGAAGGCTCGTAATTGTTTAGTTTTGAGAAATCTTGGAAGACCTCAGTAAATAATAATAAATATTCAATGAATTATCTGTAAATATTCTGTAGGCGCTAAATTATGATATATATAATACAATGTGATCCATACTAGTTGAAGAAAATGGATAGTATATTATGTAATGTAAAAAACGTATATAGTAGGGTACACTTCACTAACGCCCACAGGATGGGTTTCGAGTCCACTACCGCGCAAAGGATAGGTATGGAGTCCACTACAGGGCACAGAATGGGTAATGAGTCCAGTACTGGCCACAGGATGGCTATGGGATCCACCACCGCCCACACAATGAATATCGGGTCCACTACCGCCCACAGGATGGGTATGGGGTCCATTACTCCCCCCCCCCCCAAAGGATTGGCATGGAATCCACTACTGCCCACAAGATAGGTATATAGTCCACTAACACCCACACGATGAGCATGGGTTCCACTACCACCCACACGATGGGCATGGAGTCCACTACCACCAACAATATGGGTATGGGATTGACCTCCCCCAACAGGATGGATATTTTTCACTACCACCCACAGGATTAGTATGGGGTCCACTACCATCTACAGGATGAGTATGGGGTCCACTATCACGTGTAGCATGGGTATGGGGATCTACTACTGCCTACAGGATGGGTATGGGGTTCAATACCATCCACAGGATGATTATAGGGTTCACTCTTGCCCAATGGATGGGTATGGGGCTCACTACCACCCACGGGAAGGGGATGGCGTCCAATACCTTCCACAGGATGGGTATGGATTCCACTACTGCCTAGAGGATTGGTATATGGTCCACTACCGCCCCACAGACTGGATATGTGGTCCACTACCGCCCAAAGAATGAATATGTGGTCCACTACCGCCCACAGAATTGATATGTGATCCACTACCGCCACAGGATGACTATGCGGATTATGCAACCCGTCCTCGCAAATTCGTATAGTCAATATTGACTTATTAAATACGTGCATAGGTGACATACTAAACATAATAGTTTACCATGAAAAGCTTCATAGAAAACACCGACCTTACCTAACCTTGTTAGTATGTTAAGATAAGCATCTTATAGCTTCGTAATTACAATTGTTACTTAACCTATTATAGGTATAGGTTAGGTTAACATACTTACATATAGGTTAGTATGTTAACATAGGTTAACATACTAACAAGGTTAGGTAAGGTCGGTGTTTTCTATGAAGCTTTTCAAGGTAAACTATTATGTTTAGTATATCACCTATACACGTATTTAATAAGTCAATATTGACTATACGAATTTGCGAGGACGGGTTGGATTATGAGTATGGAATCCATTTAAGTCCACAGGATGGGTATGGGAACCATTATCATCCACAAGATGGATATGGGGTCCATTTTCACCTGTAGAGTTGGGATGGGTCCACTACTGCATACACGATGGGGAATGGTGTCCACTACAATCCACAAGATGGGCAGTGGATGGTCCATTTCCTCCTGTCGACTGGTTATGGGATCCACCACTGCCTACAGGATGGGTGTGGGGTCCTCTACCATCCACAAGATACGTATGGGATCCATAAACCGTCCACAGGATCGCCATGGGGTCCACTACCACCCGCAGGATGAATATATGGTCCATTACCGTCCACAAGATGAGTATGGGGCTCCACTACCGCCCATAGGATTGAAATGGGGACCTCTATCATTCACAGGATGAATATGGGGACCACTATCATCCATAGGATGGGTATGGGGTCCACTATCACCTGTAGGGTTGGTATGGGTCCACTACTGCTTGCAGGATGGGTATGGGGTCCACTACCATCCACAGGATTGGTATGGGGTCCAATTCAGCCCACAAGATGGCTATGGGGACCACTATAATTCACAGGATGGGTATGGATTCCACTACCACCTGTAGGATGGGTATGGATCCACTACTGCCTACTGGATGTGTATGGGGTCCACTACCATCCACAGGAGAGGTATGGGGTCAATTACCACCTGTATTTTATTTTTTTATTTATAAATTTACGAGAGGGTGCATTGCGTTTATGAGAGTACAAAGCATTAATGTTTTTACATTCTTGTAAAGTCACTAACACGCATAGCTTTTCGGGCAGGTTCTTAATGTAACAGATAATTTTAAATAGGTAATTTCTATCGAAATTGAATTTTTTTTAACAGGTTCACTGTAAGAAAATTTGACAAAATTTAGTAAATACATTAAAGGGTTGAATTTGAGGGTTATCAACAGGTACATTGTAGCATAATTTGAGGATTATTTCAAGGTAAAGTGCAGTAAAATATGCGTTCAATATAACAAGCATGATATAAGGTGATAGCAATGATTACAATGATGAGGTTGTATGGGTTAGGCACATATATTGGGGTGATTGGATAGCACAAGATACAGAGCGAGTTTAAGGCACTATAGGTAGGAAACAATGAAAATGATATTAGCTACTTTTTCGTTTTATTTTTTAAATAGGGACAGGTTGGACAGCTTTCCAATTCATTAGGGAGTGAGTTCCATAGACAAGGTCCCTTTATTTGCATAGAGTGTTTACACAGATTATGTTTGACTCAGGGGATATCAGAGATATATTTATATCAAAGATATCAAAGATTTCTTGTGTGGTAATTATGGGTTCTGTCACGTCTGTCCAGGAAGAGTTTCAGAACGGGGTTTGTATTTAATAAGAGGTATTTTAAATATTAATGGCAAAAGCGAATGTATTGAATGAGTTTATGTTAGCACGTTTAAGGATTTAAATAGGGGGGCTGAGTGTTGGCTGAAAGTGAAGTTTGTTATTGTTCTGATAGAAGATTTTTGCTGGGTCATGAACGGCTTAGGTAGTTTGCAGTGGTTGAACCCTATGCACAGATACCATATGTAAAATAGGGATAGATTAGTGCGTGAGAGGAGAGCAGAGTTTGGAACATAATATCTGATTTTAGAGAATATACCAACCGTTTTTGAGTCTTTCTTAGTTACGTGTTGTATGTGGGTGCTGAAGTTGAGTCTCTTGTCTAAGTATAGGCCAAGGAACTTTCAATAATTTTTATTGATGATGTCAGCATTGTCTATCTCAAGCTAAATTGCATTTGTTGATTTACTTCTAAATAAGGCGTGATAGGTCTTTTCTATGTTTAGTGAGAGTTTGTTGGTTGACATCCATAAGTGGACTTTTTTAATTCAATATTTACATTATTTAATGTGTGTGTGGATTTGGGTTTGAGTAGATGAGGGTAGTATCGTCAGCAAATAATATAGGTTTAAGAATGTTGAGACATTGGCAGATCATTGATGTACATAAGAAATAGGAGAGGTCCTATGATGCTGCCCGGTGGCACTCCTACAATTAATGGTAGAGTTGGAGAGGTTATATCATTGATGGCTACATATCTTAGTCTGTCACTAAGATAGGGTCGAATATAGTTCAGGGCAAGGCCTCAGATTCCATAATGTTGGAGTTTAAGTAAGAGGTAGTTATGGTTAACATTATCAAAGGCCTTTCTCAGGTCAATGAAGGTCCAATCGGAAATTCATTTTTGTCAAGGGCTAAGTAGATTATATTAAGCAAGCTAATAAATGAATCGTTGGTATTCTTTTTGGAGTGGAGGCCAAATTGACCGTGACTTAGTATGTTAATTTTACGAGGTAGGAGTAGAGCTGTTTGTAAATAATTTTTTCAAATATTTTGACAGTATAGGTAGAGTTGATATTGGTCTGTAATTGTTTATGTCTGTCGAATTGCCTTCTTTATGAAATGGCGTAACTCATGCATTTTTAAGGATATCAGGGAAGGTATGCCACTAGAGATTTGTTGAACAGCAGAGCTATGGGTGACGCAAGGGCGTGGGAGGCACTCTTGAATACCATAGATGGTATTTCACTAATGTTCGCAGCTTTGTTTTTTAGTAAGTGAATGATGGGCATAACATCTGTCGGGCTAGCAAATGGAGAAGAGAGTTTGGATAGCTGTCTGAAAAAAATTGGTAACATGTTTCTGAGTCTGTTGGTTTTTCTGGCATGGTACAAAAATCAACCAATGAAAAGAAGCTATTAAATTCAGTTGCCGTTTTTAAATCTGATGCAGGTGTATAACAATCCTTTGAGAGTTTTATCTGGTTATGTGATTATTGTTTAGATCCTAAGATGTTAGATATGGTTCCATGTGTTTTTCATGTTAACTTTTGCTTCTTTGAATCTACTCCATACCCCATACCATACAGTAGGTTGGGTATGGAGTCCACTACTGTCTACAGGATGGGTATAGGGTCCACTATCGCCCATATGATGAGTATGGAGGCCAATGCCGCCCACAGGATAGGTATGGGGGACTACTATCACACACATGATACGTATGGGGTTCACTACCACCTGTAGGATGGGTATTGGGTTCACTACTACCTACATTCGCTGCCGGCGCCATAGCTAGCTGGCCGCACACGGATTTGTTCCCGGAAACTCACGATTCTGTGCACCCATCAGCTCTATTCATCGCGATTTTGTGAGGAACGCTACATCTGTACTCCAAGACCCAGGCAATATCTTGTTTTGCAGTGGACGATTCTGATTTCGCCTACAATTGACGGTAATGCAACGTTGTTGATTACCTGCTGTCCAGCTGACTGCTTTTCTGCGCAACCCAGTACGCAGGCGACCCAAACTCTCGTACCGCACTTTTTTTTTTTTTTTCGGACCGTATCACTGACCAGGTCACTTAGAGTCCTACCCTGAAGGGCGAGGCGATATCCTGCGGGCATTGCCACAAGGAAGCACTTTAGAAAGTGTACTGAGCCTGACAGGGAAAGTTGACCAAACAGCTTGTTTAGGTGTTAGGTATCCCTGATTCCACCTGGGGGAATCATTCTACGACCTCTGTTGGAGGGGACTGATTTTCTCCAGGCCTAGGAGTGTCTCGGGCATTAGGTAGGGCAGTGATTCGGTCCTCACTACGTGGAGAGAGTCATGGGGAAGGCTAAGAGAAAGAGGAAATGTTGGCAGCTTTCGGACGAGGAGGGTCGGTGGACCGATGTGCAGCAGGCGCCGAAGAAGACTGCTCTCGAGGCTTCGCCACGTGCCTCTACCAGCAAGGCAGCAGACGTAATGGACCTAGAGGGGGCAGCATCAGTCACACACCTGCCAGTGTCAGACAATGCTTCTCTGTCCACGGCACAGCCACAGGACAACAGTATGAGACAAGAGAGGACACCACCAGTCTCACACCAGCCAGTGTCAGACACTGTACCTCTCTCCACAGCCCAGCCACAGGACAACAGTATGAGACAGGAGAGGACACCACCAGTCTCACGCCAGACATCGCCAGCCTCTGCACTTCTTCCGAAATTCAAGATAATGCAGACAGGCCACTTTCCTACAGCATATGGAGTAGTAACGGCAATGGAAAAAGAACGACCAGAGCTCAAACTTTCCATTACAGTCAACCTGAAGGGAGAAATAATACTAGCACCACAAGACCACCAGACTGCCAATTACTTAGGAACAGTACGGGTCCTGCAAGGGGAACCTGTATGCTTGGAAAAGCTGGACCCTTCGGAAAGACGCACACGAGTCGTGCTTTTGGGATACCCAGTCGATAATAAGAACCGTAGATGAGACCAACATAGTGGATTGACTTATTATATTTTGTAACAATATGGTAAACAAATACTGCTTGTACCATTTTCGTAAGGTGGTGCAAGTTGCATTTGTCCTTCCCATTGTGTGAGATAAGTCTAGCAAAGCCTGATTCAGAATATATACAGTCCACTAACTAAAAACTAAGAACGTACACTCAGAAGAAAAATAATATAATATTAAAGTCGACTGAAAAATAAATTAAAGTAACTATTAATATTCATAAAAAAGAAAAGAATTTAAAGATTGCTATGATTTTGCCCTACCAACAATGGTCAGATCGTGTCACGTAATATATACGTCCACCCACAATGTCAAGATGGATGTGAACATATGTGGTGCCCAAACCCACATGTTCCTGATGATGTGACATAACTGGATGCATCCCATCCACAATGTGCAAGATGATGTGAAATATGCATGCATCCACACACAAATGTTTATGAAAAGGTGACCATGAATTTATACACTCCAGCCCACCTCACCCATTCTGTTTTATAATGGTGAGATATGAAGGTCCCTCCCAACCACACTATCATCCCTGATGATTTGACATGTTGTAGCCATCCATGGCACATATGTCATGATGAGGTGGGACCTAGCATGCCTCCACAACAACGGCACGATGATGTGACATCAATGGCTATTCTCCCCCACAAGATCATGATGATGGGATATAATGTTAGCCATCCACCCCAATGTTCATGACGATCGTGATATAATGTTACCTACACCCTAATTTTTCATGATGATGTGACAATGTTATGCCTTAACCGACAATGTTCATGATGATGTGACATAATGTTATTGCCTCCACCAGGCTTAGGAAATGATGGAGTATGACTACTAATGTATGTCTCCACCTCCATTTCATGATAAGATGGCAAGGGTTGTGCCTTTAAACCCACAAAGTTCTATGAGAATGATTGAACACAATGATGCCCCACACCACAATATTTATGATGATGTGACATAATGTATGCTCCCACCTACAATGTTTATGATGATGTGAACTATATTTGCCTCAGCCTACAATGTCCATGATGATGTGACATAATGTCCAATCACAAAGTTCATGATGACGGGAACATAATGTACGTCTCCTACCCACAATGTCATGATGAGTGGGATATAATGTCTGACTCCATCCACAATGTTTCGAGATTATAGGGCCTACTGAATGCACCTACCTACAATGTTTATGATGATGTGACATAGTATGCCTCCATAACATCTTTGAATATGATGTGACATAATGTGGATGTGCCACCCACAATTTTCATGATGTTGTGAAATAATGTATTTCTCCTCAAACAATGTCTTTGAGGATATGATATAATGTATTCCCCCACCCACAAGGTTCATGATGATGTGACATAATTTATGCCTCCCATCCACAATGTTCATGATGATGTGATGTAATAAACCTGAACCTTCCATTGTAATAACCCTCTGTACTCTGTGATCGTGCTGAATGCTACCCTTGCTGTAACTCCTCTCTTCTCTACTCTTCCCTTCATCCAATACCCAGCTTAACACTTATACAGGTCCAGTGAACCCCCTCCACGGGACGGCCACGAATTATAAACTGAATATTCTAATGAGGGGACATAACAAGGATAGGGGTAATTAATTTAGTACCTAATTATAGAAAAAAAAAATCATTAAACACTGCCACCACCTTCCCCAACATAATGAATGTGTCTAAAATTATTGGGACCCTAGGAAGGAAGGGACTAAATAATCAGGGACCTAAGGAAGGGCACGTAAATGAATCTTCATGGATTGATACTGTAATCTTACTGAACTGAACAGGAGATACTAGAGTGACTTTACTATTCCTAAGATGGAGATATCACAGGGGGAATTTCTATAGCACAGCAAATGAAAAATCCCAAGAATGAATAACAACGTTCCATTAATCACAGGGAACAGATAAACTAAACACAAAATACAATTAAAATTAGCTTATACTGGAACCCGACTATTTAAATCAAAATTGAAAAAGAGCCTACTCTAAATACCTATCAGGCAATGGAGTATACTACCAATGTTACAAAAAACTCAACTGGCACAATGACCTTCAATACTGCAGCTTGCCAAAGGATGTTGATTGGCTGTCCGCAAGTCATCTGACCTGTACCTCAGTTGAAGTCCCCAGACACACTTGACTTTTCTTTATTAAAATGCTTACCAGTGGGGACAGGCTCCACCCCCTAGTTCGTAAGCCCAAATTAACTCCGCCTAGATCCAAGCCTATGGCCAATGCATTTAAACATAACTGGGTGCCTCTAGAAAACGTGCAACTGGCATGGGCAGGCAACTACGGGAGGACTCGGGCTCTCTACTAAACCCAATGAGCACAGCAGTGTCACTTTAGGCCAAGCCAAACTCTGACTTAGCTCCGACCCCCTAGGTTCCGGGTACAGGGCCTGTCGAAAGTTCTGTTTTACCCCCGTAGGATCATGAACCATTCCCACGCTACAACAGGTAACACAGACGGTCGTATGGCTCCAGCTCCCTCACTCCGAAACTTGGAGAAAAGTAATTTTTCACTTTCTGAAAAATGAACTGGAGTGGAAAGGTCAGGAGGAGAGGGGTAAAACACAAAAGGGTTGGAAAAAGAGGATTGTCGAAATGACGGGAGACAAAATTTGGAAAGATTGGACCATATGGGATGGGAACAAGTGAACTTGTACAATGGCATAGGGTAATTGACTATGGTAAGAAGGGAAGGACATGGGAGGGGGGAGGGGGAGCAATGGTACCAGAGGTGGATGAGGACGACAAAATCCCATACAACTACCCCTTTCGGAAGTAAGAAATTTGTTGTAAAGAAGTTTAACCCCTTTACTGCGCGCCCTAAATTGACACCCCCCCCCCCCCACTGGCAAGAAAGAAATTCACGAGAAAAAAATTGTTTTTTGTTCTGAAAGTGTCAAAAACTCCTCCATGAATATGGGTTAAGAACGAAATTCGAACTGTAATACTGTGGTGCTATGGGGTCAGTAGGTGGAGTTACGTCATCATTCCCTGTGCGCCGTGCACAGTAAGCGCCGGGGCGGGGCGCCCGAGTTGCCGCGCATAAATTGTTTCATTTTTTTTGTGCACAGTTCCAAATACATTTATTTGTTTGTATGTGCTAAAGCCTATGTATAATGACACGTACTATATATATGGCAGTAAAAACATCCGTACGGTCCAAGGCACAACTGTGTTACGTGCAGACACTTGTGTACACACCCCAATGGCACATACTTTTACCATGTATCATGTTAATTTATGTACTGTATATACAACCCTATACAGACTAACACTGTCCACCTAATCTATAAAGAACATAAGAACAAAGGTACTTGCAGATGGCCTATGGCCATACGAGGCAGAGCCTATTTATAACCACCCAATCCCACTCATAACTATGTCCAATCCCTTCGCTTTGGATGACCACCTCCACAATGTTTACGCTGTAATTGGTTTCCAAAAATACAACCTGTACCGAACCATTATACCAAGTCTTTCCTAAATCTCAGCTTATCCAATTTATACTCATTGGTTTGTGTTCTGTCTTGTGTTATACTTTTCTACTTATTAATATCCACTTTGTATGTCATGCATACACTTGTAAACTATATCATGCCCACCCCTAAATCTCGCCTTCAGTGAATGCAAATTTCAAGATTTATAATATTTCTACTATGAAAGCATGTTAGAATTTGTGGAATTACTTGTCATCCTACGCTGGGACACGTTCAAGTGAATTATGTCCATCTTAGACCGCCGACCCAAAACTGAACTGCATAATCTAATGGTGGCACAACCAGAGAAGTATTAGCCGAAGAAACACACACGTCCCCCCCCCCCCCCCCGTAAAAAAAAACCCCCCACCCCACCCCCCCCCCCCCCCCCCCGGTGTTTTCCTTTGGGACTAACGTTGTGATTAATAAATCCGAGTTTCTTATTTGCCTTATTACGACATTCAT